>JAACJT020000044.1:280201-296120 GCA_009936485.2 Gymnarchus niloticus
AGACTGGACTGAAAATGAGAGCCAAAGACTTTGAAAGTCCTTCAGGAAGCCTGGAGAACTACTCCTCAAGACTACATAAAAAAAAAATACAAGTCTGGCTCTTTGGAAACATATGAAGAAATGAGGGGTGGCTCAAGACTTTTGCACAGTACTGTAGATGTAGGATAATACCACTAAATAAATAAATACCCCTAGTTGTTTAATTTCGCTTTGTTTCATTGTTTAGTTACTGTACCTTGTTCATTTCTGAGCCTCCTTGCATTTCGATGATCCGCTTCTATTCGCTGTATTTTTTTAGCATAACCATTATTTATTTGTCCAGAGAAACGTTGAACGTATTAACTTTCTCTGATTATTAACTGTCCTAACTTCCATCCATCCACCAAACTGCTTAATCGTATTCAGGGTTGCGGGGGCCCTGCATGGAGCCTATCCAAGGCGTTCCATAACTTTATTCAGCATTTTATGTAATATTGCTGTTTTTATTTGTTATCAAAATGAAAACATTATGAATTTTTTTTTTACCATGAATGCCACGCTGTAGCTGCTGCACGAAACGCCCATTGGCGGAAGGTTTTAATGCCGACGTATCAGTCTGAGATCGCATTGCAGCTCCCGCAGCGTCCGACACTCGGCTAGACGTGAACAAGACACTGGCAGGGTGACCGCAGCCATCGTCGATGACCGCCACTTCCTTACGTATTTCATTTGTGTGATAGGATTACTTAATAGCTTTAAAATTATAATCTGATATCAATACTGGTCCTAAAAATTATAATAAACTCCTCGACCCATGACCAGGATAAGCGGTTTGAAAGATCGATGGATGGACTGATTAATGGATTATATTAAGCTTGTGCAAAAATGTATTATTATTATTATTATTATTATTATTATTATCCTTCCATCCATTTTCTATACCGCTTTATCCGTCAGAGTCACGGGGAAGCTGTAGCCAATCCCAGCTGACTTCGGGCGAGAGGCGGGGTACACCCTGGGCCACCGCAGGGCCAACACATATTATTATTATTATTTATTATTAGCAGTAGCAGTAGTAATAATATATTGTCGTTGTCGTTGTTATTGTTTTGTACTACGGAGAACAAAATCAATATCGAACGAAAATAGCAAATCTTGCACTTTTGACGTCCTAATATGCTCTAAATACAGTATAATGCAGTTTCACTGCTTTGGTAAAGAGAATGTTAAAAGATATCAGCCAAGTTATTGTATCTTTATGTTATTTGTGTAAAAGAATTTTTTAAAGTATACGCCAAATTAAACTTAAAAAGTGTTTAATGCCGATCTATAAGATACTGCTTGTTAAAGAATATTATATCCGTAATTTTCTGTTTTGCTCTTTGAGCAAAGATGGTTTTGTTTCGTATCCCATATTCAAACATTAAATCTAATGTAAAAGTGCAGATTAGGCTTAGATAAATACATTGTCAATCTGCATTTTGTATTTAAACGTTTCGTAAATGATCAATAAAGAAATGTAATTTCTTTCTGAATTCTGGAAACAGAATAAGAGTGTAATTTAGGTGTAAAATCCAAGAAAATAATAAAAATTAAATGAATAAAAATTAAAAGCTTTTCCCAAAATTGACTCGTCACGTTATTCCCGTTTTAAAATCATGAGTGGAAAATTATCATCTTGCTGGGAAATGATAACATAACAATTTTTCAATTCTTCATATTTCTTCAAAAAACTTTCCACGTATCTATCTATCTATCTATCTATCTATCTATCTATCTTACAAGTCTCAGTAGTTAGAAGATAAGCTGTTTTCTTTCGTCAGATATTTAAAAATAATTGCTGCCTAAGAATATTTAAATAAAGTTTTCGGCTAGTTATACTTGTTATACTAGTTATACTTGTTATACTTGCATTATCCAACGGTAATGCAGGCATTGCATGGCGACTTGCACCTGCATAAGGTCTCTCAGTGCAAATGCTTTGTCTGTTGTTATTATTATTATTATTATTATTATTATTATTATTATTATCATCATCATCATCATCATCATCCATCCATCTTCTTTAGCCGCTTATCCGTAAGGGTCGCGGGGAGGCTGGAGCCAATCCCAGCCGGCTTCGGGCGAAAGGCAGAGTACACCCTGGGCAGGATGCCAATCCACCGCAGGGCCAACACAAAGACGAACACCCATACACACTGACAGTTATTATTATTATTATTATTATTATTATTATTGATGTTGTTGTTACATATATCAGGTGATATGACCCTAGCAATTCCCGTTAAGTACGTTGTTCACTGACGCAACCACAGGATCCGACCTACGACCTACACAACGAGACCATACGCAAATTTGTTCCTGGTTGGTTTTAGCTATTGAGTTGTTCCTGGAGTTCAGGCACATCAGTCGCTCTTTTTCTCCCGGCATCCCTCCAGATCATGTGCAGCGATAGCATCTTCAGAGGCGCCGAACAGCGCAGCGCACCATTAACTCCAGAAAAGCTCGCTTAGCGCACATTAAGAGAAACAGATCGGCAGCTGCATCCAAACAGGCCTATTAAACACACACTGCGATTTTGAAAGTTTCTTATTTGGCCATTCGTTACCTACTAAGCGCAAAGTTAGAAAAATCCCGCAGTCGCAGATATAATAGACAACTTGGGCTTTCTGTCAATGCGGCAACGTAACGAGAGAGTCGAAGTTTATTCCAGTTGTGAACAAGGAAAAAAAATAACTTTTGAAAATAGGTATAGCCTGCTGACATTTTACCTCACTGTTGCCGTAAAACATATAGCATCGAAAAAGGAAGATTCTCTTCTGCAAAGGGAGGATGACGTTTCAAACGCAAATCAGACGTTTTTATTTACATTTGTAATGTTTTCAAATGACATATTTACAAATTAACGTATAAAAATATATCATTAAAATTTTGAGGAATAGTTAACATTTCAAAAGTACAACGTATACATTTTGTTCACAAGTGTAATGGTTTCCACACTAGAATGGATTGATGACAGTCATGCTAAAATCAGCGATGATTGTAAATTTAGCACGTACACAGACCCTCAGCTTCCTCCTCATTATCGGCGTAGTTGCGGTTTTTCGTCCGACAAATCTTCAGTACCATTTGTAATTAATTTAATCAAGTGTTATTCCTATCAAAGTTCCACATTAGAACTACAGAAACTCCCAAAAATCATTAGTCAACATTGCAAAGAAAGTGGTACAACTGCATTGGACTAGGTGATTAAACGATCATTAAATGAACCTTTTTCAACCTCTGTAGAATAATCTTTTAGAAAGTGAGAGTCTGATAAAAACCTCAATCCGCCAGCACTGCTGTACCAGACAATGCTATAATACAAATAAACAATTTTTACAGACAGCTTCTTTATCCGTATATGGGTTTTAAAAGACATACGACTCCTGTCCATCCGCTACAGTCCACTTTCGATGGTTATTTATAAATAATGTGCATTTACTTACTGAGTTCTTGAAATGAGTTAAACTAAATTGCATTCCTGACCAGCTTGTTGTGTTTGAGGTCTTTTCTGCTGTTTTGGGTCCCTTATCTTGGTTATGATGCTGAGGTTGGAAGGCTGATCCCATGCAAGCTGTTCAGACCCTCGTGCTGTTGCTTGCTCAGAGGACTGAGTGGTTTTCTGTCTCCTGTAGATAAGCGACAATTAATGTACTTTAAACGGTAGATAAATAGCAATTGTGCCCAATCAGCTCAACAGTGGGCGCCCATAATCCAGTCAGCCATTGAAATGCTCGTGATAAGAGTACCATTGCATGTAGAAAGAGCCGCAAGAACCTGTCCCTCAGTGGTATCCAGGCCAGGTAGATACCTTAGTGCAACGGCAACAGCGCATCGTGTAGTGGGGTCATTTTAAACCTGACGTTCTCATTCTTATTCATTTAATATTTTGATTGCTTACGCATCCACATCCACCTTTTCTTTGTATCCGTATTTATGTAACACTAAAGGTTGTCTGCGCGATGCTTGGAGCATTTTAATTATTATTAAGCAGGCTGTAGCATTAAATCATAATATTATCTAAATAAACTAAATGTGTTACTACGCATATGGGGGTCAGTCAACTCAACTCAAAAGAATTATATCAGTCGCAATGCTAATGATGTCATAAGTAATTTTGTTACATAATAAAACCGACTTATTTGCAATATCTATTTGTTCATAATTTTTTTTAATTGTTCGATTATATATACGGCATGGGCGGTTGTCATTGAATCTATTTTTTCTATTATTGTTTAATTGTATTTTCACTCTGTACTTCTCTCTTTGGTGATCGAAAATGCAAAAACAAGTAGAAAGCATAAAACAATAATTACAGGCCTAAAGTAATTTTAGGTCCTATGTACAAAAAGTCACATCATTAATTTGGTTTGAATAATAGATTGTAAACACGGTAGTGCAGGTGATGACTTTTTGTTAGTTTTGTAGCCTAAGTAACTTAAACCGGATCCACTGAGTTTAAGAGCTAAAAATGCAATTCTACAGGGTAAATAAAGATGTTCGTAAACTTAAAATACATTACTGGTCCTAGAGCTTTTAGAAAAGAATGAAGGCCGTTGGAAAATAAAAAGCATACAATTAGGAGTAAACTGACTGATTATCTTCCCTCATTTTTCATATCCGTATTTTCAGAAATATATTGGCGTAAATAATACAACAGAGCTACAACGTAAAACAACAGCTTCTATCCTGGAATTTAAAGATGTTAACCGTTTACTTTTGTAATAAAATACTGCGCCATGCATGTACCAATTTGAAGTGTGAACGTGCAGAAAATCCTATATGATATTTTTAACACTGAAGGAAAAACCTAAGCAAATTTAGTATTACAGGCAGATTTTTACTAGGAGTGTTAGGAAAAGTGCCGCGAGACAGCGTCAGCTGTCTATGGTTTTCTAATTAAGATTGCAATTATCAAAATAGCGTTTCGCTGTGTGGGCAATTTTCAACTTTGTCAAATAGAATCTGACCTACCATCTCGTGACGGATGTTTGAAGGTCATGGCACAGTGGAGGTCTCCTCCGTGTACCGTCATTTCACTGCTTGGGTGGGATAGGCTCGTGCTCTGAGGCTGCCAGTGCCCTGGAGCCACGTAGCTACCTGTTGGTCCACCATAAACTCCGTACTGGTTTGAGGCAGAATAAGCACAACCTGGGACATAACTGGAAAGATTTGCCGAGGCCTGGAAATACAATTCAGAAATGTGATGAATATATATACAGAAACACTTTCTGAATGGAGTATGATATTTAATAAAAATAAAATAAGAAATTAAATGCTATTACTTATTACTTTATTCAATTTATCACATGTAAAAATTCCGCACATTGACATAAACAGGAATTAAATAAATTAACGTAATTCAACACCTATCCTTAGAATATATTTTAACATTTTGGAGAAAGTATAGAGTTCCTCAAATATTAATGACTTATATTGTTCTTTAAATAAGAAACTCTTAATCAGAATTAAGTCAGTTGTGAACAATCTGTAAACGAGATCATTTAAGACGTTTTCTCTGTGCTTTTTGTGTCTGTTATATGCCAGAAGCCTTGTCTTTATTCCACGCTTACCTGAGGGTACTTTATGTCCGTATCAATAGCTGATTTGTCAAGTCCGTTGACACAGTGAGCCGAAGGAAACGTCGTTCTGTTTACACTGGCCCAGTCTTCCATTTTGGGTGGATATCCATCTGTTCCGGCAATGGCTGCAAAGAGAATGTTCAAAAAGAAATTACGCGCACGGAAAATGGATCTGCTTCATTTTTATTGCTCCAACGCCAAACAGCTAAACTAAATCGCAAACTATTCGTCACTTTTTCCAAATACGAGTTTGTTTTAAGTCTTCTTTTGTGATGGAAACTGTGAAATGATCTTTGATCAAAATATGTCGTATTTTTTTCCATTTTCAAAAAACGTTTTATAACTGGGCAAAATTATATGTTAAAACTAATTGCTTTAAATTTGGGCGATTCCCGCAAAATTGCAGTATTGGGCGATAATTATCAGAATTAAATCTGTTATTTAATACTCTTGAACATTGTGCAGGAACTTTTTTGTGCATTTTTGCTTTAATTGAAAATGCAAAAACAAATGGAAAGCATAAAACAATGATGAGGTCTAAAGCAATTTTTGGTTCTTTTCAGAACCAAATATACACGCCGATTGTCTGTGGCGTTTTAATACTTTTCTTTAAAATAAATAAACAGTAAAAATGTTCACGTTCAAATAACGTAAGGAAGCTTAAATTCTTCGCAGGATATATACCAGCTTTATTCAAAACTATTATCCATTTATAATGTTTACATTTTAATTTGAAATGCGTGTAGATAAATTGAATATGATCACAAGAAATGCAACTTAATTCCAGGATCTATAGTACACAACAGATTAAATTAACTGGATGCAGTACGAACCTGCTGAATCCATGAAGGCCCGAATGCCTAAGATGTTACTGACAGTGTGAACCGAAGGCCAGGCTCTCGAGATACCCACGTGGCCCGGCGTGACAGGCAGGCCTGGAGGACTGCTCATTTTTGTCCCCGTGGGTGACAGCGCACTGGGATACGAGTAGGAGTACATGTGATTATAAGAAAGCGCGTGCTGTGTGTGAGAGGACTTGCTGCTTTCGTGCTGTGTCGGCTGGGAGAGATTTCCAATCTTATTCCTTAAAATGCGGCTTATGGAGCTGACTGACGGTACATTGTATTTGTCGCAGACTCCGTCTGCAAGGAGCCTGTCCCTGATCTCCCAAGCAAAGATTCCCGGATCACTTTGTTTGTAATCCCTTATGTTTTTAACCACATTTGGGGTTGTAACCCGAGGCTTGCTCCCTCCAATTGCACCGGGTAATATAGACCCAGTCTCGTTGTATCTAGCCAGAATCTTGCTCACACAGCCGTGAGAAACGCGGAGCTGTCTGCTGATGTCGCAAGGCCGGATTCCGAGCTGAGCCAGCTCCACGATCCTGATCCGAATGGCGTTTGGTAGGGGTCTTCCGTTCACAAACACGCCACCCAGCTGATTAACTTCTCCGTACGTCTGGTCTGTGAAAAGCAACCAGATTATAAAAATGTTAGCACAAACTTCAAAGTGACGGCCATGCACATACTGTATATTATAGGTAATACCAATGACACGCTTGAATTGTAATGTGAAAAAACTCATTCAGCCGTTGCATTACGCTCAGCAATAATAGGAAAACGAATGCAAAACTTCTGCTTCATTGTTACGTTACCCCTCAGGTCAAATAATTGCGCCATGCGCAAAGAGAAAGTTTGCGACGATGTAGTTTATTTGATGTGCTAGGAAAAATGCCGCACAACCACTGTAGTTTTAAGAACGGAAATTAAAACTTATTAAAATACATCACCCTGTACAGCTGTCATTTAAATCAGAACTTTAAACAACTTTTTCAGGACAAAAATATGACATGGCATACACTAACTGTTCGATATTAAGCTGGCTACTTTTTTAAAAATGACTGCTTCTTATATTATGCAGGCTTATTAAACACCGTCTGCTTCTATCATCCTTCTGCCCCTGGACCATGCTGAAACGAGCTAATGCCTACCCATTTGTTCGTCTTCTGAGATGGTTTCTTTCAAATCGATGCCCTTCAACAGCAGAAAGTAGCTCTTGCGGTCTGTAAAGGAGAATTCAAACCTGGACGCCGGGACTGCCTATACGGAACTCGCCCCAATCTAAAGTGCCTTGAGAACAGTCAGGGACAAAGGGAATAAGGTGATCTTTATCCGATAAACTCAAATTTGTCTATCCCAGTAACTGCTGTTTAGTGGGAATGATTTGACTGGTCTGCACGTCTGTCTGGTTTGTTACGCGGAAGCCTCCGGTTTGATTTCATTGGCTCCCTGCACCATGAATAGGCTGTTCCTCACCAACTCACTTCTTTCCACGTTACTTGCAATTCAGCTTCTTCAACGCGGCCGAAAAAGTTCTTTTCCCAGTAAGTTAAAGCATCACAGCGCAAGGCTTAAATGCAGAATTGTCTCTTAAATTAAAATTTGGCCGGGTGAGGGAATCACGTTTCCATAAGGTGCATACAAAAGTCTCACAATTTTATTTCCCGGACGAATTATACAAACATATCAATTCTAATATAATTGTCCAATTATTTTATGGACTGGGAATGAGTTTCCCTGAATCCCCGTGTGTAGGTATTTCTATATTAGACGTTTCCTTGAATACTTTACTTCAAAATTTAATACAAAAACGTACTTTATGCAGAATATGAAAGACTCAAATCTCCCATGAGGACAACAGGCTGCCATCAATATTACCAATAACTGAAAAATCAGCCACATATAATTTTCAGTTTTCGAAAATACAGAAGCAAACAACATTCATGGTACAGGTACAGTATTCAGATTGTATAAGACATATCGTATCATCAGCTTTCTTAAAAAAACCTAAAGCTTGCCTGTAATTGTTTCTGCTGATATAAGCTGAATGAAACATACATTATGATTTACATATCGTAGAAGAACTGATGGAGCTTCTGTTTTCCACTTATTTATTGAAATTCTTAAGCTGCAATGGCAAACCTTCAAACGGACTCCGTCACGTCAATATTAGGAAAAACTTTAGTGAATTCTTCGTCATAATCTCTAATGCATAAAGGGCTTAAATGCAACATGTTTTATGTTTTTCTTCGTCAGTTGCTGTTCTCATTACTGTTAAATGCAAGTCCTGTGAATGATTTTAAGTCTAAGCGTCATCCATTTCTATTTAAGTCCCATGCAGTGACAAAATGAATCACTGAAGATACTGAAAAATATTTTTTATTAAAATTTAATAAACGTTCTATTTAAAAATTGAACTTTTTAAATTCTAGATGAAGCAACTTGCAATACTTGAATTTATTGATGGCTTTATTAATTTTAATGGGGTACTTACAGGGAGGTGTACAGTATCCGTGGTCGATACTGCGAATGTAGAAATGTACTGTCGCTTGTAAACTTTAATGGCTGATGCAAGACAAAAGTTGCTTTTAGTGTTTTACGCATTCAGTTCATTTGACAGCGGGTTCACGGCATGTAAGAGGAAACGCATTTCAGGACACATGTGGGATGGATCGCCCGGAAAAAATGGCAACCTGTGACAGGAGGAGAATGGGACGACTATTAAATACATTAGGCGGCGTTCTCTTAAACATATATATTTTTATATACACTATATATGTATGTAAAAGTTAGGCTGTAGTCATAATACGCTTAAAAAGACCTGCAGTTATTTTAATTTCAGTGTTCCAGCTCGCGTATTCACTCAAGAGCGAACTTTGACAGACGTATCTGGGTTAATTGAGTCTCCCCCCATTGGTGTCCCTGAAAACTGCACAAAGTTTGTGCATGTAGCTTTTATCTTATTTTCATTTTTTTGCAGATCAGCAGAAGTTCTGCTGCAAGTTAGAGAAGCTAGAATGTAAGAATTGTTCATTTTAGGAACATATACACTCTAATATGTGAAATGCCAGTGGAAATCACGCAAAGAAGTATAAGGTATGGGCTTTTTTTATTATTAAAATGTGTAAGCGCTCGGCGAGATCATGGAAGAGCATGCAACAGTTTGTCTATCGGATGGAGGATTTTATTTAGCTTAACTTGCTGCAAAATGGTCATTGAGTATGGTGTCTCGTGCCAGGTCATTAGCGGCCTTTTATTTTAAATATAAACGATATTCTTACGGATTCCCCTTGCTTTCTGTTGGGTTGAGTAAATGGTTAACATAATGCGCGTAGCAAATCGTTGGCTAAGTGGCAATAGCTCAATATGTACTTTTATATATTAATGTAACATTTTAACATTTCAATAAAAGTATTGTTTTTATTGCGTTTGTTGATCTATGTTATATAAAACAATCTCTTATGTGTTTAAATATCTAAACAAGGACGCACATACAGTCACATGCATGAAAATACTACAGCACACTGATAATATTGTAATATTTTGTGTATCTTCTAACAATATTTGAACAATAATTCATAGTCGCAAGCAAATACATAAAAATCGCACTGAAATATAATTGAACTTTATAATTATCATTATTAAATTTGTCAAACATGTATTTTGTCGTTTCATCACTTGTTTTTTCTAAAATTAATTTTACATTGCATTGCCGTTTCTAGAGCCGTGGCGAACCGTATAGTCATTTTTGCATGGAAGCACCAAATCAATTCCAAATATTAATTTAATTTCAAAATAAGCTGTGAAAACAATACTTACACCCTGCGCAATCCGCATCCACATACCGAGGAAAATTAGGGATAAAGTAATAACCTAATTTTATACGCTATTAAAAAAAAAACAACATGTAAAAACATTACTATCAACAGCACTGCGTAATCTGAAATCGAGTGCTCTAGCCTGTAGAAAATGCAATGAAGCCGTAACATTTGTCACGCTTGTTTTAGTCAGGCAAACAATTTGTCTTATTATGTCACTAATGCTAAGACTATAAGCCAATCAGCTATAATAAGAAATCATGCATGCATCGCCTGATTGTTACTTAATTTCAGGGGAAATTTTAACACCTATGTGTATTTGGGGGAGGGGTATTGTTTAATCATTGATGACATTCGCGCGGAAAAAAATTTGGCTGAAGTTTGCCTGCTAAAACCATCGTATTAATAGGATCCAGTCTTTGAAATATGACTCATTCACCAGCCAAATTAAAGTTTCCCCTGACGCCTATTAATGTCTCCTGCGCTAGTGCAACGCTATGGTATTTTAGGGAGGGGATCAAATCCCAGAGGGATTTCTCATTAATTTTAAACTGATGCCAGGTGTTCATTTTCTATTAATCGAACCTTTTGCGTTGCTTCAACGCACGTCTGAGCAATCACTAAATTAGAGGTTGAGTTTTAGCGCAAAGCTTTCAATTGCATCTTCAATGTTTTAAATATTATCAAAGTTCTAATGACAACCACAGTTTTTTTTCCGCATGTTTTGAATGGGCAAATATGATCTTATTTTAAAACGCGACATTTTAGAGTGGACTATCGTCTTGGCAAGCTGTATGACAAATCGGCCCGTTTCATTAGTATACGCGCAGGACGTTTTTCGAATGTCACCGGTGTTCTCCTCAGAGTGGGATGTTGTATGTGATAATGTGTGTATTCCATGATGTTGCTTTATCAATCGAGTCTACTTCTAAGGCGTCGCTTACCAGAAATATACGCACACACAGTAAGAAAAGTGGAAAAAGAAAGAAGTTAGGGAACTCTGTACATGTGTATCCACACCAAAGCCATCTTCCAGCACTCTGCTTCACTTGAAGCTTTATCGGTGCTTTCAAGCGCTTTTTGAAAAGACTGTAGATAAAGTGAATTCGTTTATCTCCACAGTGAAGTTGTTTCATCTCAGTCACATAATTGCAATATTTGTGGATCACATGATATATACGATGACTTTCGAAATGTTGTGACCTCAAGTCATCTTCCTCTATCTTAATTAAATCAAATAATTTTCCCCTTGACTTTCGTATAGGGGAAGAACGTATTAGCACTCTAACATACATGAGTTGGGGTTAAATATTTTTAGACTTAATTATACCCTTTTTAATTCATACAATGAAATGTATTGTGTTTGACTTTTAAAATTCTATGGATAAAATAGATAATTTAATGTGCTGTTTTTATTATTGTTATTGTTGTTGTCTTATAACACGACAATCAAAGGCATTCCTACGTGCTAATATGTCTTAAATACAGGTTCACTGGTTTGTTGAAGAGAATGTAAAAAAAAATCAGCCAAGTAATTGCATCTTTATGCCATTTGCGTAGTCGAATTTAAGTACGCAAAATATTAAAGTTAAGAAGTGTTTAACGTCCATCTAAGATATTGCTTTGTACTGATTATTGCCTGCATCCATCATCATATTAAGTTTTAAAACGTAGCGAGAATTCTCGGTGCAGTTTTTGATTTACCGTGGTTTTCATGGTCAGCGTGTAGGTCATTGGTGATTAGGCTTTTAATAATTGAACCAATGTGCAATGGTAACGTATACTGTTTTTGTAACAAAGAGAACCAAATAAATATTTACCCTACGCGTACAGAACCATTTTTTAATTTAGTAAAAACGTGTAAGTAATGGAATCAGTCGTTTATAATGTATAGTCCTTATAAGGTAACTATATTTCGCAAGAAGTTAAACACATTCCCATTTATAAATTTAAGCATGTGGCATTTTAACTTGATTTAATCGTAATATTTGTTTTAAAGTCATTTTGCACATTTCCAATTCCCCAAGATATGTTTTTGTATAATAACCCACAATGTGCTATTTTTTAATTACATACAATGTATGATTAGCTCTGTTTGTTACAAGCTATATGTTTGCTAGAAATGCTGGAAATGTTAACATGTTTTTGTTACCTGTAGTTCCTTCTTAGATCAAACTGTAAATCATTCCCGAATCAATTTTATGTGTAGTGTATGCGAAAAATAACCATTAAAACTAAGTGGAAAAGATAAAAGCAAGCAGCACAAAAACGAAACAGCTGTAGTTTCAGATTCTAAAAGTCTGACTTTTTCTTAACATTAGATGCCGGTTTTTTTATCTTTACGCCTGAAGTAGTCTGATATGGAATTAGCATATACCAACAATTATTATTACATAATTTCCATGAAAAAGGTATACATATTCCTGGAATATATTCACCCACGCGACTGCGCTCATAATTTCGTGATCGGAATGGAAAACTCCGGTTCCATGGTTTTTCTGGATATTGAAATCGTTTCGGCGCGTGCTATAATTCCCTAATTTCGAGTTCAGACCAGTGAGAAAAACACCTCATATTAAGAGTTCTGGGACTTTTAGCCTATCTCAACTCTAAGCAGCTTGTGCAGCAACACGAAAAACGAATATAATGAGACATTATTCCTTTTTGAATTTGCTTTTTTTTCCTCGCCATTTTTAGTAGAAATCTTGGTTTTAAATGACGTTTTTCCCAGACATCAGTATGTTTGTTCCAAAAATTAACGATTCAGATATTAAGTCTTTCCGTTAAGCGTTTGAAAAAAACATGTGAGTTTCATTAGGAAATGATTACTGAATTAATCTTATTCAGGTGATTATTTTAAGCAGCCGATCGCATTCAAAATAACTTGTGGTACGTTGATGTTGGTTTATTCGGCATATATGAGAAAAATTTCGTAGTGTAGTCCATCTTTCAACCACTTATCCAGGACAAGCTTGCAGGATGCAAGAGGACAAGGCAGGAAACACCTGGAATAGGAAGCCAGTACATCACAGGACACACACGTATAACACAATAGATACGGTATATGGTAATGTATACTGTATGTCAATTAGAAAAATACTGTAAGTATAAAGCATTTGTTAATATCGAAAAATGAGACTTTTGTTTTGTAAAGATTTTCTGTTTTATTATTTAGAATGGTTAATATGTAATAAATTACGTGAAAATATAATTAATATATACGCCAATGGACCGATGATATTTACGGCGACATTGCATATTGTTAGACAGATTGCGCTTTATTTACCAATAAAAAATTGAATTGCAATTGTTTTTCTTTGAAAAAAGCCTGAAAAACTGTTTTTTGTTTGTTTGGTTTTTTTAGTCGACAGCAGATTATGGCGCTTCATTGGCGATCCTGAAAAATACTGCATGGGAGCTCTTTTCGACAGAGACGAAAATTAGAGAAATTACAGCTCCGCCAGTTGGCAGCGACGTAAAATCTTCCGTCGCTTGTAGGACATGATGAAACTGACAACTGACAATGGATGCAACCAGGAGTCAACGTACTGAGACCAGGCAAACAGACCTGCATGCATCTGAGGAGGTGGAGGATCAAATGGGCAAGGGCAGCTCACAATCTGATGAAGGGAAAGTAGTTTGGGTGAGAGAAAGTTAATGTCTAAATTTAGTTATCAATTTGAGAGTCTGTGAGGAACAGGCATATTTTTGATATTCTAAAGAAAAGATCCGAATCTTCTGCATGATACCTGAGGTTACGTGATAGGACAAAGTGATGTAGACGATGAGGGTCACATCCCGACTCTTTTCAGAGACAAATGTGTCTTCAAAGCCTGTGAAATGGCGTATTAAATCTCTGCCTTTCTGCTCTGGAAAGGACAGGTAATTTAAAACGTGCATAATTCAGTACAGTTTCACCACTTCGGACATACAGTATGTGGTGATTAATTACATTGGCTGTGAGACCGCAGTATTTGTAAATAATGTACTGTATATTGCTTTGTAAGCTCTTTAATCTCCATGTAAAGTATTAGTGTATTTTGGAGTGAATGATTCAGACATTTAAAGCTAAACAAATGATGTGCTGTTTAAATGTTCCGCAGAAAGTGAACGCCATAGAGTAGTCTGCCGGGAATTAACGTCAGAATGTCCAAAGGATTACATTTAAAATGCAATAGACAGATAAATATCAAACAAATAAAGAACTCAGGTGCCAGCAGAATTTAGCGGAGTTTCCCTTTTTTAAAAAATGCAGACGTTTACATAGAACTGGAATGAGAAAATGCAGAATCACACATGACTTCATTTGCTGGACAACGTGTCCCTTCAGGTTCACTAAACCACTCTCTGGAAATCTGTCCAACATTACAAGCTGCAGAGCCCACGAAGTGCAGCTTTGTTCCGTCGTCCGGTCACTGCAGGACCCATTAAAAGTCGAATGCACTGAACGTACGCAGCGTGTCGATTTATTAGGGTTCAGTTTCATATTTTAAAAGTTATAGCCTCCCCAACAACGTGTAGAGGGGAATAAGAAGATGGACGGATGGAGAATTACTGCCCACCACAAGCCGGAAGGTAAGAGTTAACATGTTGATAAGAATTTCGAAAAACTCGCCATATACATAACTGAACATTTTGAAGGAAGTTAATTAAAAATACGGCCTCATTCACTCTGTCACACTGTCACACTGGCTGTGTGCTTTACGATGAAGGGAAACTAATGGCACAAATGAAATAATAAGTCGCTGATATACTGACGTTTTCCCAGGGAAAGATTAATGCACGTAATGTCAGTCAGGAGACTTTTCTCTACAGTGAGAGCGGGGCTTGTCTGTACACACCGTATTCACGCTGATCTAGGGTCTCCACCGCTGTCATGTCTAGTGGCATCTAATGCAGCTTTGACTCTGCTTATGCTCATCAGGAAAGGGTTAAATCAACAAAAAGACACAATCGTTTGCTTTTGCCATGACTTTGCAGAAATAAACAGGCCCTTCAGATGTTTTGTTCAGTAAACCCACTGGAAGGCCACAGTTATAAATGGCCAGTTCCTTAATGGCATGAAGTGCTTCCATCCATGAGAAACACTTTTTATTTTACTTGATCGGTTTCGCCTCTCTGACCTTGAAAACCTAACGTGAAGGAAGTGCTTGTCAGTATGTATCTTTTAATACACCTGTTGGGAGGGGGAATTCCATCTGTGCTGGAGATGTTTGAACAGTAAACACCAACAGATCCATAACTCTGTTTCAGGAGATGTTCTTCTGGCAATCTTCATTGGTCATGGGAGCCAGGGTGGCTTTATCTCCCATCCGGCTGAGCCAGAGAAAGCGTGAAACTCCAGTTAAGAGCCAGGATGGCTCCTATTGATCCAGAGGAAGGAGAACGGGACAGCGAACACCCTGAAAGTCGATGGCAGGCACTCACATGCACCCATTCTTCTCGACTGTGAGATGGGAGCCACACACACACGCTCGCACAGTCGGGGCCAGACTTGAACCCATGACCTTGGAGGTGTCATGCAACGATACGCCCTGCTAAGATGCCGTAAATCTGTTGCTTGATGGAATGCTCTGAGATTGTTGTTCAGAATCAGAATATCTTTATTGTCATTGTAACGAGTACAACGAAATTAAGTGCAGTCCCTGTGTCAGAGAGA
>JAACJT020000044.1:296220-310786 GCA_009936485.2 Gymnarchus niloticus
GGCGGCCTGGCGTGCTGTGGTCCATGGAGTCGCGAAGAGTCGGACACGACTGCGTGACTAAACAACAACAACAATGCATGTAGACCACTATGGGATTCCTGAAAATGTTTCCAAGTATTGCACTGAAGACTGAGGCCTTATAAGCCAGCTGACTGTCTTGACGTGGGCCTCTGTGTTGTTATGCTCCATCATCCAGAGAGGTAAGGAAAGGAGTGCTTAAGTGTAGATGTATTTTTAAGGAGTAGCAATGAGCCATGTCAATGCGGTTGACGTTTTTTCCTCTTTCATTCTGAAAAGATTCTATTTTCCTGTGGTCAGAATAACCATTTGGCTACTCCAGAGAAAGTGTCACCTTAAATTGCCTGATACTCCCATTTTACCCCAGACCACATGAGCTCTCCTCTCCCCACTTTATTCCAATTCAGCATCATTTTAAAAGTCCCCGTAGGTCCTAAATCACAGGGTCCTGAATGGCCAGTGACCCCTTTCTTTGAATCAATCTACTGCTCTGTTCATAAATGCCATTTCCACTCTGCCCATTTTTGCATTGGTAGTCTAGCATTTTCTGTCAGCAAATTAGTGCAGATTCACAGTGACCAATACTGTGTATGCAATTACGAGAGGGGAGAAAATGGCATAGACTACTGGCGTCTGAACTCCGTGACCCGGAAGGACTTCTACCTGCTGGCCTGGATCAAAAGCACACCGGATTGCACCGTGGGATCAACGTGGTTCGGCTCCATAGACCTCTGGAGTGGCTACTGGTAGGTTAAACTGGCTCTGGACACCCACCTCAAAACCGCATTCACTACCAGTCAAGAGCTGTGGCACTTTCAGTATATGCTCTGTGACATGTGAGCCACTTTCGAGAGGTTGATCTAGCAGATCCTGACCCACATCCCCTGCAGCCACTCCGTCATCTACCTGGACAATCTGCTGGTCCACACTGCTGACTTCGCTGGTGTCCTGCAGAACCTGTCCGCAGTGTTTGCTGCAATTGGTCTGGCAGAGTGACAGCTGAACACCCTGAAGTGCGGACAGTGGTTCCGGATGCAGACAGAGCGTGCTTCCTTCGCCTGCCTGCCGGCATTTTACAACTTGGAGACACAGCTGGCCCACTGGCTACTGATGGTGCTGGGGTATGAATAGAAGGTGCAACATCACTCTGGGAAGCTGCCTGGAAACACAGGCACTTTCTCCCAACGGCAGGGCAACCCCATGCTGACCAGGGTGCGGGGGAGGTCTCTGCTCAAAGACCCCGAGACCACGGCCCTCTACTCCAAGTGAGGCACCCTCGAAGTGCACAACGGCCTGCTGTAGCGGTGCTAGTGATCACCGGACAGTAGGGGGCATGTCCTGCAGGTGGTGGTGCGCCGGGGCCTCTGTCCCTCCATGTTGAAGACCGTGGCAGCACACGATACTTCAAGGTGGCAAAGACTGTGGGATAGCTGCAGGAGCAGCTCTACTGGCCCAGGTGCAGGCAGGACACAGAACTGCCCGACTGACTGATTTTGTTGTTGGTTTGCTGGGGCGGTCATCCTCTAAAGAGGGGGCACTGTGGCACTGTTCAGAATTGGCGGGTGACCAGAATGCCATGGGGTGCCCTGGCACAGTGCCTAATGCAAACAGAGTACAAATAGCTTGCAAATAATGACAAATTTGTGTTATGAATAGCATGTAGTGTTTAGTGTTGTCATGTAGTGTTTAGTGTTGTCATGTAGTGTTTAGTGTTATACTGCATTGTGTGTTTGTGATAAATGTTACCATGACTGACTTCCAAGTTTTTGCCTTGGTCTCATGCAGTCAGAACGAATTTAATGATCTTTGACTAAAAGGAAAATAAGTCTCCTGGTCATAAATGTTTGTACATGTGGTAACCTTGGGGTAAGATAGCTGATGAGATGACTTTCTGATTCCAAAACATCTCTGTGAATAATGACCACACACAAATGTCTTTTTTTTTGTGACTTTAATTAGGAAAGTCATAAAAGTCCAATAACACATACTCTGGACAACAAGCATTAAGACTGGCATCACTCTCTCAGCAATGCACAACTAAAATGCTTAGTATGAATCATTGTATAAATCTTTGTGTGAATCTCTCATTGGTGGATATGCAAATAAGTAAGCTGGTGAGGAAGTGGGTGAGGCTTTTTTCAGGAATTTAGGACTTTACCTAGACGTACAGACTATAACGGATTTACTGTAACGCTATCCATTTACGAGTCTGAAGGAAAGAACTAAAGGCTAACGAACATCTCAATAAGTAAAGAACTTACGGTTAGCTGCATGCACACCACCCAGCAAATTCACGTGTTTGATATGCAAGAGGAGACGGTGAACTCGGAGGAAACTCGCGCAACACAAGGAAAACATGCAAACTACTCACGAACAGATCGGCGGTGGCATTTGAACCCCCAACCTTGGAGGTGTGAGGCAACAGTGCTCCCTACTGAATTTAATTTGTTTATATCATTCAGTGTTCCGCGTCGTATTTATTCTTTTTCTTCATGTCGCTGGCTGAGTCGTTTGATCCATATATAGGTATTCATTAAATTTAAAATCTGGATTAAGTTACATTTTTGCTGTATATGAAATTGATGCATGGATATTTGAGCTCATGAGAACGGCTGACATCAAGGTCCTGCACGACCACTTCTTCCCTATGTGCTAAGCCTGTGTATTGCGCGCTTGGTTGGCTTTCCCTCAGTCAATTTACCACAGCGTCAGTAGAGTTCGCTAGAGTATTGCAAATGTCTCAAAAGTACAAACGCGACATTTAATTAACCTACTCTGCCTAATATATCATCTATACACACCCTTATAAAGGGCATGTACACTTGTTAAGCTGTGCATGTTGAATGATGTCTATTATTATTATTTTGGAGCGATTAGGATAATTATTTTCTCTTAATTAGCTTTAAGTTGGGATTCAGTCATGACCATCTATTTGTGATTTCACTGTCGGTCCCAAAGAATGTCAAACAAGCAAGACATTAAATATTGAGATGGCCATCGATCTAACAAGCGTCTAAATTTCGCATGTAGTCTGCAGCGCCAGTCTAATTCAAACATATTTTGTTGTTAAAAGGAGTGAACTGAATCAAGTGTGGTTATTAAACAGTTTGCATTTCACAAATCCCTCAGCATGTCGACTGTCTATAGTGCCACAAATGTAGTCGTATATCAATGAACAGTTCTGTTACAGTGACAAAGACAAGGACTGCATTATCGGAATCATTCAGTTAATTCCGTTAATCCTCAAATATTTTGATCCTCGTACCGTTGTTATAAAGAAACATGCATATGTTGTGACCGTTTTTGAAAGGCATTATTGCAGAGTCGAACAAGCAAATCACGCCCCAGGCCACCCCACGACTCAATGCAGGATTAGTATTTGGAAGATGGATGGATGGATGGATGGATGGATGGACAGGTTTTAACAAATATTTAATTTTAATTTTTAAGAAATTCAGAAATCAATGCATCGTCAATTTTGCTTGAATAAATTCACATTATGAAACCCATTTTAAATCGCAGTACTACTTGTTAATAATTGCACTTATTAATTGTTTGATAGAGTTAACATTTTCATCGTGTCGTATTCAAATGTAGTCTTCTGGTGTCATTTTAGGGTACTTTATTTTATTTTATTTAAACACTAAATTTGCCACTAACAAAGCGAACATGCAGGAATCGGGCTCCTCGTGTGTGTTTTCCAAGTCACACCTTCTATCTCAATGTTACTTTTTTTAACATCCATACACATCAATACGCATTCAACACGCGGACTCCGACAGACATCCAGAAATGCTTTATGAAAAACGGTGCACTAGTTTTTCATATGACGTTTTCAGAATGCCTATTTGTCCTGAATACACACTGGTATATCCTGCCAAGTTTAACTAGTGTTTGTTTTTCTGCGCGCGCGCGCGCGCGCACACACACTTGGCCTTTTTTGTTTTTCATTAATGTACCTTGTCACATTGCAATAACCACATACTCCTGTTATGTGTATGTAGGGACAACTGTGTTGTGAGAGGCACTAAATTGGATCGAATAAACACCATTTAGATATGTACTTAATTAAAGTGTGTACTGAAACACATTAACTTAAAAACGTCCATATGTATACTTACTGCATAATAATAGTAATAATATTGGTCTGTTCAAACTAGTCTATTGGAATTAACAGGTATAATGCATTTTGGGTAGTTCTTGACGTGACATGTGACTATTATCATTCATTTTGATATTTGTAGTTCCACCTTGTGAAAAAAAACTCGAATATGAGTCGAGCTTCTTTTTTTTGGCGGTCTGGCGTTAAAGCATATTTGCCTGAATTGTTAATATTCATTGATTCACAGCGAAATCTTTAAAATGTCGTTTATAAACTTTTGGAATGTTTTCAATAAACTTAAAGAGCATTGTTCCAATTTACAGTGTTTTACTGGTATAGTCACTTATAACTGTAGAGTTACAAGGGTGCCAAGCCGGGTACAAAATAAGACTTGTTTATATGGGTATAGGTTTGGTTTCCCGATTAACGATTTTGACCTATTCTTCATATCTTTTGTGTTAAGATAAAAATAGTTTAAACACTTTATCCATGCCCAGAGAGTAAAAGAGAGCAGGAACACAGGCAGGAGTGGCCATGAAGGACTTTCTTAATATTGTGGAAGGAATCAAAAATGAATAAAGAGATAGTGCTTTGAAAGCGTTTGAATGCCATGACAACTAGGAACAACCTCAGATTTATTCCAAACAGTTAGAACACATTGTGCAGGGGCGTCAATCATCTATTATGTCGGTCCTGAAATAAATGCAAAAACTGAGCGCGGACAAAGGCTTTCAAAACGAGCCGGACATTTGTCTACATCTCTTCCATTGTCCGCAGCTTAGCAATCGGTTTGTATTTGTGTTTGCCTGGGTCCGACCACCCAGGATGCGCAAAAGACTCGCTGAAAACGTGAAACATTGTCACCCACATCACATTCAAGGCACAGAAGAAGTGAAGAAAATTCAGCGAAAACAAAAGAAAAACCTGGAAAGATAAGTTATTGCAAATAAAAAATTTCACTTATTCTAGATGGAAAAATATAGGCAGCACCATAAAGAATCGGCAGTTAAACATAATATAAATATAACGTGAATATTTTTTGAACAAACCATCTGTTAAATGCATGGACCTGAACGCCGAGAAAAATCGAGTAAAATAAATGAATTATGCGTGTTTAGTGAAGTCGACTTAGGGAGAACTCAATAGAATTAAGGTCATCTGTAATTTTTCCCATTATGTTAATGTAATAGTCAATATCAGTAAAAATAAATGATTGGTAAATTTCTTAATATTGGTATGCACAGTATTATATAATGTCAGATAAAGTATAGTAGGACCACGGCACTAAAGTGATCCATATAGAAAACCGCTTATCATCAAAACAAGAACACCAACAAATAATAATAATAATAATAATAATAATAGACGATATGGTTAAATCTATTCACACGTGCATTTGGTTGCATATTTCATGCATTGTAGGATAAAATGGCTCATTTACATATCAGTCCGTATCCGTGTACATGAGTGTGAAACTAATTTATTGATAATGCGCTTAGCTTTTTGTTGAACAAGCAAGACTTCATGGCTTAATGCTCTTAAGCCAGCACTTAAACTAAAATATTGACTCTCTACAGACTCTCACTTCCCTTTGCTTCTTCCTCAATGTTTTTTTTTAATATGCTTGCTTACGTGTATCCCTGGATATACTTGTTCAAACAAGCTTTTCAGCTCTTCTCGATTCACTTCTTACTTGAACGTTATTTGTATGTAAATACAGTAAAACACGTCATTTCTCGTTTTTACCTTTAATTGACACGTTATGCCACCCATCATATTCAGAAGTACCAATAGCAAAAGCGTGAAATCAGACTAAAACCTACAATTTCACATCAGCAAGCACTGTCTTCATCCACTTGACTCTGAAGACCCGCCCACGCGTGGCCAGCCTTTTTCTTTTTTCTTTTTTTTTTTTGTCCTTTTAATGTTTTTTTCACCGCAGGTTCATGTGTCGAGAAAAAACCATATATGGACTGATGAACCCGGTAAAGCCTTGTTTCCACTTGGCAGGCGCCAGCGGTGGAGCTCTGGTGAGCTTCTCCATCCCGCACTCTCCCTGGACCTACAGCGCTGATTCCTTCACTGCCCTGGTAGCCAAATGGTCATTTGCCTCAGCTGCCGCTAAATCGGTTCCTGCGCGTTTCCAATCCCGTTTCCCTTATATATAAATCTCCTTTCTTCACAAATTTCGGATTATCAAACTGCTTGTGCAATTTGATATATTCAATTCCGAAAGAATGTCGCTGACCAACACAAAGACTGGCTTTTCCGTGAAGGACATACTAGACCTTCCTGACACGAATGATGAGGAAGGATCAGTCACGGAGGATGCGGATGAAGATGCGGAGGAATCTGGAGTAACAGACACAGCTGGAGTCTTGCGTAAAAGTCCCACGGAGAAGGTTAAAAATCAGTCCCTAAAGACTCACTGTCACAGTCATGGTGATGCCCCTTACGCCAGATGGCTTGAGACTACGGACGCAATTCATTACTCACGTGAGTACCTTTTACAAAACCTGACTTGATACTTTCTCATTCGTCCAGGACAACATTTGCAAACACAGACGTTGCATTAGTAACTTTATGCAAAGCCTAAAAAATGAAAAATCGGGATGGATTACCGACTACGAGGAAGATGTTTGTTCCAGAATAAACCAGTGGGAATAAGGTGCGCGTTTGTACGTCAGGAAAAAGGATGATCTATTATTTGTTGTTTAAACTCGGTGTAAAACGTCAGAATGCCCATCTATAAAGTAATGTATCTTCTACAAAGGCTTGTTTTCTGATATATTGTGTCTAACGGAGGGTTTATCATGTGAGTTCAACACGTAGCTTACCATCGTTTAAACTGTGCTTAAATTTATACAGTCTGAAGCCTATAGCCTAGGAGGCGTTGGTGTGATATGAAATATTCTGTCAAATCTGTACTCAGAGGCAGAAGAGTCAGTTTACGGTAATAGATGTGTGGTTCATGATTATAATTGACATTAAATTTAATATTTAAAAATATTATCAGTGTTTTTCCCCCACCCAGTGCATAGGCTGACAGGCAGTCCTCATGGGGACTTATCTACAAAGTCTCCAGAACCGTCCGCTGACGAATCGCAAGACAACGACAAAGAAACTTCAAGCGGCGGCGGTGATTCGGGCAAGAAGAGAAAGAGGAGAGTTTTATTCTCCAAGGCGCAGACGTTCGAGCTGGAGCGGCGATTCAGGCAGCAGAGATACCTCTCAGCTCCCGAGAGAGAGCATCTCGCTAGCTTAATCCGTCTGACTCCAACACAAGTGAAAATCTGGTTCCAAAATCATCGGTATAAAATGAAACGAGCTCAGACTGAGAAAGGCGTGGACGTGGGCCGTCTCCCCTCCCCACGGCGCGTGGCGGTACCTGTTTTAGTGAGAGACGGGAAGCCTTGCCATACTCTTAAAGCTCAGGATTTTGCAGCTACCCTTCACGCTGGAATCACTTTGTCGGCGTACAGCGCACAGTCCCTGCAGCATGTGCAATATACCGCTCACTACAGTTCTGCCGCCATATCACAGTTTCCCGCAGCGCATCATTTGGCGCAAACACAGCAGTGGACCTGGTGAATCACTGACACTTCATTTCAACCTTACAAGGAAGAGGCAAAGACTGAATTTCGGAACTTGTAACCTCCTACGTTTTGCAGACGGCATGAACGCCCAGTTTGCAAACTTTTTCATCAAAGAGACTGGGTTTAGATAAACGAATGTCATTGCTCGTATTATCATTTTATATAGTAAATTTATGTGTTGTATGTAAGTTTATTCTTTGCGTGACTCGCGTATTAAGCACCTGTATCATTTCGAAATAATCAGCATTTTATAAAGAAACAAATTTGCTCCTTTTTATCAAATCAACGTATTTATGGCCATAAATTAGAACCTGCGGCGATTTCAAAGTTTGCTTGTTTTCTTATTGTAATGATTTCAATGGCATTTGGTTGACAAATGGGACGTTTCATTAACTTAAGATCAATAGGGTGCGCACAAATTTTGGAAATTAACGATGGGTATAAAGATGTGTGTTTTACGGTCAAAGTGGGCATCGACTAATGGACTTACAATTTTTATTGGCGATTAAATAAAACCTTGCCGTACTTCAATTATTATACCATTACGACGTGACTGACTGTGGTGCATGAGGTTCGAATATTGTTCTTAAATAATGTGGTGTGATTTACGACGCCAGAGTTAGGCCTTCTTGTTTTAATTAGCAATTGGCATCTTTTGTTCTTTGCATGTTAATAAAACTAGACTTGCAGGACCCAGGGAATGGTTAATACGTTTAAGACATAATTTCACTTTTGCATGCCTAGAACTCAGTAATGACAAGTCTTGCTATCTCCATATTCTGGATTTCTTTGATTTATCACTGATCCGGCAAAGTATATGTTATTTATATATACCCATGCCTTTGTAGCCAGTGTTTAGTAAATAAAAATATGTATCGTCTATAGGTACGTCTAAAAATAAGGCTATAAAGGAATTGTTTTATTAAGGGTTTATGCATTTGATTGTTTTACGCTCTTGCATATCATTGCACAATAATGCCGAACGAAACACGTATAATTCAAATTCAGCCTCTAAATTTATTGATCGATTCATTTCTGCCAGGTTTAATCTTTTAATTAAATTAAAAGATACTGTGCTAATGGAATGGTCATGGTCAAGTGTTACCCGATTAACCCAATTTACAAAGCAAATGAGAATTCTTAATTGTTTACAGATACTCTATGAATCTATGAGTTTGACACTTCCGCAATGAATTGCGGACTCATTGAACAGGCCTATAGGTTTGTTTTTTATGGGCTGTGCGTCAGCTATATCATTTCCATTTTTTATTTAAACGATTTTCCTGTTAAGTTTTACCAGTGCGTGTTTAATGCAAATTGGAATTAAACTGAATTGAAAAAGCTATAAAAAGCGATAAAATAATTCTTTGCAGGTAGAAGTTCAATTTCAATTAAATCTTAATTATATATTTTCTACTTGTAACTATATAATTAAGATATTCATGGAATTAAATGAAATATAGTGAACGTCGATTAAACAGCGGACAGTGAGGGAGACAAAACGTTTTTTTTTTAATGGATTCAAGCGAATTTAGCGCCCACATGTACAGTATGTAACTTTATACATAACTCAATGAATATGATGGAGGCAGTGCCGTGAAATGATCATCTGCTGATGTCTGACTTCTTCTTATGCAGTAACCTGACTGTTCATATTGCCTATGCACAGAATGCTCCACGATGTCCTAACGGCGTGGTTTAGGTGTCGCTGAAGTCAGGACCACATGTTGACTCCTGTGTGGCCTAACCCTAGCGCCCCTATATTTCCGCACTGTGACAGGACAGTTTTGTGCAGTCTATCGTTGCTCAATATACAGTAGACAACACAAAAACCACACAAAGCCGAGAGGTTGGTTGTTGTGGATGTAAGAGGCGTGCATATTAACAAGTGGCAGCGGGAGTGCGCAGACTGTTAAGGGAGAAGCAGAGAGAGAGAGAGGCTGTCAGTTTCTCGTTGCTATTCAATGGCTTCGTCTGGTCCAGTGCATCCCGGAGTTGGGGAGAAGACGTATCCTTAGGTTTTGTTGTGCTTGTCGGTTGGTGACATTGTGGTCCTTGTTGTAGACGTTGTATTCCATATGGACAGCTGGGCCAGGGGAGGCGAAAAAAAGAACCCTCACAAAACCCAAATTGTGTCCTGCTTTTAAATGCAGCTTTGTTGTCTCAAAGAAAAACGAATAACAAATTCGTGCTATATCTATTCTGGGAAAAGAAAAGCCATTCACGGATAACAGGGAGTTCTTCTTCTTTGCTATAGCAATGGCTTTAGCAACAACGGTCCTCTCATTTCTCTTACGTTATCGCTCCCCCGGTCTCCTCTCCGCGCTGAAAGAGAACAATTATTGTCTGTTCCCAACAATCTTCATTCATTGTGGGACGAACGATCTTAGAACTGTTCCTTTCTAGCGGATTTATATCCTGTTTACGTTGCAAGCTATGTTGGCATATTGGGGATTTCACGCAGGCATTAAGGAAATAAATAAATAAATAAACAAACAAACAAACAAATAAATTACAGACAGTTTTTACTTGTGCGCCAAACAACATGCTGGACCTTTTTCATCCAAAAAAAGGACAATTCAACCGTCCTACACCTGTGGTTTTAAACTGAAAGTAATACTGGATTTCGTCTTCGTCTGTGTACCTGTAGGCTACTGTATGACTGTATATAATCTCAACATACATTATTACCTGGAAGACAGCAGGTCAGCGGGATTTTAAAATTAAAACCATATACATATTTACAGGAGCGGCAGACTGTCCTTGGATTCTCTAAAATTAATTTTGACGCTGAACCAATTATATGGGGTAGCCTATTTAATTATGATCTAAAATTTATTACATAATTAGCAATGGATGCTTAGATTATGCAATTGTGTCGAAACATTATCGTTTATTTTGATTTAACGGAATTACTCATCATCCATAGACTCTTAATAGGCTGTTCATTAAAAAGGGGTTTAAACATGGGCTGCAAACGGCTGTCTGCAGCTCCGTGGAGCTTTTCAATGCACGATCAACGTCTCAGCATAAACCATTTCCTTTTGTATTTGCCAACAAGTAAAATCTGTGACGGCTAGACTGTGAAACGTAATCCATAGTTTCAAAGAAGTCGTGGTATTATTGCGATTTATGATTTTGATCAGACTCCCAACAGTTTGAATACGGAGCACAAATGGACTGAAAAATAGAGACGGGCCAAAATTTGCCGCCAATTCGCAAATCTACCGCAAGATGGAGGCAGAGGACTTTATATTTGAATATCTGGCTCGAATCCTTTAAGTCTTTGGTACTGTCTTTTTTTTTGCGCACTGGACCTCCCCCACATTCAGTCCATCCTCAAACGAACCACATCACAACGCGCGTGTAACGCGAGGTTAGAGAAGGTTACATAATTAACTGATTTTTTTTAAATTTTTTTAATATATATTTTAAAAGCATTCCACGCTGTTACTGGTAGCCCGCACGTGTAATCCTCTTCTTGGGTCCCTGCCTGGTACCAAATCGGGTGTTTGGGTTCTTGGATTAAAAATTTAAGAACTCATGATTTCAACTCGTTCGAATGTCCAGGAACTTGTACTGGATAAGCAGTTGTAGTATGGATGGATGATTTGTTTCATGTTAGTTGTGATTCTATTAATTTAAGCAGACATTTCATACAGAAAATGAATTGCCTTCTATATATAATTTCATGGCAAATTACAGATTACAGATAAATCATAGATCTTAATATTGATTTCCGAACACAAACTAACATGTATTAGCTGAAAATTACTAATCTGAAAACTGTAACCTAAGTACATTAATACTGTTATATGCCATATTCTCAAAATATTCTTTAAAAAAGCTTTATTAAACTTATCATATTTGAGACCATGTCGCAGTAAGAATATGAAAAGAAATTTCAAATTCTTGGACTGGTGTAATTGATCAAAGCAAGAAACTGAGTCATGGAAAGCTGGACAGTCTGGATGATTTATATCCACCTGTCCATCATCTAACAATTTATTCTGTTCTGGGTTGTGGAGAGGCTGAGCTACACCCTGAATGGTGTGCCAGTGCTTATTTAGTCTACATTCTGAATGTACTGATCATTAGGCGTGCCTTTGAAAGATTATATTACACCGCCTTTGGCTCTGAGAAGAACCTCAGTTTATCAGGACGTGGGTTTGCCAGACCCACTGTAACATCAATTTGTTTTTTTTTTTGATGAAAGAAGCAGTGCTGTGCTTTTTTAAATGGCCTGTCAACAGCAACAACATTCTGCTCAATTGTCAGGGTACAGTGAAGACTGTCTATTGAGATGCGTTATTTGTGTTACCTTCTTTATACATCTGCCATTCCCAACCACTGGCTGGATGGACATCCATTCTCAGTGTAAGGGATATCGCTTTCTCTCCTAGTGTTTGTCCCTCATGGACACAAGATCTGCTTGCAAGTTGTCGTGACGAGAAACGGCTCCAGCCAGCGTTTCGCTCTGCCTGTTGTTGAAGGCTAATCCATGCATGCAACAGGCAACTTGGAGACGCCAATTAGTCTTGATCACACATCGTTGGATCGTGGGAGGTGACAAGAGGAAGCACACAATGCAGATGTAAACAGAGCAGTTTAGAAGTTCTAGAAGTACAAGAGAGTAACACTTACCACTGTGCCATTGTACCCCCACCTGTGGCCTATTGCTAGATTTGGAAAACCCAGCAGCGCTGCAGTCGTGTTGCCAGAGAGTAAAATCTTTCTTCTTCTTACGTTCCCATTTGCACATATGGCTTTGTTTCCTACACGCACTCCATTTAGCTACGCCTCAACCCTACGCTGAGGTGGTGACCCTCCTCCACGATCCCTCACACATACGATCCGTGTCTGTTGTGTCAAACCTGAAACGTCCTTCTTTCATCTGTTTCCTATACCTCAATGCTGACTGGTGTGGATTTGCCATTAGGAATCGAACAGGGATCATACATTACATCTGAATTCATCTAGTCAGGCAAATTCAAGGAAAGAGAGTGTACATCATTCGCACACACAGAGCATACGTTCAAGTAATCTGAAACATTACTAAATTTTATATCATGTGGGTGGTTCAGTGGGTACCATTTATACGATATGACTTCAGCACTGGAGGTTTAAATCCACACTGGTATGGCATCTGGATCACTCTGACCATATATAATGACGGAATGGTTCGACGTTTCAGAATACACAATCCTTGTTTCATATTGTCGCGTGTAGAAGAATCAAGCGGTGGAGTTTAGGAGATCACCTTACCCAAAGGGCATCGCCTGTTTTCAAGAGTTTGTACTACATGACCTGAGTTTGACCTATCGTGATGCTGTGTGCTGCTTCACCCATTTTTGGAACGTCGGGAAGTTGTTTTCCATCAAATGTGGCCCCAGTTCAGACCACATGGTGTCACCATTCTGTTAGATTTCAGTCACAGTTTGGCAGGTAACCTTGATCCCTTACTGCCGAAGAGTGACTGAGAGCCACCGATTTCCATCCAATTTTTTTGGCCCACTTGTGCTCGTTTTCTTACATGAACTGCTTGGTTATGAAGCATAGATGAGTCAGAAATGCAAGCAGGCCACTAAATTATTTGGTTCAGAAATCAACAGTCATTAATGATCTGTCTTCTTTTAGTCACAATGTCTCATTTCCCAGGATAATGCGAGCTCCTTCAAACAGTCCAGATGTCTTCTGCTAATAAGCTAATTGTATGAAAATATCTTAAAGGCTTTATTTATTCTCATACCGTCTGTAAGCATGCCAAACCAATAGAGAGCATGATTTCACGGAAGTCAGATCTGAAGAAAGTTCAGACCAATTAATGTAGAAAACAGAAAAAGTCAACTTTGCAATTAGTGGTATCTCTCCATGAACTACTCATGAAATGTGGCCTGAGTTACAATAATAGACAAAAGCAGGCTGCCTAAACTTATAAAAAGATGGTGACATATTTCATTCACAAGTAAGCTTGCATGTCAGCACTGACCTCGCTTGTAAGACTTAAAGATGTTTTCTGCTTTTGATAACGTAAAATAGGTACGTACTTGTGCAGTAATGACAGAAAAAACCCACACATTATAATTATTATCCGTACCGGTGACATTAGCCGCTGCTTGTAACAAGCAAATGTACCTTTCATGCATTTATTGAAAACATTGTGTAACCGTTCATTAGCCAGGCCAGTAAAAAGTATGCAGACTGGTAGAATCTTCTTTGGTAGTAATAACCTCCACCGTTTCCTCTAGCTGCTGATCTGACTTACACGATGGCATGGAGGAACTTTAGAGCTGTTCATTTTTATCAGCATTTCTAAGATACCTTGCAAGAATGCGTGATCAGCCATCTTCTGGTCATACCACAGCATCTCAAGTTGATTATGGTCTGTCATTCAAAACAGATTTTCCTCTCTGTGAAACATTCTGTTGTTGATTTGTGTTTTGGATTACCGCCTGGGTACATAACCACCCACCATTAGCTTCAGCTGACGGATAGCCACCCTGACATTCTCCTGTAAAACTTCATAATACAATATTTGTTATAGGTTTATTTTTTTATTTGGTGATGAGTGACATTGCCTTTAAATTGCCCATAATACATTAAGGGTATTTTGTCACACATCTGTCCTTTCAGGTGTTGAGGGCCTACTGGTCAGACAATAGAAACACCCCCCCCCCCCTCCTATCAGGTGTTGAGGGCCTACTGGTCAGACAATACAAACACCCCCCCCCCATCCCCCGGTGCGGGCCCACTGCGACCCGCCCACCACAAGCCGCACCCCCCGCCACCCCCCCCCCCCCGCCCGCCCCCCCCTCCCCGACCACCCGCCACCTCCCCCCCCCCCCCCCCC
>JAACJT020000044.1:320980-344541 GCA_009936485.2 Gymnarchus niloticus
ACGTTTTTAATAAGAACAAACAACGACCAAAACAATCATACAGTTCCGTTTCATTCATTCATTCATTCATTCATTCATTCATTCATTCAGTTACTATTTATTCTTAGAAGCACATCATTCCCGCTATAATTATATCACAAATATATTTAAAAATAAGGAAGCAACGTAGGGCATTTTCATTTCCTTTGCAAAACCGCTATGTCTTAGGGTTCCGCCGGACTTTGCTGAATGTACTTTAAAAAAAAAAAAATAAATAATAAAAAAAAATTCTGGTAAAAAATAAATAAATAATGTTCATTCGTTAGTTCGCCGTTTCTTTTAAGACGCCACGCCTTTCGGCAGGCTGAATAATTTCAATAACAATTTTTACAAAGAAAAATAAAATACACTGCAGTTAAGTCAGAACCCCTTAATTATAAAGCTTCACCTTTTACGTTAATCGTAAAATAATTATATGCGCGCAATGGGTCGTCAAGTATAAATTTCTCTTTTTAGCTTTTAGCTGTTTGATAAACACTGCGTTGTTTTAAACTTCTGATCCGATGCATTAGGTTTTAGGAAATATTTTGTGTATGTTCATTACAACATTTACAATACCTGTGCAAAGTTTGTAAATCTTTTAAAATGTGCATGGCCCTTTCAGTTAAACACTTAGCAATGAAAAAAGAACACATTGTTTTAACCTTACCTTAATTCATTTGCAATCATTTTTCCATTTTTTAGATTTTAGAAGTCCAATATGAGAACAATAACTGAACAAAAGAGATCTTGTGCAAATTTAAGTGTTCGTGGTAAACATAAAGAATATTTTCTTCTACATCTCAGTACGTGTCCACGTCCCGTAGGCCTGACCTGATAAACCACCCGGCAGCGGAACCAAAATACCGAGCCTGGCCTGTTTTTTTGCAAACATATTAGCATCATTTCTCCCATTAAGCGACATTAATTACGCGTGAATGAAATCTTGCACAGAAGAAAGGAGTCTTTCAAGAGGTCTGAAGAAGACCTCCGACCTTCTTGGAGGAAGGTACGCGCCATTTCAAATAGAGTCGCTGGACGAATCTTCACCTGGACCGTTTGATGGTGAAAACAGTGAGAGAAAAACAAGAAAGGAAATCATTAATCGAGCGCGGAAAGACGAACACTAACCGCACCATCAATTATCTGAACTACTTAATTAAACAAAACGTAAAGTACAAATTAGAAACTATAGTATCCTAAATAAATTTAAGAAACATTCATTTATGATAATTTGCTATCAGTAACGGCAGCTATGAACGTTGTATGGAATGCCCAAAAACTCGTAGTAGCTTATACAATCATGTTTAAGTATTTAAAATAAAGCTTTGTGGAACAAATGTAAATTAGAATATCACGTCTGTTGGTAAACCAATATTTAACAAATGCCAAGAAAAACAACAATAAAACATTACAGCCACTTTGGAAATAGATTATTTACATTTACATTAATTTATTTACCGGAGCTTTATTTGCTAATTTGTTTGTTTAGCAGAGGATTATCTAATTATTCAGCATATCTGTCTTGATTCAGCAGATGACAGGTTATGTTAGTGTTTGAAGCTTTTTATGAAAAACAAATTACACTATGTCAAACGTTTTAATGTAGTTGGAATTAACGATATCCGATATCCATAACGTTAAATATATTATTTATAAACTAGAAATTAAACGTAGAAAAGTAAAAAATACATCTGTATATTAAAACGGAAAAGCATGGCAAATATAATTTAAATGACTCATTTGAAAATGTAACAATTCGATTTTTGTAAAGAAAGTATTTACAAAAGGACGTTTACTCAGGTTTTAATGTTTCAATGTTGGCTAACGATAATTAAGTTGTGATTTTAAATTTTACACAGCTAGAAAATAATTTTTGCAATTTTTGTTTTGTGAACTTTTTCGTGTTACACAAAATTATAGAACACTTACATATGCAATTAAAAATACTGAAATTGACAAAAACATAATAATGAGCTTTAAAATCAGGTACAATTGCAAATCTTGTTTATTAATTTGGAAATTTTAAAAATGCTTTCGTTTTAAATTCACTCTAATAGCGTCGGCAAAAACATCCACCAGGTTAGATTTTTAATTCAAAAGCGTACAATTCTGCCAAAGTACAACAGCACTTATTGATATTCTTAATAGACAAGCTAATTTTTATATATCATATATAGGCAGGCTGAAACTTATATATAATAGCTGAATATTTTACTCTTGTGCTTTGAAAAATTTAAATGAGTTTTAACTCGAGTTATTCGTATGTACTGAGAGAAAAAGTATATTCATGCGTTCCATGCGGACTTCATAGCAAAGCTTTATTGGTCCTCTTTTTGTTTCGGTTAATGTATTATTATTCCTAAAATCTACCGGCATATATCTGAAATATATATTTCCTGAGTAAAACATACTACTAAACAATACATGGCGTAGTACATAATGTTTTTTCAACGTTAAAAATGGTTTTAAAAATACTGTAGATTAATAATATAGGTTAAGACATTTATGGCAGATTAATTTACCCAAACAGAGTGAAAGGGGGGAAAAAAATCGGAAATAAAAAATCGGATAGAACATTTTCTTTGCTTATACTTAAGAGGTAACTTTTGTTGTCCATTAAAGGGAAAGGGTAGCCAATAGATAGTTTACATCATAAACTATATTTCATAGAATATCGAAGAGTTTAAGAAAACACGTAATGGAATGACAAATAAAACAAATCGTCGTTATTTCCGCCATTTTCTTTTGATTTCTTGCAGTTGGTGTCTGAGTTATTTTTCACTTTTGATTTACATGATCTACTAATTTTAAGTTATAACACGGTTATCGAATTTTTTTTATTGCTACAACCTGCACAAGCAACAGGACTTACTGAAAGTTGTGTGATACCTTTAAGTCTTGACACATTTGCACAGCAGTAATTTTCTCCTAAGCGATTTAAAAAGACCTGGTAATGCCGCATTAGGCAGGTGTATTGGCTTAGCAAGGATAAAGTAGTAGCTTACTCAAGTAAACAAAGAAACAAACAAATTAAACAACCTAGTGTAATTATCAACAACATTGGTCACCCACAGATTTGTTCAATGACATCCAAATCCGAAGACATGAAACTATTGTCGACATTCCAAGGACTGAAATTTCATTTTAGTTGAAATATCCATGATTTTGTATTTCTTATATAGTGGTTAAAATCGATCGTTTAGATCATTCGTCACAAGTACTGTTTCACAGCGCAAAACTACATCATTTAGTTTGCTTCCACCCATGGCGTATATACGAGGTGGATGCCCGTCGGTTCAAGACCTCAGCTTTCACTCCCGAGCGCGCTGGCCCTCCAGCGACCTCTCCAAATCTCTCTCGCATTATTCAAGCAGAAATGGCGGGATGCTTCAAGTGTTTCATTGACCTCGGATTTTTTTCCTCCATCTGTTATAAGACTCTGGGGTCATTATTGTAAAATAGACCTTCGGTCACAAATAGAGGTTCATATTATATTTTATTAAAATGCATTTCCCTTGATTATTTATTAAACCTTCGTTGAATATTTGAGTGAAAGTATGAATGCACTAAATGCGTTCCTCGACGTAAATGTCAAATACGTGCATAATGCACTCGCAAGAAAATTCTTCATGTCAGAGCCCTGGAGACTGCACCAGAAGCTGGTAACATTTGAAAACTTGAAATATACCGTTACTTTTAACAACCACTTTTCTCACACTGCCATTACATTGTCATTGCAGACTTTTTAATATTCTACTTGGTTTTTTTCAATATTCTAGAAATTTATTTTAGAGAAGTAACATTTTCCAAGCTACGCTATATAAAGCATCACAATTTCTCACTCTATGACCTTCGTTTTCCCATGTGTATTAACGAAGATTTGCATCCACAGACAATAACTGCGCAGACTGCGCGTTCGATTTTTTTAGACAAGATCGAAACTAACTGTCTGACCGTTTTTACCAGTCGCTTTATGATCTCCATATCGAAATCAGTTACTTTAATAACAGCACTTTATGAATGACAGCACGCAAAAAGTGAAACGTACTTTAGTCAAAAGTCTTCTAAATTGCAGCTCTAAGTGGACAAGACAGAGCATAGCATGTTCGTTTTATTATAAATATTTAACATATCATTTCTTTATTAAAAATAACACGTTACATGAAAGTCATATTAAACTGGATCGTCCTAAACAGAAGTCCTGAGCACATTTCACACGCATTCTGATGATTTAAGACGGGTTCAAATACTGAAATAATCGTCTTTGGGATACCTTCAGTTATAAGAGTTATAGATCAAATGAATGTCCGGCTGTGGTTTGCCGTGTGATCAAATGGGTCAAAGAGCGACTGCATACGGGATAGAATTCCTGACATTATTTTAAAAATATGAATACTGGACGTTTAAACTAAGAGGCCTAACAAAAGGTGAACGAACAAAACAGACGTATGTTTGACTGACCTTCAATCGAGTCCATTTCTAATGGCAGGCTCCTTTGAACTGCATACTTCCCAATCACTTGTTTGAAGAACAGGCCTACTGTCGTTTTCAAATTTACATTTAATAAAACGACACCTAAACGACTAGACAATGCATTTACTCTGCCAGTTAAGGCGGTAAAACTCTGGGTGCTTTCAAACGCTATAAGCCTGTCCTGCTTTGCGGCGGTCGTGTTCTGTTGTCCGCAAGCATGAGTCTTAGCCGATGGGTCGGAGAGGTATCACGATTTGCATACATAAATTACTAATACAAGGGTCGCCGAGGCTGAATCCGGAGGATGGAAGGATGGATGGACAGACAGGTGGATGGACGGACAGACGGACCCACTGAAAGTAAACTGTGGACAGTTTCCTATTAGGCATTACAGGCATCCCCAACAGTAAGAGCACTTGTGCTATACAACGCTGTTGATCATCTGGATGACTGACATTTTTTTGGAGATGCCTTTAAATTGCAAAGTATAACAAGACAGAAATAATGCGGGCCGTGATTAAAGCCTTGCAGAGCTCATGAACAAGAAAGAAAGTTTCTGAGTAATGTTTGAACATTTTATCAGCTGAACCGCGGGAGAACATTAATTAAACATTAATTAAAGGTGAAATAATTCCTATTTAGTCATTTATAACTGGCCAATGAAAATTAGCAACGAACGGAACACGTGGCTGATTGTATCAGGCCGTGAAACTTGGGTATTTATCGTAAAAGAAACAAACAAAAATAAGAAGTCACAGAAAAAGAAATTCGACAGATTCACGTCTTGTTTCAAACACGTTCCCTAAACACGAAATCAGTTCAAACTGCACGAAGTGGACCAGCTGAGGGTCTTTTTTTAATTCGGAGTGAGACGCGACCCCCGCGCCTAAGCCGACTGTCAGCCCGCCGATACACACCGGGGGCTCAAAGACACGTAGGTACAGACCAGAAACACACACACACACACACACACACACACACACACACAGCAAATGAAACCTATCTGTCTTTCAAAATTGGCGGTCAAAGAAAAAGTAATCATTTTCTAAAAAAAAAAAAAAATCCATTATGTAATGAAAAAATGCCAAAATTACGTGTAAAACTTTGTATAACATATTGATTGATTACTCTGCTCAGTTTGTGTGTTAGTTTAAAAACTGGCTATTCAGTTACAAAAATGTCTTTACAGTATCTTTTCAAACAAATAAACAGACCAACAGTCCAGTAAGAACAAAAACATCTGAGTAAAGCCAGGCTGGCGTGAACTGGTAGTTTTTGAAGCCATCGGCCGGCCGGGTCTCGACCTCTGCTTTTAGAAAGTTGCTTTTCTTTATCTGCTTGGATCCCATACCTCCCTTTCCCTACAGAAGAACACCTAAGAAGCAGAAATTTGGAAGTTTAACAAGAAGGAAATTTTAGAGCGCCTGAGATTATATAGGGAATTTGAGGGTTCTGGGCAAAGTCAGCTGTAAATAAAACGGTTTTATATACAATTTTAATAAGAAAACAGCACCCAAAAATCATCACGCAACATTCATTACCCAGTGTGTTCCTATCATGCTGTTGTATCATTGTTATGCGCGGATGTTTTATCTAATTTACCATTTTTGTTGCCATTATTACCTTATCTTCTGTAATATGAAAGCAAAAAAAAAAAAAAAAAAAAAAAAAAAATGACACCAATCATGATGGTAAAAATTCAAGCGGATGGTGTTGCGCTTTGGGCTTTGCTCCGCCCAGCATTTGTCGTAAAGCTGGCCACTGGCTACTATAAACCCGAGGTAAGAGTACCCAGGGCTTGCCTCCTTCTCCAAGGCAATCAATCGACTCTCGGTTGGACCGAGAACACTATTTTACACACATCCACCAAGAGAGAGGCTGCTATAAGCAGGCAGGCTGAGCAGCGCGCCACAAGTTCACCTGAGGGCTGAACCATGTCCTTGAGCCCAAAGCACACAACGCCTTTTTCAGTGACAGACATTCTGAGCCCAATCGAGGAGACCTACAAGAAGTTCGGCGGCATGGACAGCACAGGGAACCTCGCCTCTCCGCTTGGAGCTTACCGACAACCTCAGGTCACTCAGTCCGTCATGCAGCAGCACTCCGTGGGTCACGGGCCCGCTGTGGCGACCACCTACCACATGGCACACGGCGTTACCCAGTTCTCACACGGCGCCATGGGGGGATACTGCAACGGGACCATTGGGAATATGGGCGACCTGCCGTCGTATCCAGAAAGCATGAGAAACGGAGCTGCAGCTTCGGGGTGGTACAACGGAAACGCCGACCCGAGATACTCCACAAGTAAGCATTAAATTCGATAACTTCACTTATTTCCAATCTATGAGCTTATTACGTTAATTTATGTAATTAATGAAGTAGAAAATGTAATTAAAATGCTTAAACTGTCCAGTTCAAAGCGATATATATTATATATATATAGGTTTGAACTGGTATTTGAAATTGGCTTGAACTATAAATATCATTCATAATTTATTTCCCTTCGGGAGTTAATAAAGTTTCTATGTGTTGTAAAAATTTACGTTTTGGGATGTTCATGAGCGATGGACGTTATTCCTTTCACAATGATACATGGGTTGAGTCAGAACAATTGTTGATTGAATGCACGTTTGTGTGTGTGTGTGTGTGTGTGTATATTCTCAAGTTTCTAGATTCATGGGACCTTCCACAGGTATCAATATGACCGGGATGGGGACCTTGACAGGAATGGATACTAGCAAATCTATGGTGACTTTGCACACGGCGCCCAGGAGGAAGCGAAGAGTCCTCTTCTCTCAGGCCCAAGTCTACGAGCTGGAAAGGAGGTTTAAGCAACAGAAGTACCTGTCAGCGCCTGAGAGAGAGCACCTGGCAACTATGATTCACCTCACCCCGACTCAGGTCAAGATATGGTTCCAAAACCATAGATACAAACTGAAACGACAGGCCAAAGACAAAGCCTCTCAGCAGCTGCAGCACGAAAACGGCACCCTGTGTCCGCAGCAGCAGTCACCGAGACGCGTCGCCGTTCCAGTGCTGGTGAAAGACGGCAAGCCATGTCAGAACGGCTCGAACACAGCGACAGGTAACCAAGAGCACCAGAACTGCGCCGGAGGAATAATTCCTGCATCTGACAGCACCATGAATCAGCAGCAAGGGCAACATCTGAACCCTTTAGCCCAGGCTGAGGACCTGGAGGACCTGTCACACAGCCCCCGGTCTATACACAGCCAGCTGAGCAGTATGCCTCAGATCGCAGACACATCTGGCATCGATTACGCCAATAATATGGTCAACTCAAACCTGCTCTATGGCAGAACTTGGTAGTAACCATTTTCTTTTTTCTTTAGTGTTCTACCAATGGAAATACGGAGCTAGGACTTTGACCAAGGCAGGATGTTACATGGACGATAACAGAAACAATTTCTTTTCTTTTTTTAATGAACAGCGATTTTAAATTTTAAAAGTAAATCAATCTGTGTCTATGACACTTTTGGATCTCTATGTTTTATATAACTGTTGGACATAAAGTGATGACTGTTCGTAAACCTAAAACAAGGGGATCACTGAAACACTGGACTGACTTTTTCCACTGTTGTACTGTATAATATCTGGTATTTTACAAGTATTCTTCTATTTCTGGACCACTATGAGCAGACGTTTGGAATATTTTGGGCTAGCAAATACACCGTTGTTACAAAATGACATTCTGACTGCTGAAGAACAAAAACTTACTTGACATTACTGCTTAGTTACATTAATACACGTCACGTTTTCACATACATAATGAAAGCAAGAAGTGAACTTAAATTATAATACGCACAAGAACTGAGATTAAGAAATTTATACTAGATTTTAAAAATCGGCACTATAAGTGTATTTTAGAATACGAGAAAACACTTCAAAATAGATTTATAACGATATTGTCAACTGATCAACTTAAGGGTTAAATATCGTCATGCATTTCTCAAATTAACACGTCGCAAAATATAAAACGCACACCTAAAATGAGTAGCTTGCAGTTTGAAGCGTTCAGCGACTTTCCAGCGACGCTTCGCCATTAAGACCGCAGTTTAACAGAATAGCTGGCAGACGGAAGGACATCACACATGAGAATTATTTTACATTTACATGGTGACCAGAAATATACCCCGACCTTTGATGTAATATTTAGGAGCAAAGCATTTTAATAGGGACCTCGGTCCAGCTACAGCATTCAAATTACCTACCACCTCATTTCTGATGCTCATCCTTCGACGTAACTCGTCATTTGTATCGTCGGAGCTTTTAATTTTCCCACTTTAACAATTAAGCCGATTTTTTCTTTTTTCCAGCATTTGCTTAAATGCTACTCGGACGTCAATTCGATTCTGTAAATAATTTTACACAGCAGTCTCATTTAAACGTTTAATGCACGACTTCCTCCAACACAACCTAATTAAAATAAATCTTTGTGTTCTTTGTTAAAAATGTTCGCATTGTTTTTTAGAAACCCGTGTATTGGTTCGTTTTAGGTGGAACACAGTAGCGATGCAAGATAACGTTAACGGTACATCGATCACTACATTCATCACAACGATTTCCAGTTCCTAAGTTTAAACATAATTTAGTATAAATCTGGCTCATGTAGGCAATAATAATTTTATATAAATCGGTGTGTTTTAATTGCCTGGTTCGCTCTCGGCCGCCGATAAACACAAGTCTCGGTAAAGGCCGGTACGTACGTACGTACGTATACACACACACCCTAAATAAATAACTCTAGTACCACTACAGATGTTATGATGGGTGTAGTTTCCACTCAAATTGTACACATAAAAACGAACAAAAATTTAAGAACGCGTGGAGGAGGAATGGTGGTCTGCATTTTAAGAATGCTCAAAATTATGCATTTCAAAGGATAAGATTTTTAACACAGCATTTCTAGCTTTAAGCAGGAAATATTTGTGTAACCTTGGCCAGCTGTGACACAGTGCATCTTAACCACTGCCCGGGGAAGCCACAGCCGTATTACAGGAAGCCTCCCACCAATTCACACACCAACTCAGGTAGTTTTTGAAACTGGTATATTTGACAGCTTTTATAAGCGTACTTCTTAAAACTTCAGTGTAAGAACACATTTTAGCACAGTTAAAACAAGTACTTGACAAAGTTAACCTTTTTTAAAAAAAAAAAAAAGTAGAAAAAAGATTATGGTGACTCTTAGCCTTTCAAATGACATTGGCTAATTCCAGTTGTAGCGTCTTGAAGGCGGCGGCAAAGGATAATGTCTTCCAGAGATGTATCCCTTTAAGAAAAAGATGAGAGTGGGGGGCTTGAGAAGACAATGACACTGAACACAATGTCCTGCAGCGTATTTAACGGCACCCAACTAGAGAACAGCTGTACAGGACAGGAGTGAATGCAGTCAGAACTAACGAGTGGCCGGACCCACAAGCCATGCATCTGTGTACTCCTAGGCATAGTAGCATCTAACTGGTTACACTGCTGGGAAATTGCATCTTTTTGAAGACTGACCCATCTTGTGGCTGGTAAGATGAAACCTGTAGGCTCCACCCAAAGCTGAGACATACAAAACGGCCACGTCTACTCTGAGGAACTGACAATACCACAGGGCACCTTTAAATTACCCCCGCAGCCTAGCTGTACCCTGCTAGAACAATCAAACACAGGTAGTGTGTTTAAGCTTGGCCTTTTCATTTACAAACGCAAGAGTCTGGAGCACATTATATAACAAGCAAACACATACACACACACACACACACACACCTTAACTAAAATTGAGACGACCTGATTCTATGGTGTAATACACTCCGCGGTGCCCGGTATGGCAGTGGCAGGCGAGGGTACCTGCGGGGGGCCGTGTTCCCTCACACACCCGTCATGGTGCTGCGGCTGTGGGTGGCGGCGCTGTTGTGGCTGCTGCGTATGCTGAACGTAAACCGCCGGCGTGGCCGGGGCCCGCTGCTGGCTCTGCTGGTAAGCGCCTGCCTGGCCCTGCATTGCCCGACTCCAGCCCATGTTGGCATACTGTGGCCTGTGGGGGAAGGGGGGGGGGAGGCAAAGGTGTCAAAGACAGGCTGGCTGAAAAACAAACTCACTTCTCACACCCGAGACCAGTGACCGGTTACAGGGGGAGAGAGGGAAAAGAGAAAAAAAAAAAAAATCATGAAATGCTCGTTAAAGAAAGCATGTACCAAATGCAAAGAAACGCTCTGCTTCAGGACCTACATATAAAAGCTGCTGCCAGTTGGCCCTCCAAAGCCAGGCGAGGGGCCTTGCAGCCACCCGCCCGATATACCCGGAAGCCATCTGAAGCCCTAGTCATCCACATTCCACTGGCCGTTGTGCATAACGCAGCCGTTTTTAAAGATTAACAACTTGTACATACAGTACTCCATGACCCTGACAAGGCCGAGCTGTTGGAAGACAGATGGAATGAACGTACATTTAAAAAGATGTTATCTGGAGGCATTCAAGAATGAGGACCTTAAGGAAACGCTAAAGCTGGCACCCTATTAGCATGTGTGCTAATCGGGAGCAGTCTCTGGAAGCCGGCCCTCCCCCACACCCACCCCCTGCCGGCCTCCTTGGTTACCCCGACCGGGAGGCTCGATGTGTGGTAATGATCAAGAGGGACGTCCCCCTTTTCAGTGCACAGCAGAAAGGACACTTTGGATCCACAAGCGTCTCGAAAGGCCCTAATGAGTGTGAAGTCACACATCACCCCCGCGACGCTGAACTTGTGTGCTCCTGCCCAGACACATCCCACACTACCGCCTGCTGCCCAAGCATCATAAAACCCTCCGAGGTGAACTGAGTGAAACTCTGCCATGGGCACTCAGTAACCCCGTGGATTTTAGTGGGGGGGGTGGGAGATCATCTCCCAAGCGAAAAGTAACAGTTACAACACGGGTCGCGAGGTCACTGTGGATGCAGCAGCCCATCATGATTTTCAAATGGTCCGTTACACGGAACAAGCGAAAGCAAAAATTCCAGCACAGCTTCAGGGAGAGTGAGGGGGACACCCCCACCATACACTTCAGGCCAATTCAAACTTCCAGCTCCGTTTGTGGCCAGCAGTAACGTTTCAGCAACATGCGACTAATGGGGAGCCCCGTCACTGGGAGGGGTCTGGAGAGCACTAGCAGCCCATCCCTGATTAGAAAATCAAGTCACATTCCTGCGATGCCAGCCCGTGCGCTCACAAACCCCCCAGCAGAGCCCCATGCTCATTTCATTCAGCACGGCGGTACGTAGTTAAAGAAACTGTTTTCAGTCGCCGCTAATAACTACTGACCTAAGGTGATGCGGACTCACAAAGGGTCTGTCAGGCCTGAGAAGCTGAACCAAAGAAGCTGATTTGTACTTCAAGAGGACTGAATCAAGAATCAATGGATGGTCCGGATCAGCGCAGCAGCGGTGGCATGGAAACCATAATTGCGAAACACCATTAGCGATGCCTCATTAAGCTCTGCGAACATCCTTCAGAGAAATTTGCTTAGTTTGCGCAAAACAAAGCAGTGATTGAGGCCCCCCTCACCCCGGGGTGGAATTATATGGTTATTGAAGTCTAAGAAAACATTGAAAATGTGCACAAGCAAACCCAAAACAGTCCCCCACATAGGAGGGGGAAGCCCCTAAAAGTGGGCAGAGATGGTGACCGACCCTCACCGTGCGTAGGGCTGCGGGGGGGTGTAGGATGGGCGAGGTCCTCGGTATGCGTCATACTGCCTGGAATCTGCTGGCACAGAACAGAAAGCATGGCTGTCAGTTTCAACACCGTGGAGAAGCACGTAACTCCGCAAACATCGGCACACAGTGGGGAGGGGGGTACGTGAACCTGCCAGGGTATGAAATGAGTTTAGGCCATCAGACAGATAAACCAAACGGCTATGAAGCGTGGAGCGATGAGGAGGCTAAACACACAGCGTGCAGAAGGAGAGCTTCACAGCCAGTGCCACGTCAATCTGCTTTCCTTATAGCACAGCTCTGCTCCATTCACGGCTAAACCCCTCAACTGCCTGAATGCGGCTGGAAGTTTTAACCTGGTCTTTGTCACTCAAACAGCCATGAGGGAGTGGGGGGGAATTTGGGAGACCTTGCAGTTCACTATTAGACTAAAAACTAATTTATTTTGTCATAACAAGGACAAATTTCCCATTTGAAGTGGGTTTAATTAAATGAATTACTAAGAGGCCTCATTCTCTAAACATTTCTGTACTAATTGTAACGCTACCTGAACATATCAAAAACGCTACAGGAACACAATACCGACTCAACAGAATATTTCACAAGCAAAAAAATAGTGGAATTCTTGGATTTTCAAAGCCCCCGCCTTTATATACTGCCTATTACTAAAGGCATTTTAAAAGTACCTCAGCACAACTGCTTAAAACTTTTTCAACAAATGAATCTCAAAATAAATTGTCTGCACGATTACACAAAATTGAGAGATTTCGCTTTATACAGCCAAAAACTGAATATTCATACAAGAGGCAGAGCAGAGGAGAGCTCAGCCGCCTTCACAATGCGGCACATTTTTAGAGGTAGAATACGCCTTCTTCTCCAATCCATGGTTGCCAAGGGGATGGCCAGCTGCAACTCAGACTTATTTGTTTATGGGGCAAGTCTGGAGAGGAGCTCAAATGAATACGGTGCTAGTTCAGGGGGGTGGGCGTGAGGGGGAAAGAAAAGAACTTCAGGGAGGGGGGGGGGGAACAAAGCAGGACTGAAACAGGTGGTCTAGAACTGAAGGCAATGGTCCAGCTTACCGCAATTTCAGCACTTAAAATATTACCCAGAAAACACCTTGCATCCAAACAGAATTTACCACAAACTTAAATTAATGACCGAGGAGGGTGGGAGACCCAAGAGCAAATCAATAAATCTTTTTGGGAGGACCAGGGTGATACTGGAGGGGAATCGACACAGCATCCCCAACTGAGACCGTAAGCCCTTCAAACAAGATGACCCTGACCACCATATGGTGGCAGAAAGTCCCGGAGAAACGCGGTCTGCCTAATTAGCAGGAAGTGTTTAGGCAGATATGGCCGGTCCTCGGTGCCAGTGGCCTCGGCTCTACGATGAAGAGCGGAGACAGACCACCCACTGTCTCCCTGCAGATATCACTCGAGACGTCACCGACGTCTAAGGGACGAGGCACCACGTGAGACAAAGGCAGGATTACACCACAGGTCCCTAGTTTCTCAAGTATTTTGTTTGCGTCTTAAGGGATTTGAAAATTCCCCATAGCTAAGCTGATCGATCACATCTCTAAAGCACGGAAAGCAGACGGCTCAAGCCAATTCACGATAAATAAGACTTTTTAAAAAAGTAAAACTCAAAAGGAGTTCAGTAATAAACTCCTGACGACGTAAGGATCCAAAAGCCTTCAGCTGAAGTGTCGTTCAGAGCGGCTGGACGATCAGCTGCCTTAATTAGAGCGAACAAAGCACCCCGACTGGTTACAGGGGACATTCATTCACACAACCCTGGGGGGCGGGGGCGCAGTAGCAGACAAAGTTAACTTCGCTTTACCTCCTCTTTTTCTGGGGAGGGGGGGTCCAGATGAACCCCATCTGAGCAGCTCATTATCAGACATAGCCTCCAAAACTCATACAAGCCACAGACACACAGCATGCTACGCTTTCCTGAACAAAGGCTCCTGCTGATTAGTGTGCAGCCGAGCCACTGGCTGACCCCACGAGGCCGAACGGGAACGCAAGGGAGCACACGCGCCGGCCCCGAGCTCCGCCCACCTCTGCGCAGCCGAGCCACTGGCTGACCCCGTGAGGCCGAACGGGAAGGCAAGGGAGCACGCGCCGGCCCCCGAGCTCCGCCCACCTCAGCTCCTTTCAGGCAAAGGAATATCAATATGCAAACTACAAAATTCCCGCCTCCAGCTATACAGTTAGAATGATTAGTGTTCTCTCGCTGACGGCCGAAAGTAATGAGACTGAAGATTAAAAACAGGTTTAAAACCGGGGGCTGAACTTTGCATAAATCAGAAGAAAATCTGCGATTTCTCAGGGCTATGGAGACACAAATTAAAACCTAAAAACTTCAAGTCACATCTCCTTAATATCTGAAGCCCAATCTCAGTGTTTACGAATTGCGCTAATCAAAAACAGCTTTGAAAAATATGAGGATAACGGCTGAGGTTATGCACAGGAGTGGATGATTTAAGTGGGAACCAAAAATCCAATCTGCATCAAGTGGCAGCAGAACGCACTTGACTCTCAAGTTATCAGAAAGCAGGCGAGATTTCGCCCATCTGCAGCAGACCGGCACATCAAAGTCACATGGGGGGGTGTGTGTGGCCTGGGTAAGACGTGGTCAATGCTGTGACAGAAGCTGCCACTGTTTGACCACCCCAGCATTACAAAGCCTCCCCAAAAGTCAAGAGGAAGACTCCAGAGAAAGCTGCTACAGTACAGTGTTGTGCAGCTGCTCCAATTTTTAGCCAGCGTGCTCCATCAGGAAGAGTTGGGGGGGGAAGGGGGGGGGGCTCACAGACTCACTGGAGTAGGGTTGAGCATGGCCACTGTGCAGGGGGGGCCGGTGGTGGCCCTGGTGATAGCTGACCGGGGGCGGGGCATTGCTGTAGGGGCCATCTCTGTGCCGGTCTCTGCCCACGCTGTGACTGGAAAATACATACGTTTTGCATGAGTCCACACTTGATAAGCACTTCATTCCACCAATAGCTGTAGAGGGCCTGGGAGCACACACCCTCCCACTGCAGCTCCAATACAGAATACAGAAACAGGCCTCGCAGGTTGCGGCCCTGAAGGCCGCCCTCGGCACGACACGGCCTCCCAACCAGGCTTGGTGCTCAGCCGCTATGACCACCAACCTCAAGGTGCGGAAGGCGGATTGGTCCAGGTGCACCGGCTGGCGGTTCGGGTTGAAACCCAGCTGCGGTTTCCAAGGACCTTTGTTGGACTTCGCCCAGTCCTCGGGCTTAAGCACTTTGGGAGGAACTCTGGGGTGGGAAAGGAAGCCATTTAGGAAGTCCCTTACCATTCATATGGGTACGAGACAAAAACAAGATCCACCTGAGGCAGTAACGGATAAAAGACTGAAGTGTAGACAGAGGGTCCTCAGTTACATTCAGCTGTGTCTTAACCGCAGCGGTTAAAGTCAGACGGTGAATCCCACGAAGACCGGCCCAAGACGAAGCAGGGCTGCACGTTAAAGTTACCCCCACGTCACTCACTTTGCTCCAGGCAAGACCACCGCTTTGAAGACGTAGCCCTCGCAGTACTGTGGATCCTTAAACCGTATCCTGACAAATAAACCGGAGCACCCATTTATACTCCAAAACGGGTGTGAAAAAATCCGCGCTCGCCACGTCTCGGAACACCATAACGTACCGACCATCTGGGTCAAAGCAGAAAGCCATCAACAGGCAAACCATCCATTGCATGATAATTAAGGCAAGGATTTCTGTATAGCAGTTCACGACACACTCACCCGATGGCGCTGCTGTACGCGATATCTCGCAGGAGCGGCACAGGTGATGCCACTGGCCTTGGGAGGAAGATGGCAGATGTTTTTTAAAGGACAACCTTTTCTTTGGAGTTTCAATAAAAGACATTGTTATGCGGTAATTGTGAAGTATAATGTATGCTCCTTACTTCTCTGGTAGAATAGGATCTTCATCAAGATTTAATGTACCTTGGATTCCGTGGCAGAGCTCAGGAGGAATCTCGGTACCCTGGAGTTGGAGGCGTTTGTACACATAAATATTTGGGTGGCCCTGGGGGGAGGGGAGACAGAGGAGGGCCACTGGACGTACCTCTCGTGTTTCTGCACGGTACAGTTCCTTTACGAAGTCGAAGAGTGGGTGGGACTTTCCTACAAACAACACATCACTGCCAAGGCTGTTTCTCTTGCCTAAAATCAGGGAAAGGTCAGAGGGGGTCAATTTGAAACCGGTCTTCAATTTTACTGCCACCTAACACGCTGGACAACATTCACAAGGAAAAGACGACAGTAAAGAAAGAGGGGATTGAGCCGGCGGAGCCACGTCGTGGCCACACTCACGCTCTTCGGCAGTGAGCTCGGGGTAGACCTCCTCCAGGGCCGCTCGCAGGCGACGCTCGTCCACAAATGGCAGCAGTGCCACACCTTCCAGAAGATAAGGCAGCTAATGAGGTCCGTGACCGGGAATGTGATCCTCTACGCCGATTCAGATGTTACTCTGTGACTGCCGGGCGAACAGGCGCACCAGCAACAGATCCCACGCAAAGCGAACATACAGCTCACTATCGCCAGGAGCCAGGGACGGATGGATGATCCGTACAGTCGGCTCCACAGAAAGGCTTTAGCATACTCACCCTGCCAAGCATACTTTTTCCCATTCAAGTCGATCGCAAAGTCTTCTGGGTAAAAATCGATGATGGAGGAGTCCTGTGAAACAGAACCACGCAGGTGGCTTCAGGACTACAGAGAAAGCCAAACAGCAGAGACGCAGGACAGCGCAGAGGGCTCACTGCAGGCCATTCAGGCTGAACCAAGCAACTACGAAGACAGCACATGGTCGTCTTAAGCCCTGGTCCCGTTCGAAATGCCCGCAGCGGCCAGGGACTTTATCGGGTCCCCGGCATGGACGGGAACACTTACTGGGTCGCTCATGAGGGCACGCCACGTCGGGGGGAGGAAGTTCCCGCTAGCAGCCGGAAAAACGCCCATCAACTGCTCCAATGGCTTGAACTGCACAGAAGGGGCATCGAACGCAGGGTTACCATGCCGGCCGATTAAGCCGCTCCCTCCAAGTCCACATCAGATGCCACTCACCGGCTGGGTACCAGTTTCAAACTCGGCGAACATATCCTTGATGTCTTTGAAATCGGAGGCAAACGGAGCGTAATGGAAGGGAAAGTACCACTTCCAGGAGGCACATCCCTGGGGAGGGAGTAGAGGGAAAGAAAGCAGCTTTAAAACTAGCAGTCAAAATAAAACTACTCAGCTGCCGTTTCCCTTTAGATTACACTTCACCCGGCTACAGAATGCAACTTTTAAAGTCATGCCTGGGTAAGCGTCCTGAGCTTACAGCCATTAAAGGAAATCAAAAGGAATGAACCATTTTACAGAAATTGTGCCACTCAACCCCTGAGACTCAACATCATGTGGAGAATTAAGAACAGCAGTAATGATATCCATCATATACATTAACATCCAGTTAACTGATAAGCTTGTAAGCACAGGATTGGTTCAAAACGAACGTTGTTCTGCCCCCTAGTGGCTACTGTGGTATGGCGAGAAAGACCACATAAAGGCCGATTCTATTTCAAGTGTTGGTGCATGCGGCACCAGCTGCACAGACAAAAATGGCAATTCCGGACAAACAGAGGCGACGATGTGCAGGCCAAGTTCTACACTGAACGCCATTCATGCACAGATTTCACTACAGAACATGACATGCGTGTATCGTGTGACTTCAGGAGAACCAAACAGAGGTATGAACGCAGCCGTGTCCGTATAGCTTGACGCCACGGGTGGAGAGGCAGCTGCTGGCCTTAAAGCTGTACCACGCAGACGCACCTGAAAAGCAGCAGCCCGGTAACTCGGCCCAAACGGCTGACGTAACGCAAGATCCAAGGTTAATTGAAATTGCACAGTATAAATCCCCTGCTGTCCCCATCTGGAGCCCCACATTAGCACATCACCATTCGTGTCAGGAGCTGGCTTTCCAGTCCCCTGGGCAGCGTGCTTGACTCTCGGAGCATGACTGTACCTAATCACCAGTAAGATCCGTAATCTCCCTCTACGGTGCTGACAAATCACCGTATCCCATGGCAACTGAAGCAGCCGCATTTCACTCTGCAGAGCGAGGCCAAGAGATGACAAAATACTCTCTCCTAGCAAGGGATTATCAGTATGGAGGAACCATAAAGACCCCCCCCCCAGCTACCATGCCAGGCCCCCTGACCACCAGACCTGGCGGCGGCCGCTAAAGAGACAGCTGAAGAGTAGGGGAGGCCAAGACCGAGACGGCGGCCAGGCCAGTGGTGAAGCAGGCCTCCCCCAATCTTCCCGTGTAATGACATCACGACTACAGGGAGTCACCCCATCCCCATCGAAACAAGCAGCAATCACCTTTTTAGGTGCCGTGCCTATAGGAGTCCTGCCCGAAACGTTTCCGAGTCACGCACACTCACTGCGACGGACATCTCAAAAGCACGTGACTGTACCTGGTAGTAGTACCGGAGGACCCAGCAGAGCCCTTCCACGTAGGACTTCACCACCTTGCGCCGAAAATTCTCGTCGCTCACGTCCACGTCGAACTTGGTCTTGTAGTACCGCTGTTTCCATCCGTCCTCCCATAACCTTCAGATGGTTAACACATCATTCTCACTAAACTGGTCACCTACTCAAAAAAAAAGCCAGTTTGATTAGGCACCACATGCTGACGTGGTGAGGCTTCATGGGGCTGTAATAAGAGGCACAGAAGGACGGGGACTGTGTTAGGCCTGTTGACGGCAGCTCCCTCCCACAAATGCAGCAAATTCCCCTCAGCTCAGCGAGAGGAACTGATTCATTGCCCAAGGAAAGGCTTTCCGCTGTGCTCAGGCAACACACGATAGTCTGTTTGCATAATCACAGACGAACAGCTCCAGTCCAAATAATCCCCATGGGGAAAAAGACCTGTGACAGGAAACCCTGCATGAATATTAATTGCCTTACTTTGATTTAACGGCTCTGCAGAATCCATCTCTCAGGAATAGACGGAACATGCCAGTGCTATTTATTAATCATAACTAAACCAAGAAAGTTAGAGAGTCCCAGTCCCACTGTCTGCTTTACTCTACACTCCACTTCAGGACCGCACACCTTACCTGACGTTATCCTCCGGCTCAGGCTCGCTATCACTGTCATCTGCCTTTCTCTTCTGACCCCTGGCGTCCAGACCGTCGCTGGAGCCTGCAAGCACCTACAGAGAGCAGCAGTGAGCTGGGGGAACGGGACCGTGGGCTAACCTCCTTAGGCACGAGTCAATAAGGGCTCACCCAATTAACTGATCACACGTACAGCCACATGCCAAATGCCACCCTGAAATTAAGTGTGCCTACACCCAGTTCAAGGATGAATTATCCACCCAGAGCTCAGAAATCAGAGAATCAGCCACAGCCTGGAAACACCGTTGTCATAGAGACCATAATACAGCGGCATACGTCCACAGGGTGAGACGACAACTAAAATGAGACATTTTTGGAAGCGGGAACTTGGGGCAGACTAAAAAAAGAAACTAAGAGACTTGCCTGGCTGCCATTTCTCATGAGGGCTTTCAAGCTCTGGGCTGCATCCTAGAAATCAGAGGCATTAAACCAGAAACGCTCAAGACGTATGCAGTTTAAAGAGTTTGCTTTTTTTTAAATCATAAATTAGGAAATCATTCAAATTGTTGCTCATGTTGATTTATTGCAATCGCAGCTTATTTGTGCTCTGTTATCAGGGTCAGCTGCCTGGCACCCAGTACCTTGTTGCGCTGATCTTGTCCCTGCATCCTCATGTCGAAGGCAGCATGCCTGGCATTCTGGATGGGCTGCGGGGCTCCTCTCCTGCCCAGAGCCTGGGGAGCAAACTGCCCTGTGGGCAGGAAGGCGGGCGCCTGCTCCGTCTGCGGGAAACACACCCTCATTGGCCTGGGAACTCTCCACAGATTGACAGAAGCACTGACTGCAGCCAGCTACCAAACAGAATGATTACACTTACTTTTAATCTCTTCTTCTTTTCCTTCATTCTCTTCTTGAAAGCTTCCTAAGGGAGACAAAAGCACACCAGTGTCGTTAAAATAGACCAGAAAGATCTTACGTTCCTGGAACAAGGACAGTGACCAGAGTACGGAACAATTTCTGACTATGAAATTAAGGATTCCAAGAATCCTTTGAGCATTCAACAAATTGCCCACAGACTGAAGTATTCATTGAGCTCAAGCCAGTAAACTTCATAAAGCAAACGAGCAGCTCTAACTCAGAACTTCATACATCGTCTTCCTTGCGCTTCTTGAAGATGTTGTCCTCCGCCACGCCGACCGCCTGCATGATCATCTCGACCCGCTCGAGGTTGACAAAGCCGTTCTCCGTCAGGTAGCCCTGCGGAGAGGAATGCCAGACTTCTCAGTTCCACTATGGAACGAGGAGACGACTCCCAGACGAGCATCCGTCACCCTTGGCGGTCAGACAGAGGGGCAGGCCTTTTTACGGCGGTTTGCCAATGCTCACCCCTGTCTTGTGCACAACATCTTTATAGATGCCCACCAGCCGGTCGATAGCCCCCTCTCTACAGGCACATACAGGAAAGAAAAACAGGCAGACATGAAAGTTTACGTGAACATCAGTGAAGATGCAGAAAGCACGGTTTCCCGATGACCGCCTTCCTCCAGCCTACCTGATTTCCAAAGATGGCAAGTGAGGCAGGAAATCGTTTCCCACGAAGAAGCACATGAAGACCCAGTCGTCCACGCTCCTCTCAAAGTCGAAGGTGAACGGCAGGCTGGCCGCCGTCAGCTCCCTCTCTAGATACTGTACCGGGGAGAGGGCGGGTGTCCGTGAGTCAGGGAACACAGGAGAAAGACCACTGGGCAGGTCAATGATCCAGCCAGCTCAATGCTAGAGAGAGAATCAGTCTCAACGTATCACAAGGTAATTCACCCCAGCTAAACAAGCTATATTTAAAAAAGCTAAGCAAGGATTCTGTTAAGGCTCCTCAATACCTCCCCCATTATTCACACCCACCTAATAAAGTGGACATTGTGTGCTGCAGAATGAAGCAGTCAAACATTCAGGAGGCCGCAGCCAATACCGCAGAGCCAGGCGGAGCCCGCGAAACACGCACCTCCCTCAGGACAGAGAGCCGGATGAAAATGAACTCCTGCTCGGCGACAGGAGGGCTGTCTGCGAACTGGTCGTGCTGCGAAAGACGACAGCATGTCAACAGTCGAGCCGCAGAGGCCCTATTTCTGGGATCGGCTCGTGGGCATCACAGGGGCGGACTCACACCTCCCCCTTCTTCTCCCGGGCGACTCCCTGGCAGTCCTTCAGTTCGTGACCCATTTGCCCGCACAGGGTGCAGGGCTTAGGCTTGTTGGGCTTGAATTCCTCCCTGATGATGGTAAAGTTGGGCTCGTGTGTTGCCAAGCCAAGCATGATCAGATCAGCTGCATGTGAGGGGCGAGCAGACACCGGGAGACCGTGAGCACGGAGACCACCACACAACTCACTCAAGAGCGTTCTTTTCTGGCTCTGCTAGCTTCTGAACTACGCTGTGTCACACCGCATAAACGATGACGCTCAGCGGCCGAACGCACCCGGCGAGGTGACGCACGGCTTGTGTCTCCACGGCCAAGTTACTCCTCTTTTGAGGCCAAAATGCTGGAACTTACCATCGGCTCCACAGAGACAGTGATGAGTGTTTGGGTCATGGTTCGGTTGTGCTGTGAAAAAATGGTAATATTAGGCAACCACAGAAAGGAGTCATTTTAGGAGAGATCTGACAATAACAAAAAGCTTTTACATTATCAAAACTGAGAAAATATAGCCAAAGCAGAAATAAAATCTGCAACTTACCTCTCTGTCTTCTAATATAATCCATTATTTTATGTTCTCCTTCCCCAGGAACACTGGCATCTGACAGCAAGACCTGCACACAAAACATGACAGGCATGGCACACCTGAAGAATCAATAAGGGCATCAACATCTAACAGATGGCACAGAACCATCAAAACCGTGAACAGAAACACTGCAAGCTGCTACCATGACAAACCGCGCTCACGTACCGTAAGGTTACGCCATCCCGGGTCGTTGCTCAGTCTGTCTGCGATGTAATACCGGAGGCACTTGGCAAGGTTGTCCATGAACTCCGTGCCCTTAAACAAAATGACCGCAGTAACCTGTACAGAAGCGGTCTAAACCAAACGATTCTGCCTAGCTGTTTACAGAAATGGTTGTTGTTAAAAGAGCACAGACACAATGACGGCACCGAAGCAGGCCAGCGGATAAAGCATCAGCGGAGTTAAAATGTTACGCGAACTTACTGGAGTGATGCAGTTACTGTCAAAGCGCTCTTTAATCTCCTCTTTTGGGAGATATCCTCCTGCAGAAAACAGAAACAGTCATTTCCACAGCACCATACATTGATGCATGAGCAGAAGCTTAATTCACAATCAAGCGAAGACCAAGACTAGTAACCATCCCGGTTCCAGTGTATGCCTAGACGGTAGAGTCAACGGAAGCTCTGTTTGAAAACAGCACAGCCTGAGTGGCAGCGGGGCAGCCTTGAAAGGTGATTCTACTTCTTTCTCATTGCTGGCACCTCTCTGGAAGATCTCCTCCCTGATCTTCTGCTTCTCCTCCTGCATCTCAACACCCTCCTTGGAGGCCCGAAACCGCCTCGATCTCTGCTGGTTCATTTTGGCACGTGGGGCCTGGACAGAGAAAGTTGCAAGACTTCGACACAAGATGCACCCAAAAAATGACAAGAGGAACACCACATCTGAAGCAGGACAAAAACGGTTCACTGTTGTGGTGGTTTGTTTGGTCCTTCAAAAGAAACAAGCAACTGCATTTGGTGAATTCCACTTCACACAGGCTAGTAGGTTTAAATAAGAACTGATTATGTGGTGCATGGTATGGGCTGTGCTCCATCAGCACTGAAGACAGCAGACAGTTCTTAGTTTTAAGATGCACTAGGTGCATATTAATCTGTTCTGAACACCATTTAAAATTTGCAGGAGGCCAGTGCTTTTAGAGGAAGAAAGCTGAACATACGAAAGAGAGCTACTGCTCTTGGGCATTGAGCCTGATGAAAGCTGACAGCCAGTGACCCTTATCAGGTGGAAGGGAGCCTCAAAGCTAAAAACGGTAGTTTTTGACAAGTATTATGCCTCACTGGGTCAGCCTGCATGTACAACAGACATTTAAAATGTGTAAAGTTCAATGTTCATTTTCATCATCTTCTTTCGGCTGCTCCCATCAGGGGTCGCCATCCATCTCCTCCTGTCCTCCGCATCCCGCTCTGTCACACCAACCACCTGCATGTCCTCTCTCACTACATCCATAAA
>JAACJT020000044.1:344641-370556 GCA_009936485.2 Gymnarchus niloticus
ACCTTCCCTTTCACTCTTACTGGTACCTGTCTGTCACAAATCACTCCTGACACTCTTCTCCACCCACTCCATCCTGCCTGCACTCTCCACCTCTTTTCTGCACTCCCCGTTACTCTGAACTGTTGACCCCAAGTATTTAAAGTCATCAACCTTCGCCAACTCTACTCCCTGCATCCTCACCATTCCACTGTCCTCCCTCTCATTCACACACACACACACACACACACACACACACACACACACATTCTGTTTTAGTCCTGTTGACCTTCATTCCTCTCCTCTCTAGAGCATACCTCCACCTCTCCAGGGTCTCCTCAACCTGCTCCCTACAGATCACAATGTCATCCACAAACATCATAGTCCACGGGGGCTCCTAAACATTCTAAAGAACTATTTTGAAGTCGTGGTTCAGCCCTATGAACAAATGCGGACGTTTGAGTTTTGGAACACATACCGTAGCATTTAAATAGCATTGAACTTTAAAAGCGATGAAAAATGAGCATTAATCAAAAGTTTAAAAAACCTGACTGAAATATGCATTTTGGGAAAAAATATTCAATACGAGTCATGCAGCTCAGAGTAGAAAGATGCCGAAGAACACGGGCAATTATATGCATGTTTGTAAAATTAGCTACAACATGTAAAACACTGTCTTAAGTCACAAATGACATATTTGCAATTTTACTAATTATTTTGGCAAATGTCACACAACCACACCACACCACCCCCCAAATATTGCTTTGAACATGCAGACTGGTTGATGCCTCACCATTAATCTACCCATCATTAAAATAACTTTCAGTCAGCTTTACTTAAAGGCATACTTACAACTCCATCAATAGCCATATACAAAACTCTTCTTGGACGGACGATACTGAACAGACGATCAATGTATTCGAAAATGGCTACCATCATTTCATCCTCATTTTTGGGGGCAGGCCTGTGGGAATAGAGAAAAGCATTACCTTTGATTAATTTATGTGACTTCATAGAGAATCCTGGCACTTTAAACAGTCGTGCAAGTACGCACTTGTCCTCGGGATGTGTGCAGGGGTGAATAATTCCATTCATGTCCAAATACAGGTTGTCAAACTCGACCTCATTTGGATTGGGTTTGGTGGTATCCACAGGTATGCGAACTCCATTGCATTCCTTTGCCTTTAGGAAAGAAGACAACTAAATCACAGAAGACACTGAAACAGAAACGCAACAAAACCCAAATATAACCTTCACCCTCGGTATCTATAACGTGTCTACAAACAACATACTCGAATGTTCACAATTAATACCTTAGGAAGTATAATAAAGTCGTTAGGGAAAAGCAGCACACGAAAGCAACAGTTGTCAACTCGAACGAAAGCCTGGCAAAGAGCGTCGTCTTCCCAGCACTGATGCCTAAATTAGGCACACGTCCACTACAAAGAGAGACTTAACTACACACGGCAGTGAAAAGCTAACTAACATCAAAGTTTACTGAGTGCAGCAGACATGTCTAACCGGGCGACAAAACACTAAGAATTCGCACAATTTCCCGGAATAAACTATTAAGCCTAATTATTAGGCCCGCGAGGGGCCTTCGGCCTCCAAATGTTTACAATCAAACGCACGCGGCGACCTCACCTTCTCCTCCACACAATGCACGATAATGGAAGAATATTTCCGACTCAGCCAGCGAAAAAACGCCGGAACACCCATAGCCCATAAAAACAAGACACGACAACTATAAAACAATCTAATGTTTAAAACTAATCTGTAAAAAAGAAAACAAACGAAACGCGTATCCCTAGTTAATTTCCACTACGCGCAGGCGGCTAACTTGCACAACAGGAAGTACATCCGGGTTATTTGCCATGACCTCACTGCAATGAATTGTGGGTGACGAGTGAAAACGTCATTACGCGATTGACGTCACGAACGGCTCCCATTCGTCGGCGGTTGTAGTTCGTTTGACCCATTCGAGAGGCGCGTCCGTTGACTGGAATTCTGTACCCCTCTATTAATTTAAACAATACATTTAGCTTACGTGTCGTTAGTGTTGTTTGCTGAAAGTCGTCTTAAGCAGTTCTGAGTAAAATTTAGCAGTTTAATTTTCAGAATGATGCAAATACCTGCTCTAACCTGTTATGGTCCCGTCGTCACCTGTAACAGCTTTATTTGACTTTAGCTTAAACAGGGTCTAATCCTTCATCTTTTAATTTTTGAATGATACATCGATAAAACGTACCGTGAAGGCAGGTTTATTTGGTCAAAGCGCTATTCCTATCGTGCCCTCTCATTTCGTCGCGTGAGCGCCGCATTACGCATGCGTGAATCGTGTTCTTGGTGTCGGCTAATTGGTGACTGTAGGTTACTGCGCTGCAGATACTCCTCGTTCTGTCCTGTTGTAGCCAACATGTATTTAAGACTCTCAGATAACCTGAAAGGGTTGCTGTGTTGCCAAGTCACTGGCTTCAAATGTTGCATTTTCATAATACGTAATGCTAAATGGCAAAATTAAATTAGATATTTATACAGCCCAAATTCCAGTGTTGTTAATAGGTTTTTTTTTTTTGCAGACATGCAGACATTTGGAATCTGTTTTAAAACGCACCTTCTGATATGCTGTATTTCATGCCGACGATCCGGCCAGTATATTCTTACAATCAGGGCAGCGAGCGTGAAAAGAAGTTTGACGAGGTCTAAATTCCGTCAAAAGGCTGCATGGTTTTTCAAGGAAATGCAAACAAATGCCTTAGAAGATGAATTTGACCAATTTCAACAGTTTAGTAACGAGGGCTAAGTGCTGTTCAGATGAAGAGAATCAGGGACGGTTAAAAAAGTAACGCTGTCCGCATTAAACTGGACAGTTTATTCCTAAACATATTTAAAGGGTCGGGATTTATCATTTCACTTTGTAGGGGTACAGAAAGTTCTTTGATGTATCCGTGGAATTCGATTCAAAATCAGAATGTGCAGTATCCTGACGTAAAAAATATGCTACACCAATTTCTAAACTAACATGCATTATAGTATAGGAATGTTCAATCATTTTAAAAAAAGAAAGATGTTGAGTCATTTGCAAAGATTGTGGTAATCAATCAAGATAACCTTTAATTTATAATAACTCACTTCACAGCACAGATTTCAACCTATTCATCAATATTGGCCGTTTATGCATGTTCTACATTATGAAAACAACATTAGCGGGTCGGACAGGCCTGAATTCAATATATGTCATTAACCCTTATGGTACTCTCATTTCCATGAACATCTTGTGCAAACTAAACATAGCAGGAGATGATCACGTATGTGAAATAATATGCATTTGTATTTGTTGCCTTCTGGGTTTTTCGTATTTCCGCTAATATTATAATATCTCAATATGATTGAGTCCTAATTTGCATGTCTTTATGTTTAGTACATTTCGATCACGGAATGTGCAAGTTGAAACGGATAGCATTACATCAGTACTAGACAAATTAATATATAACATTTATGCAAATTGCCACTACATATACACAAACCAGGTGCGTTTTGCGCGTGTTAGATTTTGTATATGTCACAGAGACATAGGTCGCAGTACAGCTTAATAATAATATTGTATATGACACAGGCATGAAAAATTTGCGGAAGCTATACTTGCTACGTACGTTATGTAAAATTAAAACAAAAACGTTTTCTCTTTTCGCTTTAGAGTCTTGTATACCCACACACACACAAAGCAGTAACAGCGTAAATCACTTTCTCGCCACTCTTGACAAAAGGGTGAGAAGGAATCACTTCATCCATTCCTATCGACTCCTGCCAGAGCTGCGGAGCCAGGCCATTTAAACGGCTGGCCGGCTTCATTTTGAACGTTACGCTGCCCCCTGGTGGCTGACAAGAGCAGTTGTCGCAAGGACATCGGACCTTTGTTTTATCATGATTATTTTTGACTAAGTGGTAATATAAAACAGAGCAATTTGTGATTAATCAGAGTAACTCCAATTTAAAGTATTCCTTAGTGAAATACCGCTGACTGGTATAAAGTTTTCGGCTGCGGTTTGGGTTTCGATATAATTCTTAATATATCTTTAGTTTTTGTAGCCATACACACACGTGCCTCGTTTATATAGTTCCAGACTTCAAGTAATGTCTTGTTCTCTTATTTATAATACCCATGCATGCTATTCCATCTTAAACCTGTTATCCAGCTTGTGTATAACATCCACATCGTACGCACGTAAGACGGTAAGAGAATATAGCGGAAGGCTTCCCTCTTCTGGCCAAGACTTGTCACTGCGGTTCATGTAGAAAGTGCTCCTCGTCCATGTGCAGTCCTTACCTAAGGTCCGTTCAGTTGACGTTTTCTCTGACTTACATCTCTTGGTTTTTAATACCCATTTTGTGAATAAGGTGGTAATCTGAATTACCTTCTCCTTCAGGCTATTTACAGCTTCCACAGTGTGGTGGTCGCTTACGGGATGTAATGTTTCGCCGGCAAATCCCTTAACATGTCATCACAACCTTTGTTGAAACGTAATCAGTGCTTAAAAAATATTTAAATCATAAAATGATTGCATTTATGTTACGTGCATTTTACTGTGAGTTGATTTTGTTCATGGTTGGTGTGGTTGATGGAGCGCATCAGTTCTTTTCTTTAGCTTAACGTCGTAGTTTTCAGGAAAGAATAACCGATTATTGGCAAGGCTGTTAATTAATTTGGGTTAAGAGCCATGTGAGAGTGTTTGGCGCTGTTCAAAGTGAAGGTGCGGTGTCGCACCCATCAGTCATGGGGCTGCGAGTAAAGCCCACGATCTGCGCTGTCACGTTGTATGACAGCTGAACCCAAAATATGACATTCCAAGGGGTTAAACTGCTAAGATTATTGACCTTGGACGAGGCAGTGGGATATGACCCTAAACAAACGGACTTCATATACAGTAGAATACAGAGCTCTGTTTTTAGCCTCAGTCTTGGGTATGACGTTTTTTTTTTTTATTCTCACAAGATCTGCTTCTCCTTCGGACTGCGCGGCACCAGAATAAAAATTCATGAGGATGATTTAATGGTACACATCGTTCTACGTTTATGTGACTAAAACAAACGTTTATCAAGTCCGTTTCCTGAATACAAAAAAAGATATAGGATTGAGTTGAGTTTAATGCGGAAGATACAAATTCTCGTCCATATATCTCCGATCCCATAATAATGAAGTGAGCAGATATGGCTCTGTTACCAGGGTGGATCTTGTATAGGCTTTGCGTATGTAATCTGTAAAGCCTATTAAAACCACAGTCATTGCTATGCAAAGTAGAGCCCAAAGCCTAGATATTGTTTTTCAGCTGCTTGCAGTGTCTGGCCAATAGGGAAGAGCCCATACCTGTTACTGTGTATTCGTGATATGAAACATGTGCTCAGTGTGTCTCTCACGGGCTGCTTTAACACTCGTGTAACCAACTGCAGGATAATTATTTAATGAACTGAAAATCAAAATCGAATGAGATGCTACACAAATGGTCATAAATGCATTAGCCACCTAATATACTTGTCGTCTCTGTTACTTCCTGGTACCTGGAGCAGGCAATTTTAATGCTGGCAGCGTCAGTTTAGGTCTACTATACTCTACCTCCAGATTTCACAAAAGGTGAATCAGAAGAAATAGGAGGAAGCCAAGCTCTGGGTGATTTTTCCGAAAGGTCTCTTGTGCTGGTGGTCTATGAGGGAGCTTAAGAAATGATGGTAGGGCACTGGCTGGAATACAGTTGGTCACAGTGCATACAAACCGCAAGTGTATGATGATCTCAGGGTGCCCTGCGGTTAAGGGTATGAACTAATTAAAGGGAACCAGTCACGCTACCAGAAATTTGGTGGTTATCAACCTTACTTTATGGATTATATATATATAGTCTTTTTTTTAACACATGTAAATACATAGTGAACATCCTTAAGGTTTGGAAATTGACATGGCCAGAAAATGGATATACAACTTGTGCATGTATTCATATGGCCTCTCAGGAACGTCCAGAAATTAGTTCAGGTACTGCGATGTCCTTATCCTCCAGCGAGCTGTTTCGATGTAAAGATGGTTCACATGTAAGGGTCTCTTGTTTGCCCATGAATAAGAGCTTTCGTGGACCCATACATTTTCCCACCAATCTGCTCCATGCTCCAGATACAGCCGCTCCACTGTCTCCCGCACGAGGGATTAAGTGGCTGTGCAGGTTTTGTTAAAGTGCTGATAATATCGGCACCAAATATTTATCCAGCACTGAGATGTTTGATCCCCAGAGAAACTACTTGACTGCATAAGGTCCTCCATTACTGCTGTCAGGGTTTCATCAAAGCAGCTACTAATCATCGCCATTCCATGTAACGATGAGCAGACCAACACAAAATGACTTGTTTATATTTTCATTTCCGAATGACTTAAAACGGTTGTGTGACGGCACTTTAAAACGCAACTTCAACGATGATGTGAACGGTCATTTCCACGATATCTTTTAACTGGACCTTCAGGTACGACACACAGTCTCCATGTATTTGCTGTCTGCATAGCTTGCTAAATTCCAGTGTGTTTGACATCTGCAGACTTTCCATTTTTGTCCTGGAGTGTTTAAATGAATCACATCCTCTTGCATACTACAGTTTTGATTTAGTCTCTTCTGCAGCAGTTCATTTTGGCATACGAAACTCAGAACCAAAGTAGACCCATTGTACCTGTAGAGTTGTGCTCCGTATTCTGGGACTCGATGCTGGAGATCAGCCAGTTTGTCTGGTCAAGGATTTGGGCACAATGGGTTTTTTATGGCTGCATAAACATCAATATGCAGAAAAATCAGTCCTTGGCATGACAGAAATATAACATGAACACGTGTTTAATTGAAAAATCATTCATCTCTGTGAATGAATAGTTAGCATAGTCTTGAGGACAGAATCATGTGACATGGAGTATTTGAGAAAACGGACTGAGATCTTATGGTGCTACTCGGGAGCGGCTGACTCTAAAGAGAGAAAAACAGGGATGGGATGTGAGGAAAATTATGTGAACCTGTCCTCCCTGGCATGGACTGTGGCACCCCAACAAAAGTTTGTGAGAACCGGGGCAACCTAACGGAAAGTTTCAGTTTTCAATTAGGTAACATAAAAGGAATGCATAAAAACTCCCAGTACAGCTACGGTATAATTCTCATCTTTTCCACACCTCAGGTTTCTTGCTGTAAATTACGGGTAAAGGTCCTGGGCTGCGGACTTGGTAAAAAGTGAGTCTTAAAGAGAGCTTCCAGGAGAGCGCGTTCAGCATTCTTTGTGTGTATGTGTGTCTATGGCATGCCTTTTGTGTGCTGACATCTTGCGTGTTGGCATACTGTAAATTGTCCCTTTGAAACACAGCTCACTGGAATGCTGATCAGTGGAAATAAGGGTCAGCCTCCCACCCCTAGATAGCTCTGGGGAGACTCCAATTATCTCCGTTCAGCTGGGATAGTTTTCAGCCAGTCCCCTACTTCCAGAACGGCCTTTTGCAGCCGCGATTCTTTGGTCTTAATTGTTAGGACACCGAGTGTGGCGAAGGCAGTATCATTAGTTCTTGGTGTCACTGCTGAACAATATGGAAAAGCAGACTTGAAAGGACTCGGTGCCATGCTGTCTTCAGATCCTGCACTAGCTGGAGCTTTAGAAATGTAAAATAATCCATTATCGCTTGTGATCCAGTGTCACACTGTGCTTTCAACATATAGACACCCTGTGGTGTCGGAGATCAAAACTAAAGCAGCTAAATGGCCAGCTAATCAAATGAAATGGTAATAATACCATGAAAGCCATCAACCCTGCTTCTACAAAACATTACATACTCTGCAATGAGCAATTAATTCTGATTGCTGGGGACCCAGTGAGTAGTGGTTTTTCTGGCACGCACAAGACAGGAAGTGTGACAAAGCAAAGGAATTTCATTTGAAACTTTGGCAAACATTTTAAGTAAGGTTTTCAGTCAGGAGGGACTCAGTGATACTATATTTACAAGCAGGCCAAAAGTTTGGTAGATCTGCAGTATTGTGTAAAAGTCTTGGGCAGGCAAAGAAAACGTTTAAGGCCGTTTATTTGGGCAGTAACTGCATATTTGCTTGGAAAGCCAAAGCGATTTAACATTAGGATATGTAGAAATAAACAGTAACACAAATTACTAACAATAATCGCTTCTGTTCTTCAAAATGTCATTGACATCTGGTAAGATGGCTATAAGAACACAACTGTTTCCCAGACCTGTCCTGAAGAGCAGCCCAGCTGTCGTGTATTTGTTAAATTTCACCGTGAGCTCACTTGACAAGTACACCAACTTCGTGAGGTATTTATTCACCAATCCAGCTACATTTACTGTTATGTTCGACAAATACTTTGGTACATTGGACAGTAACTGTAAATTCTGGGGTGACTTGAGATGTTTTGAAGCATGTAAACGGATACATGTCATACTTTGACACCAGGCTATACATAATTTTCTTTCCCTGCCTAAGACTTTTGCACAGTACTATACATTTTATTAATTGTCATTTAATGTTTGATAGCAAAATGCAGGAAAGTCTTTCCAGGCATCCTGCTGTTGGCAAGTGAGCTTTCTGAATATGAAGCAGTTTGTTTACACCGGGCAGTGCTGTGCCTCCGTTATTCTTCTGTGAGTCTTTTGACTTTGGCCAGACTGGCAAAGAACACAGAGAGGACCGGGCAAGCGTTCAAGATCAGTGAAGACTTTTATGGCACCTCCTTAAACCTTGCCTGGCAGTGCCAGCAGACTCACTAAGCCATCTTTTGTCAGTACCTTCCATTCTCTGCTATGCCATCCATTGCCAATCACACGCATTTCAATGGAGAGAATTGCAGAGGCCCTGCACAGGACACACTAGGTCTGGTTTGAATATTGACCTCTGGGACCATGATACAGCTAGCCTTCCCATGTATATGTACCGATCTGCCTCTCCCTAGTCATTTGTAAAGGAATAAAAAAAGAAAGCAAAGAAATGTAAGAGGTGGAGCAGCACCGAGAACCTCCAGGATTGCGGGTTCGATTTCAATTGCCGTCACTCTGGGTGGAGTTTGCGTGGCTTACGGCTTACTGCCACAATGCAAAAACATGCAGCTGTGCACAGTGGTGTCTGTATATGGTCCTTATCAATCCTTTACTCTTCAGCAGGCAGGCCTCCAGGTACTCTGACGGCCGGGTTCCTAAGAAGGATTCAAGCACTGAGTTACAGTGGATATCATCAGACCCTACATCATGGATGGACCTAAGAACACGGGTGAGTACAACGGTGGACTAGAGCTGAGTAGTGCAAGAAGAACAGTGTAGGAAAAACCATAATCCCACTGCAGAGCAAAGAAGCATTAACCAGAGATACTTTAAATAGGTTAATAGAATGACTACGGCTGATCATAGATTGAAACCATTCAGCGGTAAGCATGGGCATGGAGGACAACCACGCCTGAGGCTGGTAACGAGGGAAACAGATTCTGGACCAGATTTGACGAAACGTCGGGACAGTGGTTTGCTTGGATTTTTGATGAGCGAAACCTGGCATTAGAGTTGATAAAAATGAACTAATGGTGCGAACTTTTGCGCAAACCAGTTTTTCTATTGCTTCCTAACTATTATGACTGTCATGGGCTGCCGCAGTCTGGGGATATGGGCCATGAGCCAAGGATGGGGAAGAGGCAAGAGCAAGTTTGAAAAGGGGTTGTTTAATAATAAACACAGGAACAAACACAAGGGCTTTCCCTGAACACAAGGAAATGAACTCAAAGATGAGCTCGACAAGTCATGGCTAGAATCATAGGCACAAGACATACAAACAGACATGGGTAGGGCATCAACAGTCTTGGAGATTAAAAACAGGACCGGTAATGTCCCTTACAGACTATACATACAACCTTAACCTGACAAAACCATCAGGCCAATAGGCAGCTGAACAGAACAATAAACACTTGACCCAGGCAAGCGGGAAACCTAGGCTTAAATAATAAAGGAACCAGGTGAGACCCTTGAGGGCAATCAAGGCAAAGGTGGAACCAAAAGAAAATGAGGAACATGCTAAAACCCAAAGCCCGGTGCAGATGTGACAATGACAGATAGAATGGTCTTTAATAATAATGGTGTTTTGGCTGGAAATAAGATTAATGTGTTTTAGAATTTAATCTAGTGATCACGTTGACTTCTGCAGTTATTTCAGTATGTAATATTGAAGTCCCCAGCCACTGAATTGCTTATATCTGTGTTGATACATTTGATCCCATCAAGAAGTACTGGATCTGCTGCATTCCTGAATTTCACAAGGTCCACTCCTTTTCCCCACGTGTCTGTCAGAGACCTCTAGTCCCACAGCATATGCTCTCACACGCTGAGCTTGTGATTTTGATGCCGGGTGGCCTTCGTTGAATTCACCATAATTGAACCCACAGATTATGACCTCTATTGTACGCAAAAAAAAAAAAAAAGAGGAAATAATATGATGTGGTATAATGGCCTGCAGGGTCAAAGGTTAACCAGAACGAATGCTCTTCTTTAGTGGGGTTTTCTTGGTAGATTTCCTGTTTACACCAGCAGCTTAATGCGCCGTCCATCTGTACTCAGCCCATTTCAATAGAGCTGAATCAACACAGCCGAAAGCTCTCTGTCTCTGTCTCCGTCCAGTTCCTCAGTGTGGGCCCTGAAACGACGGTCACCTTCATCTCTGCCGAGAAAAGACCTGGGGTTAATTTTGGGCCCTTGGTAAACTGTGCCATGTTTTTGGACATTTCTCATGGTGTCTTGGGAAGTCTGTCAATGTTCACCTGACCAGTGCTGGTAAAGCACTTGAGTAAAAATTTTAGTTTGGCAGCAGCCCCTCTCACAGGGTAGGGCTTTTCACCCAGAGCATTACCGATGCCGTTTAAGACCACCATGGCTCGCTTTTTGAAACGACGGGGGTCTAATGGGCAGCGCCGTATCGTGAATTCGGATGGCGTATTGTTGTGCCGGCAGGCTCACACGCAACGGACACATGGGAAAAAAAAAATGGCAACATTAAATGACTCACCCTGGCTGCTGATTACTGGCACTCACTGGGTCTGATAAACGTCGTCGGCGTCTCTGCTGCACAGTGAGGCCATGATAATGTGGCCACTACTGCGGCCGCATTTCCAGGAGCACGAGAAAAAAGCCCAGTGAAGATGAGCCATTTCAATTTGGCCAGGCAGCTTATAAATAAAATGCTCCATTATGGATGTGCGGTTTGCTTGAATACTTGTATTTAGGTTCTATTTTGGCGGTGTCTTTGCGGACATGGGTGGATAATATGAGATAATACCCTTGATCGTGGCGGAGCTTTTAATTTAGGCACAGATAATAGTAGTCTGTAAATGTATGCAATTTTCCACTTTTTCTAAAATGACCGCTTAGTGCCTGGGTCATGAAATACATTTATTTTAAACACGCACGTATCCTTACAAATAATTACTGACACATTTTTGTGAGGCGACAGTTAAGAGAGGACGGACTGGAGGGTTCTGATGCCCATAATTAGAAATCCATTACAGGGCCCCGTAGAATCAATGGCCCGCATTGTTTTGCTCTCTATACATCCACAATAAAAGAGTGAGGATGCCCTGAAGGCGGCAAACCAGAGACAGGTACAGATGAGACTAATATCCAGGAAAAGCGGGGGTTTGATCCGTCACGCAAAGGCTGGGGGAATACTGGCAGACGTTTCAGCTTGCCTGCTCGGGTCATGGAGCAGGCAATTAGAAGTGAATAATTTAATGGGCTTGTTTTCCTTAGTCTGAGCTCAATAGGAGGCCAAATAAAAACTGACCTTGTTCTCTTGCTGTGTCGGGGGGACATGGAATCAATGCTGCCATCATATCGACATCGCTGTGGGCCAGTCCTGCACGTTTATTAAAAACGATCACTTGAAGATCACAGGTGAATAGACAAGGGTTCTGTCTGCTGTCTTCCCAACACATGGATGTAGAGCGAAACAAATCGTCAAACACAGCGTACAGCAGTGTGACAGGTGAGTGATTGGTAAGGGTACAATATTAAATAGTTCCAAAACGTATATTGTCTGTGAAATGTGCATTAAATATTCTTATATGTTATTACAATGCTGCATATATTCTGTGGATTAGGTATCAATTTTTTTTTGTCACTGTAAATAAAGATCCTTCTGGTATTCACACATCTTCACGAAGAAGCCATCGAGCAGTTAACGTGCACCTTGCCGTCGCGTGAGTGGGTTTGTCAGACATTACGCCATTAGGTGCTAATTAGGCACAGCTGGATTCCACCCAGCCACGCCCGCACCGTTGAGGGTGTTACAGAAACAAATCTGAAGCCAAGCCACTGAATCAGCTCTTTTGTAACCAGCCTCACAGCATGTTGCAATCAATTAGATATATATTCATATTTACTGATTTAGCACTGAAAGATTCATCGGTCACCCAAGATAATGGTGCCTGCATTTTTGAGAGTGTACACATTCAAATAATTTTATAGGTAGTAACAGCAGAAGGGAAAGTGATGAAGGACACTGAAAAGGACCGACCATTGTACTGTTAAAGGGGGTATGTAAACTCAATCACCCTGGTAACTAAAATCCAGCATGAGAAATGAAAGAAACCACGGGATGCTTTACACAAAAGTGCCCGCCAGAGCCCTAAAGAGGGCTTGGCCAATGTAGATGTCTACCCGAGCCTCAAAATCATCCTTCAGTAAGTTTTAGAGGGAAATGACACTATGGTGACTGGGTCGCGTCTTCCGGAAAGCAAGGTGCCGTTGTTATAACGTCATTCATATACTAAAAAAGCAATGCGATATTTGTACAAGGAGCTCATCTGAGGACTCGGCAAACATTTGCATTTGAGTCATTTGTAAAAACACAAGAGATTAGTTTGTGGAAAGTCTAATATTGATACTCATGAAAAATATATTGGTTAATTCCTTATACAGTCTAGTTAATGTATGTGCAACCCAGTACTGAATAAGGGCTTGGATGGGTGGATTAAAGACTGTAAATACAGTGAAACAATTTCATCATATTTAAAGTGTGGGGCGCCATTAGGAATAGCTCAGGTAATAGTGGGGGAGTGTGGAAGAAATTTTCTTGACTCCAAAGGAATTTTGCCGAACATGAACCTTGGTGTTGCAGAAAGCGTTTATTCTTCAAATACGTTTGCACCGTGCACAGAACAAGCGGAGAGAGGAGGCTACACCCTCAAGTCTGAACCTCAGCCGCTGAGCAAGTCTTCTTATGTCTTCCCCAGAGAGAACGTTCCCTTGTTTATCACTCGCTAAGGTCCTCATCTCACAGAGTTGACTGCCTCATCCCAGTTAGTATGGTTCGCGGCGAAACCAGTCCTATCTGTGCTTTGCAACTTTTGGCCTTGCATTGGGGTGGCTATGTCTGCAGATAAGGCTCGGTCTGGAGCCGCACACCCCCGTGTTTCCTTTACTGCATGCCATGAGATAGAGTTCAGGGTGCAACCTTCTGTCTTACACACACAATCATAATATGCCTTCTTCACGTTAATATAAAGCATCGTACTACTTAGCATTTCATATCACACACGTCACAGCGTTCCAAGCGTTTTAACCCTCACATTATGGAAACACACCCGTTCACACTTCGCCTCTCAAAATGTTCTCTAATCAGCACAACAAAACAATTCCAGTTATACCTGTGACATTTTTTTCTTCCACAGGAGGAAGGATCGATGTTTCTACTACCCAGCGAACGAAAACATCTGGATGTTTTTGTACTGATATGAGCCCTAAATCCCCAAATAGGTAGGCAGGTGTGTGGCAACAGTCAGATCCCTAAACATTTCTGTGACATTGGTTAAAATAGTCCAAAATGCAATTCCTTGGCTGAGGGATTCCATCAGGTACCTGCAAAGCAGGCTAGGAAGTATGCTACAAAGGAGCAGTTCTTCTAACGGAGCACGGGAGGAAGTGTGGAAATCGTACCCTCTTATCGCTTGTCCCCAGACTCTGGCCCAGATGACGGCTGCGTGATTCAGAGCCGCAGGTGTCGTGTCGAAGGTTTTCGTGCTGTGTCGCTATTTATGGCCTTGGAGTTTCAGACCCACCTGCACTTTGACACGTCAGGAGTGGCCTGCCTAGTTGACATCTCATTTAAATAGCGACATGGAAAAACTGATTGCACCACCGCCCAGCCCTGCTTAGAGAAATACATTCCCATGTGTGCTTGGAGTCTGATTGCAGTGAAATATTTTCAGTTCTCGCACCATGACGGTAGTATTGCAGTTTTCTACAGTTATAAGCAGCACTGCGTATTTTCTCTCTAGCTGTAACTAGATACGTTTTTGATCAGATATAAAATTTGAAAATATATATTGTGATTGTGTGAAAAAGGCAGTTTTTAAAACTGTGACAATTGAGTAGTGGTGAAAAAATTCTTTTTGCAACTTCCCATGTGCAAGGAATACAAATTTAAAGGTTTAAAGGTTGTTTTATTTACAGAATACATGGAGTACTGTGTTAAATTTACATTTTTACATTTTAAAGACCTCAGAGAGTCACGGTGCACTTCGAGCGTGAGATCCATGTGTGGAGTCAGGTAGTGAAACACCGGTGGATCATGGGAGGCAGGGTACCAGGTGGACCAGGTCAAGGCATGGAGACACAGGAACAAGGGGTGGAAAAAGGAGCTCGGGGAGAACCACCGCAGGGGCTGACGGGGGTTCAACGTCCGAACGTGAGAGCCAGGGCTGAGGAAAGGAGCACACAGTATGTGCTGTAGACCAGGGTTACTCGAAGAGTGGTGGTGTGACTCAAACTGACTTATCCAGATGAGATGGGCCAGAGGCCATGATGCTGGAAAATCTCCAAAGATTCAATGTCTTTGTCCTTCTGCTATACCTTAGCACCCCAAAGCAAAATGTATTAAGTTTAGAATTTATGAACATATACATTTATTATATTTTACGATGTACGACAAGAAAGGTGAAATCTGTTCGTTCTTAACATGACTTCTCAGTTTGCTTGGCCAGCTGTTGCTTTGGTAAGTTTCCAACATCTGGCAGTGCAGAGCCCCGGCCGGGACTCCTTCCTGGTCACATCAGCTTGCGAGGGGACCAACATGGGACCTATCACTTGGAAAAAGAAGAAGTAGAAAGCCATTGGTTGGATCAGAGTTTATGAATGTATATTAATAACAGAGTAGTCGAGTTTTGCCATCGGTATCATTAATCCAGCCACATCTGATCATGAGCATTACAGCTAGAAAGAAAGCCTCGCACTAAAAACCAGTTTCTTCTTTAAAATTCCTCATCTTTACTTTGCAATATTTTGGGTTTATTAAAAAAAATTGCGTTTCACGAGTTTTTTGTTGTTCTTATTATTTTAATTACATTGAACATCGGAGCGGTGTCCGTGATGACTCTGTAACCAAAGTATGCTCCCAAAAATAAACCATCCAAAAAGCACGGCAACCTCTTTTAATCATCGGGATAATTTGTGAGTTTTATCAATTGCCTGCAAAGGTTAATGCAATATTAATTTTGTCTTCAGAACAGCAGTATGTCAACAAAGCATCATAATATATACACTAAACAAACGCTCCCCTCGAGGTTTCATACGTTGTGTGTGGCCGGGACGGCAAGGTCAGCACAAGGCATCGAGTCAGCCAAATGCTGACTCCATCTCGCTACACTTTTTCACAAATTATCCTCAAGGAAGCAAGCAAATTTACATCAATTTTCCACACATAGCAAGAGCTTCTCTAGTGACCTTGTTCTAACTTCCAGCCTTGAATGTGAATTCGTAAATCACAGATTAACAAGCGTGTCTTTCTACAGGACGCAAAAGAGGCCCCAGGATGGTAATAAGCATGCTTTTTGATGCAGGCAGTGTTTTGGTGGACTTGTGTTTCCTGCCCTACGGGGAAAGTACCAGAATGTCGTGGTATTGAAAGACGTGTACACATCTTTACACACGTAATGGAAGGTAATTAAAATGCCACGTTTATAACTGAAGTAAGGTATGATCTTTATACATTACATCTAACCTCACTGCTGTTGTCATATGAATTAATGTGTTTTAAATAGCTAGCACTTTATTTATAATACAGATTTTTCATTTGTGTGTTTATTGCTGACTTGTGGTATTTGTTTATTTTGCAGCCCATTTATTCTTAATTGCTGTTGATTTGAGGGGCAGGATTCAGAAAGTAGTTCTCCTTTGTGCAGCTCACTAACTTAGCTGGCTGGGCACCTGGCTAACAAAGGGAACAGGGCTAAGATCAGGGACGCAGTGGGGCACCCGCGGAGTACAATTGGTCATATCTCACTGCCCATTCTTCATGACTGCTCTTCTTCCTTTGAGCCCAGTAAATGTTCCCCATTCAATGAATGGCCTTTATTTCATAGATCCAATGGCTTTCTTTCAGGGATGAATCTGGGTGTAGGGCTGGGGGGGGGCGTGGTCACCTGCACATGGCAGATGCAGCTGCGTGCAATCAGGATTTACATTCAGCGTGTGGGAAACGTAATGCGATTCAGATTCCCGGCAGACCGAGGTACGAAAGTAGAACCGAAAAACACAGGCGTGCCTGTGGGTGGGGAATGTTAATTAATTAATTCATGTTTATTCCTAAAAATAGAGACGTAGCTTAGCGTCTGGGATTTTAATGCCGACTGCTTGATGGCTTGTCTCCTCTTATGGTGTTATTCCCTTCTATATAGCAATATTCTTCCAAAATGTTTGTTCATTTCTCTACTGGGAGCATTAAATGTCTGTTCACAGATATGTGTTACGCTGAACTGAGGCATCTCAGTACGACTCATTTTATTAAGTCCAGCGCTTAACACAATTCCGAGGTAAGACCCGAAACTGGACTCTCCCACCCATGTTGTCAGCCCTTCCCTTTGACTCTAGCTAGTTTGACCTGAACTCCAATCTCTAGCTAGCCTAACCTGAACCCTAACCTCTGACTAGCCTGTCCCTAACCTTAACCTAGTTTCACTATAGATCTCTGATCTCGTATTTCCGGTTGAGAGCATTGTTATGAGGACCTGTCTCATTAACCTGAAAGTAGACAAGATGGTGGAACAGCGGTAACAATATGACTGGCAAGGTCTTTCCTCCCACTCTCTGTCTAGGAAGCAAGATGGTAGGAATGTTCATGATTCTGGACAACATCCAGTCATTTCAATATTGACACGCAAAAGATGCTAGACGGAAAAAATGGACGGAATTCTATGTACTGACAAGCATTATTATTTTTCATGATTTTATTTTTTACAACAGGTGTCTGTCTTGAGTTTCAGCTTCTCGTCACGTCCTTCAGCCTCCATGGAGTAGGTCTAATTCATTTCGATGTCCATTGAGATATCATTAGGAGATTTTTTTATTTAACCATGCAAAAAAAACCCTTTCCACTGTTTTTTTGCCATCATTGTCACACTAAATTGATGCAATTACTGTAACCCTGCATATTCTGTTCAGCCATTCCTGCTGTAGACTAATAATTAATTTTAATGAATGTTTTTTAAAGGAAATTAGCTGGTGAAACTGTTCAGTATTAGGGTTAATGTCTCTGGCAGCTGAAATAGGATTTATTGGCCTTTTCCCTGCTGTGTTAGTTTAAGCAGTAATAAGCCAATTAAAATGATAAATACATAAAATCTGAATGTTAATTATATAGTTTTCTTGAGTTATTAAGTATCCCCCTTGTCACCTGAAAATTATGCCCAATTAACAGAATGACGTAGACAAATTAATGACGCTTTGCTTTCTTGCAAAAAACACCATAGACTACGTAAAGCATTACTAAGTCCTGTGCCAGAAATATATATACGTTAAAGTTATGTGCCATGTTCATGCAGCGTAATATCCATTCATCCATCCATCATCTAACTATCTGTGCAGTACTGGGTTGCGTGGGCAATGGGGGGTGGGGGGATGGTGTCAGGCATGGTGACCTAAACCCATCAAAAGTGTCCTTGGTCCTTGCACATTTTCAGGGACTGAACACTTGTCTAATTTTTTTTTTACTGTAGCATTGTTACAGTAATGAGTGTGCTCTATTCTGATGGACCTTGGGTTGACCTTGAAGGCATCTGAGCTCCAAGTACTGCTAAAGAATTAAATCAGAACTGTTGACATGTAACCATAACCTGCAAACAAGAATCCTTTAAAAACAACATCAGTTATTTATGTTTGCTCAAGTATAGCAGGATGCAAAGTCTGCATGCAATGACAGGCATGCAAAAGGACGTATGGTAAAGAAATCACAAGGTCACGGTAATATTTAATTTGGCAAATTTATTACCTAAACATATAAGCTTCAGCCAAGACAGTTACAAGTCTGAGTAACCAAGGCAATATTGCCAATCCAGACGACCTATTACTGTAACTCAGCCGACGGAAAAGTGCAAAATTTTTTGCAAAATTCAAAGTGAGGTTGTTTTTTTCAGTCCACGCTTTGATGCGTCGTGCGAGGTGAGGGCTGCAGCCAAAACAGCACAACACCACGCTCCTTCATCTATGGGTCTGTTTCAGTTCAGCTTGTGAGACTTAAGTCTGCAGCTGTCTGGTCACAGACTTGATTTCTAGCACACTAAAAGGATGTCTCCCACATCAACAGACCCTTCATTACATTTAGTAGAATTAGGCCAGTCCAGTTGGTACAATAGATCTGAAGTGACTCTAAGCCTGTTACTAATTTTAATCTCTTCAAGCTTCGTGGAAATCTTCTCCAGTATCTTCTACCTGGTTTCCAGCTCTGTAGAAGCCAGGCTGGAAATAGCAGCATGTCATTTACTCCCATCCATCCCTGACTAATAGGCCTTGAGCTGCGGAAGGATGGTGACTTTGTTCCCCTTTCTCATCCTAATGACTGCCGTTCAGCATTTCTTCATGCAGCTGTTTGTTGTGGAGTAAGTCCTGTGTCTTCTGTTTCATATTTAATTGGCGTAGTACCGACTTGGGCCGAAAGACAGTCGAGGATAAGATAGGATGGACGACTACGAAGACGTGAGCACTGATACATTAAGGGGAAACTAATGAAAACCATCTTAGCAAGACAATGACCCAGGATTCTTGCAGCACAGAATCAAACCGTTTATCTAGTTACGTTTGGTTGACGTAGCTCTTTACCAAACAGCAGTGGCTAATCGCTTTACACAGTGCACTCTCTATGATTGTTGCTAATGTTAAAGTGCTAATTATTTAATTTGCTCGCAGGGAGAAGTGTGACAGGAAAACTCAGGTATAATCATCACACTTATGCTCAACAATTACGTCCTTAAGGAGGCGTCACAGCTCACATTTCGGTTTGATGTAGTGAACACAGACCTCTTCAGGGAGATTCCTTCAAATTAGTTTTGCCTGGCCGTTAATTAAAAGATGTCAAATGAGTGGATGACAAAGAGAAATTAGGCAAAACAGTTCTACTGCGTATCTCTCTCTGCCACTGGAAATAAAAATGAGCAACAAAAACACTTATTATATACATGCTTCGAAGGAGGTCAGAATTTCTGTGTGAATCTGAGCTGTAAAAAAAAAATGTTTAATATTCAGCTTTTCCGGAACAGTTGTGGCTCAGAGCCTTTGTATTCACCCCCACAGCTTCAAGGTCAGTCTTCCGCTCATTATTTGCTTGGCAGATTACATTATGCAGGAGAACATCTGTAACGTGTTATTAATTTATTTGTTTGTACCTTGCATTTGCCATCTTGGGAGAATTGGGCCAGGGCTTTTAAGCAATGAATACAAATCAGTTTAAAAGCAGCAGCCAGATGCATCAACCTTTTTCATGCAGGCTTGCAGTATTAAATACCTGTTCTGTGCAGTACCACTTTGGTTTATTATGGCAATTGTTGCTAATCAATTCAAATTGTGTTGTACTGAAAAAGATACAGATTAGTCTGTGTAACACATTAGAAACCTGATGAGAGAATCAAATTAATTGCTGTTAAGCGGTTGTAAATGAATACAAGCTAATCAGAGTATGGGGGAGGTTTCCACTCTCCTGTGAGTATGAATAATACAGCTCGAGAAGAGAAGTCCCCACAGGAAGTGAAAGGAGAAGCTGATCCACATGAAAACGAGGAAGGCGACGAGAGCCGAAACAATGCAGACGGTGACTCGATGAAATGAGCACTTGGTATTAAATTCCCAAAATAGGGGAGATTCATATCTAATCAGGTGACGGGAAGATAAAAAAGACAACAAAAGGCTTTATTTTGGAAGTTCTCATGGAGCCTGGCTGAAAGAGAATGGACGCTAATGCTGCCATGGTACACACTTCACTGCATGCAAAACAGTTTAATTGGGCAAAATTGATCTGAATTGAGAGCACTCGGGTAAAAGCAGAAAATGACACAAGGGTGACAGCCTTGTCTCTCTGGCGAGGCATGAATATGAAAGCTCTTTACCTGCCTATTGATATGGAAATTCCGGGAATAAGCATCCAGGATAAATCCTACCGATAATAAAAGTGCGTTTTCTCTGTTACTCATTAAATTGGGGATTAATTGAACTCTTTTTTCAACCGTGGTTTGGCTTGCACTCGTGGCTCTGCTTACATTAGCCTGTGTACATGACCTCCATCCTTCCCTCCGTGCTTGTAGAATCTCGGGCCTAAACAGCCGACTCTTCATTAAGGGCTGGATGACCGACGTGCCGTGTGACGTCACCGATGAGGGGGAGCCGTGCTGTGTGCTCATTGGCCGGTTGGGCACGTGTTAGTCAGTTAAGGTTTATTTGTTCTATTTAGCTTTTCAGTCACACATTCTCTTGGACAGGAAGTGTTTACGGTAGCTGTCTTATATGAATATGCAGTGCTGTCCTCCCGGTACAGCATCAGTCACTGTCTGAGTGTGCTCTGAGACGTACCAGGCCCCCTGTATGCATCAGGCATGATGTCACCCCCCCCCCTCCCAGTCTCCCCAGCTCTGCTGCTGCAAGCGCTTCCGTCTCAGACAATGGGCTCTCTGCTGTCTGAGGGGACCGCAGAGGTGACCGTCAGCCGAGTCTGGGCAAAACAAAGGGCCTGCAATTATCGGAGCACCGCTGGGACAGCCGCCTCGAGCTGCTTCTGCTCAGCTCAGACGTGCACATCTGACTGCAGACGCACGTCGAACGATTTTTCCAGCTCGGAGTCCGTCAGGTGAACAGCGCGTGCTTCCAGTGGAAGACGGTGAGCGAGAAGGAGGGGAAAACAGACAGGCGTGAGAGCGAGCCAATCAGAGTGAGCGGGGACGTACTGACGTCTGCCACTTCCGCCTGCGGATGGGAAGCTGGGGCTGAGATTGCTGGGTGTGCGAAGCTGATGAGATTAGAACAATAAAAGGTGCTTTAACTCCTCCTCCTCCTTCATCCCTTTCTCACCTCCTTTTTGCAAACGTCTAAATGTAAACACTCCTATTTTTCTTCACTTGCAGATAAACTAATATCGTCAGACACCAATGGCTAACTTCATCAAATGTCCACTTGGGTTTCGCTAATTGTTTTTGTTAATTTTTCCTATCGTGTCGCCCCTCACATTAATTATTGTCAAAGTAGCACTCAAAAAATGGGAGATTGTTTTCAAAAAGGAGGATTTTAATACACCGAAGCCATTTAATTAATCCATTAACATGTAGTGTTTCCATTTATTACTCTTTACAAAAAACAAAGTAAAAAAATAAATATGCACTTGTGAATTCCACCCTTGGAGAGATAATTCCTTTTAAATGAAACTGAACAGCCAGAGTTATGAAATTCATGATTATTATATAATAAGTGATCCTGTAGATAACAGGCACCACACACTTAATGGTAGGTGTGGTGCGTGGAGGGTGGTCGCAGAAGTGTTTATTGGCTGTGGGAGGCTGTGGGGGGGGGGGGGGGTCCAGTATCCATAAGCACACAGTTCACACAAAGATGGAAAAGCCCCCCTCCGTTGCTCGCCCTGGCAGACATCAAAGGTTTGTAAACGTTTAGGACCTGCAGTAACATGGCAGCCACATGCATCTTTTCATATTTAATCTAGTTTTCATTTTATGCTCAAGTCATTTTTAAATGTGCCAGACGCCCTGCTGCCTTACGTATGTAACGTGTGTAATATGTGCTTGTGATTGTGTGTAGGCTCACGTAATCTTGACTCTCACTGGGAGTGCGTCATGCTCTTTCTGTGTGAGCGACAAAGGAATTGCTGTAGTGCTAAGTTGCTAAGTCAAACACACACTGTGGCTTGATTTATTATAATACACAACAGAGCAGAAACAATACAAGGATATCACATGATACACCTAAATCAGGTGTCCAAAATTATTTTGGTGCATAAAATGATAGCCGACAAATACGCCCTGCTGTTTTGTGCCTTGAGCATACTGAATTACTACCCCAATAATGATTGCAATAAAAATGTTAACTGTGGTTTTATATGCAAATATCGAAAAAAGTACACCATAGAAAGAAAATCATAATCCTTATTTCAAGTTTATGCTATGTGAACTAGTCTGGGCCTGGCACGTTTACCTTATACCACCAGAGCCGGGTATTCGAATTCCACCTAAACTCCATATGCGTGGAGTTGCACAGACTCGTATTTCACACGGGTTTCCTGTGGATTACATGTTTTAATCCTGCAGTACAAAGACATGCATTTAGGATAACCAGCATCTGTAAATCCTGTAAATTGTCCATAATGTATGATTGTTTGTACTCGTATCTACTATGGATGCTGTCTTGTAACAGAGCCTATCTGTGATAGACTCCAGCAACCCCACCCTGTTCCAGATAAGTGATTGGTGGACAGATGAAATAGTACGGAAAATGAAAAGATAAAACTTGCATTACATATATCGACCACTAAATATTATCATGAGTAATAAACAGTATGCTTGGCCTTCTGTACATTGCTGATAAACCTCCAGTCCGGTATGAATGAAAACAGTTTGCAGTGAGGTTGATACGTACATACGCCTTCATGATACTGAAGACCTGGAGAACACCGCTAATGAATCCCGACCTGCCTGACTGACCGCTGGTCCGTGAAAGGAAAGGGGCCTGAGTCTGACTACCAGATGCAGGGCTGACCGCGGCGACATCCCCTTTCGTAAGGCTGTTGTTTTTACAACAGACACCGCGGAGTCTGTATCAGTAATGGGTCAGTTCTGTGGGATGCATCAGCTCCCACTCATGGCATCCTCCCGCCCACGGCTCGGTGCGGCAGGTAGCACTGGCTCTCGTTATAAACCCTCCACTGAGCTGCCTTTCTGTGCAGTTTTGCTAGCGGGGCTGATAATGAGTGATTATGTAACACGCCGGCCCTCTCCGTGCCGATCGCCGCAGGGTCTTACCGGATTAGAGGACGACCGCCACGTGGCAAATCTACTTAGAGCCAGCTCTAAATTTGCTAATTAACAATCTGTGCTCTCCCGGCAGTAGTTAAAAGCATTAGTAACCTCACACTAGCTTCAAGGGAGCCATGTTCTAAATTGCTTGCAATGGGTATCTTTGAAAAGCTATATTCAATTAAATACCTTACCTCAAATGTCCTGAAGGCTAATGGAAATTATATTATGAGTAAGGGATATAGTCTTTAATGGGTATCTGGCTAGGTGGTTTTCATTTTTCACATTTATTTATTTATTTCACTGTCATAATAGGATAAATTGAAAGCATTTTCAAAAGAAGAGCATAAAAACAGTTCAGTGAGATGATGCTTCCGTGTCTGAAATTTTGCACGATAATTGTACGATGGCATGGTGCAGAAGTGGACAGGCGCTCTTCAGAGTAAAAGTAAAACTTCGCTTCATGCCTGTCCTGTTGCACGTGTGGGAAGATCTCCTGGAGATGGCAGGCCAGGCAGTCCTCAGGGGTTTTTGGTCAATGCCTTGTCCCTCTTTGATCAGGGTCTGTTTAACCGGGCACCGGCCCTGACCTTCGACCTCTGTTTAAACCTTCTTTGCCCTATTGCCTTACAAAGGTAGTATGCACATCATCTATTAGGCCGCACTGGCAAAACCTGGCAAGTGAATCGTTCAGCATTTATGAGAACGAATGCCATCACATTAGGGTTGTGTGAAGCTGTGTGTTCTGTGAGTAATGATTGTATTATGCTTTCATGTTTTTATAGAAAATACATTGTGAACGTTTTGTATTTAGGAGACGTTTTATTACATATGGTTTTTTAACCATTGTATTTCTTCCATGTGATACAAAGTAAGGTGTTGCTTTCTCACTGCTGCTGGGACTTTCGCCTTACACCTCCGGGCTTGCGGGTTCATGCAAGATCTCCCTGTGTTTATCCTGGTTTCCTTCCACAGTCCAAACATTTGCAGTTTGGTTAACTGGTGTATCTCATATTCTCCATAGTGTGTTTGTGTGTATGTGCCCTTTGATGGATGTGTGGTCACTCGACTTTGACTACGTTTTACAGCCTTTTTGCCATGCCTCGCGACACCCTGTCTCTAAGCTTGGTTAAGGCTGCCCTCTAGTGGATAATGCAGGTGTCCAACATGCCTATCTGCCACGGTGTAGCTGAGTACAGCGATTAAAGGCTGTGAAAGTGGAAGTACCCATAGAATTGCATTTAATACACTCCTGCATTAGCAGCGATGTATTCTAAAATTCATTGAAATGGTCAGCTGAATCTGATGACAGCATTTAATTTGATATTGCTTGCCATAACAAATGGTGGTTGATTAAAATAACATAAGCTAGCTTTATTTAGGGTTATGCCTTATGAGAGACGTTCACGGTGTGACCAGGCTCAAATGATCCTTCTATATTTACGGCAACTATGGCTCCATCTCATGCATGGAGAGATGGAGAAGACGGGGTTCTGCAGTCATCCGACAGTGACGCTCAGACATCACGGATCAAGGCTGCCTTCTGACTTGTGGTATTTATTCCATGTCACATGACTGGAGTAGACAGTGAGGAGCTCTATATCACTGCAGGTCTAAGTAATGATGCAGAACCTCTAATGGACTGCAAAGGGAACTCAGCAGTCTCCAGCAGGCTCTTCATGAAAGGGATTAGGGCCCCATTCAGCCCAGAATGGACAGAACAGCATCCCCCTCCAGAGGAGCCACACTCCCCAGCAGGCAGGACGGTACACAGCCGCACCCTGATTGCACATGGGAAACATGTAAAGTTGATGATGTATCCGCTAAGGTAGTCATAATCACGACGTGCTCATTTCATCCACAGATCGGAAATGAAGTGAGGATAAATTTCAATAACGGTGCAACATACTCGCATAAAAATGCAATGCGATGCTGCACATAAGCATTTTGATAACATACGTCCTGCATACTCCGGTCAGCCATGTTTCGGTTTCCAGTCTAGAAGAACTTGTTAATTAGTTTATGTTGCAAAAGCCTCATTGAGGTAAACGATTTAGAGGACAGTTTTCCATCCACTAGTGAGTATCAGCTGATTTTTATGCTGAAAAAACCCGGCAGCGTGGAACAACGGCTCTGTGGGTAGTACTGACCTCAAGGGCTGGAGGTTGTAGCTTCACTGAGTGTTGTGTGGGTCTCCACCCACAGATGAAAGACACACTGGTTGGTTCTTCTAAGTTTTCTGTGTATATGTGCATGCGTGTATGTACAGTATAGGCCCTGTAATTGAACAGCTCCCTGTCAAATAAGTCAGTGGACGATGGATGGAAAAAAACGGAATTCATAAGGATAAAAATAATCACTGAATTCATAAGGATAATGGGGATTTGTTATAAAAATGAAGACACCCAAGCACACTTATGACAGCATGAAGAGGGAAAATGAGCAGATAGACATGCCACAGCACAGATCAGCTGCTCTAATAAGGAGGTTTCAGTGACACAGCACTAAAATCGAAAGACACTGGACAGGAAGCTGATCTGGAGACTCAAACTGGACTGCTTGTTTGGCCTACTGGACTGATTACCCCTCCCACTGGACTGCTTGTTTGGCCTACTGGACTGATTAC
>JAACJT020000044.1:370656-396856 GCA_009936485.2 Gymnarchus niloticus
CACTGGACTGCTTGTTTGGCCTACTGGACTGATTACCCCTCACACTGGACTGCTTGTTTGGCCTACTGGACTGATTACCCCTCCCACTGGACTGCTTGTTTGGCCTACTGGACTGATTACCCCTCCCACTGGACTGCTTGTTTGGCCTACTGGGCTGATTACCCCTCACACTGGACTGCTTGTTTGGCCTACTGGACTAGGTAATGGAGCCAGCATCAGGTACACAAACACAAGCACCCAAAGGAGTAAACAGAGTTAAACAGACTAGTTTATCGGAGAGTGATGGAGGGGAGAGAAAACGTGACGTTCAATGGCCTTTTTTTAACTGGTTTTGAATTATACTGTGAATTTTAGGAAAAGAGACTCTTCAGAGCTTCCGGGACAAATCAATATGCAACTTGATCAACTCTTCTAGAAGAGAATGTGCCTGTTATATCACCAACAGCACTTAGCTTTCAATCTGCAAAGTAAATTATCCTAACTAAGGGTTGAAGATCCACGGCTGCTCACAGACAGGACTCCAGCTCTGCAGAAGCAGGTTCCAGCATCATAAGACTGCATTAAGGCAGAACCTTTGCTGTCGCAAAGCAACAGCATCAAGGAAGGCTTTTGAGATGGCCGTGGATCAAACAGGTCTCAGATACTGTTAAAATCTGGAGGGCTTCTCTTCCAGAAAATTTGAGGGAGGTGATTACTAACGTAGCTAACACAAGCCTCTATGGCATCCATGTCACGTGATTCCCACAGAACGTAGAAAACCTCACACGTAACAAAGTCAGAACTGCTACTAATTTCCGTCAGGCTTCTGGTGATGCTGGTGCTAATTTTGCTAATGCTAATTTTGTTTCAGAATCGCAAGAAGTGATGAAATGGTGGTTCTCCTGTCTCAGCCAGGTAAAATTCTGGAAGTTAAAGAAGTTTAAGCGTATTGGTAGCCTGCTGAGTAAGGCACACCAGGACTGAGCTTGATCTCCCAGCGATTAGTCTCAGGAAACGTCTAACTGTGACGGCACCATCTACTACACGGCTGGTTCTGAGCTGCCCAGATATCCTCTCACATTGTGCAGAGCCCCCGCTGCTCTGCCTTCATCATGGGTCTAATCAAGAACACGCTGTCGGGGGAGATGGGGGCGGGAGGGGCACCCCGTATGCTTGGCTCTCTTTCTTGTCCCTCGTTAACGGGGACGAGCAGTGCAGGGACAGAGGGGTGCCATGAGTGATGGTGACCCAGCCAGCCCTCACAGGGCACCCTGGTGCAGCCTGGCTTCCAGGAAGGCGGAGGCTGGGTTAATCTAACCCATAGTAAGGGAGCTGACGGGGAAATCACCCACCCACCAAACACACCACTGAGTGTTTCTTAATCATTACCTTCCAGGGCTTGTAGTATTTTTTTTTTTTTTGGTTTATGTAAAGGAAATGAGAGAACTGTACTGAAGGCCCTAACAGCTGCTAATGTTGTTTTTTTTTTCTGAGAATCACAGAACAGCTGCCAACTGTTGAAACAGCAGAAATACGTGCCGGACACCAGGGTCATTAATCAGCAATAACATAAAAGCCTTTTAAGGGCCCTTTTGTGGAATAACAAGAGGCGTAATGTGTCGGCAGGCACGGAGGCAGGGCCGCGCTGGGGGCGGGGTCACGATGGAACAGCGTGACAAACTGCAGGACACTGAGCTCAGTGTCATCTGGCCGACCGGCTGTTGGCTGGGAGTAATGAGGGCCACTCCATTCAGCAATGTCTCTCTGCCTTTCGTACACTCGGTATGGATTTGAAACCTTCCTCAGCCCAAACTCACTGCCTTTCGCCTGCTCGTTCCGAGGAACACGCGATGCACAGCAGGCCTCTGGATGGGCTCGTGCCAGCATCCCCCTTGGGCTTGGCTGGAACTCTGGCACTGGGCGTATGCAGGCACAGATTTCTGACGCCCTTCTGGGTGTGTGTATGTGCATCTCTGTGTTTCAGATGAAGCTTAAGCACGACGTTTGCATATTTGTGCGCATGGCTGTCACCCCCTTCTTTGTGGAGTGTATTCCTGTGTCTCAGACACCCCAGAAGTGTGACATATGACACGCTCTGGTTGTGAGCCAGACCCCAAAACATCGCAGTTGCATCCCTGCCTACTTCCTGTTCATCTTTTGTCTTTAAAAGCTGAGAAGATGTGGAAAATGTCCTGTGACAGCTGATCTCACCATATTTTGTTAATGTAACAGTATGTGTTTATACAGCGATGGAAGCAGTCAGATTTAGCTGAAGAAGGAATACCATTGTTCAGCATTTACCATACCAAAATGCACCATTGTCATAGGCATGGTCACACTGGGGTGGTCCGGATGTTTGAGATGATGACAACTCTTCAGTGGAGATGACTGATCCTGGACACCGTGGTTATAACCATGTCGGGGCATCAGCCACAAAAGGGTGTTTTCACCAGGCCTGTTTGCTACGTGAAATATAACTCTGTGTTACTTGTGTGAAATTTTACTTCACTTGTGGTTAAGTGAACTGCCTTCAGTGTGTGATTGAGTGCGATGGACATGCGTCCATTTCAGGGTGTCTCCAGACACCTCTGTTGTTACTGACTTCCTTCCTGACTGTAGTGTAATCCAAGGAACAACTACGGCACTTAGGGAGTGACCAGCAGAGGGCGATGTTTGTATCTGAGAGGTTGTGGGGAGAGGTTGTCGAGTGTGGTGTGGGGAGTTAAGATCCATATCTAATGTTATGGATAGTTAACAGAAGAATTCATGGTCCGAAAAGGAATCGTTGTACCAGCCAATACATTACACTGGCATTGACCGTAACGTAACCATGATACTGAAATGGTGGGAAGTAAATGGATAGATGGGTGGATGACTTGCAGTTGAACTAAAAGTAAGCAACCAACAAATATGGGCAATTAGCATTATGGATTGTGTTTAAATCAAACCTAATAAGTCATACAGAAGTCATAAATATCTTTGCAATGACCAATTTTTATTCAAATTGATGCAAATTAATAGAAATTTGTAACATTTTGTAGACACTATCTGCAGACAGCAGCGATAAAGCATTTTGAAAGGGTGCCGTGATCGATATGATTAATTCACCACTTTTGTCAGTGCGAAGACCGAGATCAACATCTCATCACAACAGATTACAGAAAGTAACTCAGCAGGCTGGTGTGGAATGTGGTGTCAAGGAACGTGAGCTTTGCTCTGAAATCATCAACAAGTGTTCTTGACAGAAAACCTCGGTCACTTTTCCGCTTTTTGGTTACAAAGCACTAAAAACACTCAGAGCTGAGGTCCAGAGGTGCAATCTGTCTTTCGCCCTTGTCGTAATCAGTAACAGATGATTCACCAAGACCCTAACACCGTCTGTTTAGTAATCAAGCCACTGCTTATGCTTCAGATAAACAAGCTTCCTTGTTCAATCGCAAGGCTTCCTTGTCCACGCCCACTGCTTCCATGTCCACTCCCACTGCTTCCTTGTCCACTCCCACTGCTTCCATGTCCACTCCCACTGCTTCCATGTCCACGCCCACTGCTTAAATGTCCACTCCCACTGTTTCTTTTGTCCACGCCCACTGCTTGCTTGTCCACACCCACTGCTTCCTTGTCCACGCCCACTGCTTCTTTGTCCACTCCCACTGCTTCCATGTCCACGCCCACTGCTTAAATGTCCACTCCCACTGCTTCCATGTCTACGCCCACTGCTTCCTTGTCCACACCCACTGCTTCCTTGTCCACACCCACTGCTTAAATGTCCACTCCCACTGCTTTCATGTCCACGCCCACTGCTTCCATGTCTACGCCCACTGCTTGCTTGTCCACGCCTACTGCTTCCTTGTCCACGCCCACTGCTTAAATGTCCACCCCCACTGCTTCCATGTCCACGCCCACTGCTTGCTTGTCCACGCCTACTGCTTCCTTGTCCACGCCCACTGCTTAAATGTCCACTCCCACTGCTTCCATGTCCACGCCCACTGCTTCCATGTCTACGCCCACTGCTTGCTTGTCCACGCCTACTGCTTCCTTGTCCACGCCCACTGCTAAACTCAGAGTCTGCTTGATTTTTTTTTTCCCAATTGACACCTGTTCCCCCCCAAAGCCACATGTGGAAAGCGGAGATCCGTCCAGACAGGGCCTAAAACAGGTGACAGAGCAGAGTGCAGAGTGCTCATCTTAGCCTCATCGGTGTCTATTCATGTCCATGTGAATGGAAGCAATGAGAAATGAGGGCCCTTTGAAAGGAAGGTTGTGTCTCCTGGCTGTTGAGCTGGTCAGATTCACTCGCCTCCCATTAGGTGTAATTGACAGCTGCCAGTCATTTCTGTCACCTGGTCCTTGGGGACAGTCTCCTGTCAGGTGGGGTTCCTTCACTGATACAAGAGAATGTTCCATCCTGTTGGTGGATTGTAGGATCTGAATGGAAACACATCATTATATGCAAAGCCCTACCCACCTTGCTTGTCAGGCAGTCAAAACAGGAAGCATTTTAACAAGACATTTAACATGTTTAGTTGATAAGATATCAGTGAGCTGCTGTATTGTAGCAACATGAAATTAGATGATGTAACACACAGAAAGATACTTGCAAAACACAATTAAGTCCAATCTTAAAATGAACATCTATATAACAGACTGGTTACACGTCACTCAGAATATTATGGGTGGGGCCTCACAATTCGTACAATGCAAAAACACAGTGCGTTAAGGTTGGTGGGGGGGGGGGTTCCGAAAATGCACATCTTGAATGATTACCAGTTTTCAGGAATATGTTGGCAGTATTAAATCTTTCAGTAAATATTATGTGATGGATGATGAGATTATGGATTATTAAAAAATCCTGTGGAATGTCGATAAAGTTAATCCAGGTTTGTATCAGAAATGCCTGCAGGGGTTTGGAGTAAATGTCAGTGGTATAACCTTTGCTTACTACTCAGTTATCTCTGTATTCCCAGAAAAAAACTGCAGTTTGTTCAGAAGAATAATGTTTCCGTTCCTGCAGGAATAGATAAAGTTTACGTGTAAAGATGATTTAAATAATTCAGTGATAAGCTTTGATGAATGTAGGACTAAGTAGAAGACCCCAGGCTGAAGACCGTGAGCTGGACGAAGATGGGGGCAGCTCCCACATTCTGCCATCTTATCACTCGGGTTCGGCAGACCGCGTTGCCGCTAATCAGAACTGCCATCACGTGCTTGAGGGCTGCCGGCTTGTGTCTCGGTTTGCCGGAATCGGTATCCCGGGGACACATTAGCAATGCAGATGATGAAGTCTGATAGATCCACGTGGAGAGTGTGAAAATTCGGCCTGATCCCCGGGTAAAACAATCCTCGGTGTCTCCAAATTCCTTGATGTGAGGATATCAAACACCTCCCGTGTCTAATTAGGTGCCACGCAGGCAGAAGACAGCCAGGTCTGCCTTTGAGCAGCCAGGCTCAAGGCAGAACTGATGTAATGGTACTTTCAGCATGTGGGGTGATGCAGCTGAAAGTGAATGTGCTTGTAATTAAATTTAGGTATCAGGTTATTTACACAGAAATCAAAGTAAATTGGGACCATTGAAGTCCAGTCCTGATTACCCTACTGCCCTTTATTTCAGTCTTTCATGTGATAAACACTCAGTTGCATGGTGTACTCACAGCAGGAGGAGGTACACTGGCTTTGATACAGATAAAAAAGTAAGATAAAGGGTCCTATTCTTGATTCCAAGAGAGAAAAAAATGCACTGTGAGTTGAAAGACTTGAGACCACATGTACAGTCATAATTCTGTCAAGATAGTAAGTCTTTGAACTGTGGGATGTAGCTGCTATATGCAGAGAAAATCCATGTGAAAAATGTCAAACCGAACAACTCTGAACACTGCAAAGCATGCTAACTCAGGACAATTCTGGTTATTTAATACTCCTTACATCTGAACTGTCGGCAATGTTTTAAATATAATATACCAAAGCATATATATGAACACCTGTGTAACTGTTGAGAACTCAAATTCATTCCAAAGAACGCAGCAACACCCATACAGCTGGCTCAGCCAATGAAAGAGCTGCTTACTAAATTAATTTGTGTAATGATATCATCATAATTGTGCTCACGTCAGTGTTTACCAGTGAGAAGAGCTGTCAAGCTTTAATGCATCTGACACACACTGATTAGTCTCACTGGAAACACACACACACACACACACACACACACACACAGATGGCAGATCAATACAAATAGGCTGAGAAAAGAAAATATGATGAGTAAATTGTATTTCATAAATTTGATGATAAATTCAGCAAACAATTATTTATGTTTGTTTGTCATCCAGTTCCCAGCATGCATTTTCATTCACAGTTAAATGTTAAGTACTCCAGACGTATTACACATTATTGCAACAGAATGAATTATTCTCAACAAGATACTGATGCAGTCATCATATTTTGATGAATGACAACATTTTGAGTGACCATGGCAACAGAAACAGAAAAGATCTGAAGGCATACAAACTTTTGCTTCTGCAGTAAATTATTTCTGTTTGCTTTGTTAGAAAAACTTTTAGACCAATCTTTTCTTTTCTCAGAAAAAAGTGCTCTTACAGATTACAATGGAAGGCTGTTTGAGGTTACAGAAGCCACTGGCAATTTGAACAAGCAGTAAACACCTAAAATGATGTAAAGGTAACAATTCTCTGTAAAGCCACTGAAATGCAGGCCCAATTAAAGTTAGCTTTGTAAGGGAGTGGGGTGTAGTCCTGAAAGACATGGAAAAAAAAAGAAACTGATAAAGAAGACAAGAAAAGCCTGATATCCAAACAAACGAAAAGAAAACTAATGAATGTCAAATGAGCTGAAAGAAACGTTCCATTGGAGGAGCTTCCTTTACAAACTGGTTAGCCAGCCGCAGGCGTTCAGCTGCAGCAGACAATCGACGGTCTTTCCTCGATCTCGCTTCACATCTTAAGCAGAGAAACGGACAAAAGAACAGGTTTACACGCCGTAACCGTTTTAAGGCCTGGAGGATGACCTCTGCTTTTCCAGTGGGGAAACGCTAATGTTTAAAGCTGAGCGGTAACTGTGGACGGTGGGGGAAACCTCCTCTGAAACACCTCCTGGTTCCTCAAAGGCTCAGCTACTTAAAGGACCACTCATCAAATTAATACTTCAGTAATTACAGTTTGCATGGATTTTCTTTCTAATTGTTTTGAACACAAGAGTCATACCCTGTGAAAGGAGTACAGCACCAGGAACAAATTTACTGCAAATTTAATTTAACTACAAAATAATTTTGAAAATGTTTGGAATCATTTTAAAATAATGAGTCAAAATGTTGAAAATCTCCGGTGGTCATTTTACATTCACATCAGATTTCAAGGCTCTGCGTCCAGCAAATCAAGTGGAGAGTTCAAAGTTCACTTACCACTGGCATGTTTATTTATTTATGTCTAGAACCAAGCCTGCCAATGCATCTGTTTACTAAAATATTAATGTGTGTGATTTTGTGGCATGGGTTCAAGAGAAGTTGTTTCAGTGGTCAAAGTGTCTGAAAAAGCCTATCATGATTTTTATATATTAATTAATTTATGATTACCTTCAAATGATTCAATGGTCTGTTAATCATCACAGTCTGCTAATGTTACTGTAGCGCCACCAGGTGGCCAGTCTGCATTACATCCACTGGAACAAGTTGTCTATGATTGGTGTAGAAAAGGAGGGAAACTGAACAAAAGAAGTCTGTCCCAAGATTTCAGTAAGCCAGCAACGACAACAAAATGGAAGTCTGAGAGGAAACAACACTACTGCATTCAGCAAGAACATTGGCTTTGTGTTTAAAGAATAAAGCTATTTTATGGCCCAGGGTCAATAAATACCAGGAAATATATCACATTGACTATCACAACGGCCTAATGAGAGTAATAAAGTTTGCTGTCCAGGTTCACGTCCATACGAAACAGATACAATAGCACATCCTGTTTGAAACAGTGGTCTTATGTCCTGTTCAAGTGACCAGAAAATTCCCTAAACAAACAGGTCCTGCAACTGTGCTTGTGCAAAATAAATGACTTCCTGCACTATAGGACAGACTAATTATTCATGTCACCCTGAAAGGGCGATTGTCTTCCCAGCTCCCAGACACAGTGTAATCTACGGCACTTATTTGTATCAAATGAACAGGGACGGTCTGCGATTCAGAGGGACTGTGGAACATCTCATCCTGCCGGTAAAGAGGGCAGAAGCCCTCGCCAAAATCCTCCATGATCAGCAGAACTGCCTTTCAGAGGGAATGTATCATCTGTAATGAGTAAGAACCTCTGTTCATATACAGTGTACATCTGCCTTCTCAGCAACACTCCAAAACACCAAACAGTGTTGACTGGAGGGTGTTTGAGCCCATGAAAAACAATACATCAGCTTCAGCGTGTCCCTTATTCACACTGATTAATGCTATAAGAACTACCACTGGATATGTTGAAGGTGTGCAGAGTTACTCCTGTAGATGGTCAGCCATTCTACCGTGGCTGGTCTGTAAAGTTCATCATTGTATGGACCTGAGGGTTTGGTGTCTGTGTGCATGACTGAATCCCCGAGCTGGCAAAAGTGGTCATACAGCGTGGGGCCTATCAGCAAGGCGCTAATCCCCATAACTGCTCTGTGCACTCGGTCATGCATCTGCTTTTCTCTTTGTCGCTAATAAATAAATGTAATATATAATAAAACCGATATTTTTAGATTACGTTCTGGAAGGGAGTGGATGAGGACAACTACCAAAGAATTATTTTAATGTTCGATTCCATAACTTAAGGCTGAAGCACCAGTTTAGATGGTAAAAATAGGCTACTTTTTACACCAAACAACAGTGGTATTTCGAGCTCAGCACTCGCGTTTAAGACACTGAGGTAAGACTCTGCCAGCAGATATTAAACAGCCAAATGAAGGAGACGAGCCACACGTATTTCTGTTCCTCCCACGTCTTCGCTCCCACTCCCACGTCCCTCCACCAGGCTGTGGTGGGCCTTTATTTTAGCTGTGTGGCCTGGCTCACTGCGGGGACCACCCCTAATCCTCGGGGAGTTTTCACATTGTGTTAGAAGAGTCAGTGGGTCAAGTTCTTTGAAAGGAGGGTTTAGTCAAACATCTATTGGTGAGCCGTGAGGTACGCCTCTCTCAAATTCCCCCCACCACACAAAGGTATTCTCACTGGCCTCCTCCTTTATAGAAAAGGTTTATATGGAGATTTTCACTCGGCTGCTAGTTCACAGATCACTTTACGGCATTCGAAGTTCAGCTTGGAAACTGACAAAAACCCACCGGGCCACGCAGGAAACTTTCAAAATCAGAATTTTCTTTTGCCTTGAGATGACAGCGAGAGGTTATTAGTGCAGAAGAAAAAACAACAGCTTACAGGGTGCAAGCAGAATTTTTTTTTATTGGTTTTAATACTTAAATACTTTAACCAAAATGAAGATCATTGAAGTCTGTCATCTATATTTACATTTACATTAGCTTAGCTTTGTCATTATCCAGAAAATACAATTAACATATTAAACATATTACTCCGCAATGTCCAGGCTGTCTCCTGCCTTGTGCCTCTGGGCTCACCACGACCCTCTACTGGACACGTGTTTGGAAGATGGATGGATGTTAAATGTGCGTTAGGAGACCAAATGTGTGTGTCCTGTGAGCTTTGGCCCTTCATGGACGGACTGGGGATCATCACCAGCCTGACAAGGCCAGCCATCACTGCAAAAACATTCATGAGTGGATCACAGAGAGCATTTTGTACGTCCACGGGGTGTAAAGCACAGTTCTCTTGTCATTGCTCTAAACTTCTACAAAGAACACATGACAGAAAGCAGCTGGAATGATTGTTAATTACTCTATAATGACCACATAGGCTGTAGTGACCCCATTTAAGGCACGGCTTTGTTATATACCTGTGAGAGGGTCAGGTCTGCCCCACGCGGGGGGTGATCACCAGCTCTGGGAAGCCCGTTTGCCCGTCCATGTCCCGCCTGAACTGCAGGTCGCCGGCCTCGCCGAGGATGATTTCCGCAGTGGTGAACACCTCCAGGTCACCCAACACGTGACCGCCTACGGTGGCCCCCTCTTTGTCTGCCAGACAGATGTGCAGGTGGGCCTCCTTGTTCAGAGTGCCGACCAGAGACACGATTTCGAACCTGCCGGTGAGGTGGATCACCTGAATGCAGGGCAAAACAGCCCCATTATCAGTCTGGATGTGGTAGCCTCATTACTTTTTTACTCATTTATTTGGTACACAAAAATTCCTACCAGAAGATTTTTGGGCTTTGTCTGTTAGCATTGATCATTAAGTATACAGCTAATCACCAAAACGTACAACAGATTACTTTTGATGAGCTAATACTACTATTACTATCATTTTTATTGGTATTATTATTATTATTATTAATTCACATCAAGGGAAAAAAAAGTGTTAAAATTATGCAGGTGGCATGATTGCTGTAGACTAACTAGGCTAAACAATAGTTTGTTTCACGCTCACATCAAGAAGACACACAAACCGAATGGTAAATCTGAACCCGAACAGCAGGGTAGACTTTCGGAAAGTTTGACCTTGCTGCCTAGCAACTGCATGACGACCGCTTCCCCATCTATATGTTCCATTCATGCCTCTCGGGTCCCAATATTAAATCATGGTAGCTGAATTCTTCAGGTGGGGGGGGGGGGGCGGGGGCGGTAAAGTAATCTCGCAAGTCTGCCAGATTCTTTTGCAGTGATGCTGTTTTTGTTAAACAACTGAAAAGAGGAAATACTGGACCACATTAAAATTAATAAGAGCCTAAGGTTAAAGTGGAACCAGTGTTAACTAGTAACAGGGTAACTGGAATATTTTCCAAAACATCTACAGTGAAAGGCTGCACAAAACAGTTAAGGAGGAAGAGAAAAATACAAATCATACAGGCGTTATCACAGACTAACAGAAAGAGTTCAGGCCACAACTTAAATCAAAAAGCAAGGTTCTCTGATATAATGCCAATTCTCAGATGTTTTTTTTAGGTCATTTTGGCAATCAGTGTCTTGGGCCGCTGGTTATGAAAGATTATGTCTTGAACACAGCAACACCAAAATAATAGCGACCAGAGTAACCAACATCAGCCACACTGACATCAGTAGGAGCCCTTGACCTCGGCGTGGCCTCCTGTGGCAGGATAGTCCCGGTCATACCTTATTGGTGCTCCCTGAGTCGGCATTGGCCAGCCGGAGTGTCGCCTTGGTGACGCTGCCCACACACGTGAGGATGAAAGGGGCCTTCAGCTTCTTCTCCTCCACAAATGAGACCAAGGAGCTGAGAAGCTCCTGCCCCGGGCCAAGACGCAAGGCGTGGACACTGAGACTGGAGGGCCCGGAAGCCTGCTTGGAAGGATGGAGGAAGAGAAGGAGAGAGAGGGTGGGCTGGAAAGACCACTAATACTAAGACTAACTGGACGGAGGACTGTAACCTGATCCCCTTCACATCACATCTACACAACAGTCAAAGTCCAGATTCTGTCTTGATGCTTGACATGAGTACACTGTGTTTTGTTTTCATAATAACTGCAGATTGAAAATGACAAAGCTGGGGTGTCGTGACGGTTCTTGGGTAGAAAGCTGTTCATCTTCAGGGTTGCAATTTGAATCCCACCCCATCCAAAATGTCCTTCCTGGGACAGGTTGCAGATGACTATGAGCCTCTACTGGATAAGTCAAATGGAGCCTATTTATGTCATGACAGTCATCTCCAAAGATCTAATCCCAGAGTCTTGTTTAATGCTGCTTAATCGTGACATTTAACCCTCCATGATGTTGGTAGCCTCCGGAAATACACTTGGTATATGTTGATTGCTTATCTTCACACAATCATGCACAAGAATGAAGCGGTAATGTGATTTCCACATGCGAGAGAACTTTCCGTGGACGTCAAAGTCCGTGTCATCTGACAGGCATCGTTACACTTTTAATGCTGACCACATTTGCATCGCCCTAGTGAATCGGAGCTGACCAGCACCATGCAGGAATCATTCTTCCATTTGTTTAGACATCACAACCTTCAGAAATGTATTTTTAGATCAACTCATTGTGCACTAGCAAAGATACGTTATCTTGCTCGAGCAGTAGCAGTAAATGTGGTTCTGTGAAAAAGCATCAAATACACCCACACCCAAACACACACGCACACACCCAAACACACACGCACACACCGATGCCCATTTAATTCTCATGACATAGAAGAAGCATACGGCTCTAAGTTCACACAGATAAGTGAGGAGAGCACCTGATGCAGCAATCACGGCGATCAGAGGATGCTGGAATACATCCTGAGATGAATCGAATGCAGGAACAATCCCTTTCACATTTGTGTTTGTGTGACACAGGGTTACTTGTTCCACTGAAGGCCCTCTCCCCCTTTTCACTGCTCTTTAATCTCTCAATGGCACTGCCTTACCCCCTCTCCCTGACTGAACCCTTTATAACCCTCACATTTATAAACATTCGGAGGAAAGCCCGGTGTGGCTCCCTGCCAGTTGACAGCTGTAGCATTGATTGGCTGTTGTGGTGAAAGCCCCGCCTCCCAAAGCAGCCGGCTGAGCTGACAGCCACCTCCAGCTCCCCAGCAGGGCAATTGTTCCCGGCCTTCCCCTTTTTCTGACGAGTTATTAGGCGCTGGAAGTCCATTAATCACGGTTCACGTGCTGCGTGAAGGCCGCGCGGCACAGGGGACGGGCAGGGGCGGCACACTCGCTGCGCTGAATGAAAGTAGACACCAGCCCATTCAGGGTACTAACAAGATCATTACTGCTAACTAAATACGAGGCTGACCCCGTGACCTGCTGAGGAGCCCCACAGAGTCCCCTGGGTGAAAGTGCCACCCCAGCCTTGCTCGTCTCTCTGGTGCCTCCCAACAAACAGAAACTAAATCTAGTGATAGAAAGGGGGAATCCCTGTACCAATCAAAATCAGAGGCTTGGGGTGAGGGGGTGGAGCTTGATTTAAACAGATTATGTCCTCTTCATTGTGGAGGGACCACCTGGTAAGCCTCTTCTAACACAACGCAGGCTCACTGGTCCCCTTGCTCTCTGCCCGGCCTCCGCTGGAGTCCTTCCCCGCCAACACACAAACGTACAAACGCACACACAGTCCCTCTCAGGCATCCACACACTCGGCGCCACGATGTGTGACCGTGATCGGTGATTCTCGGCAGTCAAGTACCGCCGGCCGATTGAAGTAAACAAAACATTGTGTTTGTCGTTTGTCATTTAAATGCACAGCATAATTGCTCCCACTTAAGTGCTTCTCTACTGTTTACCCCGGACTTGAAATCCCCACTTCTATTTACAAACACTAGAGAAGAGTGAGATCAAGCAAACAAAATATTGCAGGAAACTTTAGATGGGGGAAAAAACAAAGGTATTGAATAATAATGATGACTAGTGACACATTTTTAAACACGACATTCTATAGAGGCATGCTGTCATGACTGACAGACACAGCACAATAAGCAGGGAGATCTGCTATTGCAGATAAAGTCATGATAATGACAAGATTTTTCCGGACAACGAGGTTTAAGGTCGTCTAGAGCATATATGAAATCAGGACCAGCTGGTGTGCAGAAACAGAAGAATGTGGCAGAACATCATTCCTTCTGCCAGGCAGAATCATTTTCACATACACCACTGATGACAACCTTAGGTTTTAGAGCATACGACAAGCAACACAGATTGTACATTACGTGTATTCATACTTCCTGACTATACTAAACAATCATATTATATATACTGGATATTCATTGTATCTGTGATGAGACTGAATATTTGGCTCAATTTTTGCAGTCCTTGCATCTGTGTGACTTCAGGTTTTACCTTTACATACACCAGTAGATTCCTGATGTTAGTTGTATTGTATCCATGCTAGTACTCTGTAATTTTGTTATGTTTGGGGAATTTAAAAGAGATACTGGAAGGCCGAATATACCGTGAACCGCCAAAAGAGCAAACAGATCTGTGTTGGAGGAAGTTCAACCAGAATGGCCCTTAGAGGCAAGGATGGTAAAACTACGGCTCACATTCCTTGGACACGTTGTCAGGAGGGAGCAATCTCTGGAAAAGGACATCGTGTTCGGTAAAGTAGAAGGAAACCGGAAGAGAGGAAGGCCCTGCACAAGGTGGATTGACACAGTGGCTGGAACAATGGGTTCAAACGTGGAAGAAATGGTGAGGATGGCTCAGGATCGGACAATGTTTCGTTCCGTTGTACACAGAGTCACTATGAGTCCAAACCGACTCAATGGCACCTAACAACAACAACAGGAAGGCTTGCATGGGAAAATCTGTCAGCCTTCCCATCACGTGTGTGTCTCAGCCATGTACCCTCTGCTGCATGGGATAGGCACCACGTGACCCTGACCAGGATAAACCGTTGGATGATGGATGGACGGATCCATCTGTGTGACTGTAGGGTCCCCCTAGTGGACAATAATGATAGCAGAAGCAGTCTATTGTTAATTAAGCATTATTGTGGGTTGTACTGGATTACTGAGTGCTGTAATAAGACGCTTCTGCAAAGCAGTAAAACAAAAACAGTGTAAAATTTTAAACATTAATATTTGAAGTTCCATCCATTTTCCAAACCACTTCTCCAGCGCCGCGTTGCCTGGAGTCTATCTTGCTAAGTTGCCAGTTATGCGAGTGTGTAATTTCAGAAACGCTGTAGTGTCTTTTACTGTTCATTTTCTGAATCCCTGCCATTTTCGACCAGTTTTATTCTTTTTGCTGGTTCTTTTGGGAGATCTGTCTGATATTGAGGTGTGACTGGGAGTAGCAGCAGAGAGTCTTGGCTAGATATTTGTGTCGCAATTCCTGTCCAATCAAAAGTTCTACTTGGGAATGTAAAGCAGAATGTTTGAAGCTCTTTCATGGTATGAAAGTTAGGTAAATGTTATTAGTTATCCAAGCAAATTCATTTAAACCGACCTCTGCTGATTGAGAATGTATTTAAAGTCCTTTATTCTCATATATTCATCTTATATAATCCACCTGAAACAAATGCATTTTAAGTTAAATATTTTTCGGTTTGCTGCTTGGGTGTCAGTTGATCAAATGAATTATGCACCATCAGCCAGGTGCCTGTCTACCAGAATACTGACCAGCTGTTATCAGTCTTTAAACTCAGCCTCTGCAGTTATACCATTGCGAGGTATTAAGTGTTTGCTCCTTATTTAGTGTTCATTCCAAGCATCGTCCTGACCGTTGTGTACGACGCTTGCTTTCCCAGCCTATTTTCTGTTGTTTGCTTTCCATATTTGGTTGTATTGCTGCTTCCTCTCCTTTGTTGTTTTGCGTCATACCTTTTGATTAACTTTGCCCGTTGATGTGTTGTAGGATTGCCCATTTTCCACCACCTTTCACTTGTCTGATGATTACATTTTCTGCTTAATAAACCCTTGAATGATCCTTTCATGTTCTGATTTATCGCAGAGAGTGTTTCAAGGATAATAGAAACCGAGGTATGCGAAGGGAGACTTTGTAAACCACTGAACTGGGTTCATACATTCTCATTAATTTCAGAAACGGGGACCTTATCTATTTATTCATGGAAACTAAATCTGCACAGGGTCCTTAGAAAAGCCTCTTCTACTACCTCAGTCCATGTAAACCAGAAGTTTGAGGCCTGGAGCTCCCCTTTCCTACATTGGGAGGTGATCACATTCCCCTGCTTGTCAAAAATCCACTGCCTTTGTTTCTTTAGTCAACTGACCAGCAAACAGACCCAGCGAAATTCTGTTTAACAGTTTGAGTTTGAAATTCTAGATCTACTAAAGTTCCTGTCTTTAAGACCGGCCTTGAATGGGGTAGTGAATAGAGTCACATGACATGAAGATGGGACAAAGGAAAGGCAATTTCGTGATGCTGGAGCAGAGACAGGTTTAACAAAAGTGATGGGGAGGAGCAATATGGAAAATAGTAATAAAAAACATTTCAGTCCAGCATATTCTCGACATTCAGAGGAAAGGGCGACGCCTGGTGGTAGTGCTGGGAATTAGGATATGAGCACCTTTACTATCTCAGTATGTACCCATGTCTTAATTAATAGTAACAGGTGGTGAACGAATGTGTTCATCTTCTGACATCCCCTCCATGAACGTCCACCCCCACATATTCATATTACTTCAAATATCACATGATGTTCAAGTTATTTTGCTTCTTGTTAATTTTTCAGGCTCCTTTCTAGAGATAGGGGGAAAAATCGATTCAGTTATGTATTGCGATTCGTGTATTGTCACATTGACTCCGAAATCGATTTCCTATTATTTCGAATTTATGCATGTTCTAATTCGAGGTGGAGGAACGTTGCCATTCCTCTGTGATCCTACGGGTGGCGCTCTACACTATTCACTAATTGGCATCCCGTGTGGTGGGAGCGAATCACCAGAGATTCGTGCTGCTCCTTCACAGTGTAAATCGCAAGTATGGAGGAACTTTGGCTTTCATAATTTAAGTGATAAAGGGGAGTTGGACATGAGCCATGCTGTATGCAGACTGTGTCACGCTAAAATTAAGTTTTGTGGTAAAACGACGAAAACACGGGTCCATATTGACCTTATCCTGAGTTAGACGAGGCGGCGGAGAAACCTAAACCTGCTGCTAGCATTAGCTTGGTGTAGCATATGCCATGACGGTAACAAATGTAGCTATTTTTAATGAAAGCTACATTTTATACAGTTGTATTTTAAGTTATTTTGTACTGTTTAAATGCTGCCCTTGGTTTTTGACGGGGAAAATAATGTATTTAGGAGTAGACTACATTTAATTACTCGTGTTCAATTCAGTTGAATAAAGCTTTCAAGGTATAGAGCTTTACAGGTATGACTCAGCCTTTTTTTTTTTTACATGGTTCAAGATTTAAAAATTGTAATACTGAGTTGGAATATCCATAGAATTGGGATATTTATAGAATCACAATACAAATCGAATTGGCACTTAGGTGTCATAATAATATCATACCGGGAGGTCACTGGTGATTCCCATCCCTACTGCTTTCCCACTAGTGCAGTAATGTTCCATATCCCTAATGCCAGTTTTAGAAACCAGGGATCGGACTGCCACTCAGCCCAGATCACACCAGACCCTAATGGCTCTTCCTTCAGGTGGTGGGTACAGTCCCATGTCACTCATAACAGCTGTGCCTGGCCAGGCCCCATGGGTAAAGGCCCAAACACCAGGTGCTCGCCGACTAGTTCCCCCCGGGCCTGGTTCCAGAGTGGGGCCTCGGTATCCCTGTTCCAGGTGAAATGTCTGAGTCCTTGATTTTGTCTCTCTAAAGGGTTACTTGAATCTCTCTTAGTCTGGTGAATCACCTAGGAACAATTTGCCTTGGGAGACCCTACCAAGGGCAACTGCCCCAGACAGCAAAGCTCCTAGGATCACTGGGGCATTCAAAGTCCTCCACCATGGTAAGGAGGCGATTCACAGAGGGGTGAGACCATCTATAGAAGCCCTAATGAATCTAGTTAATCAAAACTGGATTAAAATGCAGATCAAGAATAAAGCTTAAAACACTTTTAAAAGCGAACAAGGCTACAAGATGAAGTAACAATCAAACACTTGCCCTTTACTGTTAAAATATGTCTAACACTGATCATTAGTCCCAGAGAAATCCAAACTGTACAGTTAGAAAACTAAACTGTGATAAATGAAATCGCTTTTACGAAATACTGTATCCAGTCATAAGATTAGACATACTGCCTTCTATTACTGATGCATGTCTAAGAAACATAAAATGTAAACACCCTTGTATCTCAGCAAGAAAACACGTGTATCATAATTTTTCATAATACGGTTCTTAAACTGACAAAGCATGATAAAATGCAATGTTTGAGATAACTTACCATTATGTAGAACAGATTATGCAGATCTACACGGTATATTAGTCTTGATCTTCTGGGTATTTGGAGTTAAAAGTAAACCACTGGTCCAAAGGTTGACATTCCCTATCTGTGAATTGCTCAACTTTCAGCCTAAGCAAAATTGTTGAACTTTAGCATATAAATAATAATAATAATAATAATTGCATATTTTATTTGGTCTTACAAATGTCATGATTTGTGCAGGAAGTAAAAAAAAATCATACACCATCTTAAGCTTGTAATTAGACCACATTTTACAGTTGACTTGCTAATATTGAGTATGATCAAATATTTACATTATACCTTCTCTTTTTGTATGGCTTTAGAAAAGAGTAAATAATAAAATAGTGCATTTTTAAAATCTGTGTTGTGCTGCCATCTTGTGGAAATATTCTACAATTTCTGTAGAACCCTCTGGAGTTTATGTTGGCTCTTAGGAATTTGCTTCAGCTTAACTGTATCTAAACTGAGATTTATTTGTTCACTTAAACACTTGCTTGACTGTTAGATTTTATATCCTCAGAATCACATGGAGACCCACCCTTAGAAAAACCAGTGCTGAACTGTTGCAGTGGCGTGAGGGGCGGGTGGGCATGTTCAGGTGCACAGCGGTTTATTAAGCCAAACTGAGAAGGGAGTGCCTTAAATGAGGGCAGGGTATCTATTACCAGGACAGATTTTCAGTGTCCAAGCGGTTCTGTGACTGAGCGGGAGCCCATCTGGCACTACCATTCCTTCCCCCGGTTTAAGGAACCATATTCTGGGTGCTCTGCTTTTATTGTTTATCTCTCCACAAAAATGTTTGCTAATGGAGACCCAGCCAGGAAGCTAAGCCCCAGATAACCAGACAACAAAGCTCGATATATGGTCGAGACATGCAAACCCCTTCACCACACTAGGTTACTAAGTTACAGTACTGTTATAACTATGTCTCAATTGGAGGAAGTCTCAGGGTAAACCCAGGACAAATTAGAGGGATTACGTATTGGTCTGAATCTAAGATGTTTTTTCCTTTCAAAAATTGCATCTTAAAAATCTGGGCTTGTCTTTCATTCCAGGACTAAAATTTAAATGCCGTTACACATATTTAGCGGTAGAGGGCGGTATTTTCCCACCACCTGACTAGAGTCAGTTACAGCGAACGATGCAGAAAAGGACAGAAAAGTCGATGTTCAGTTTCAAATGAATATTAAAATACTATAGATTTTTTAATGTACTTGTAGAATGAAACAATTTTTTCTTTAAGATATTTGTATTTCATAAACGTTTCCCACAAAAATAGTTGTTGAAAGGGGTGATTTTTTTGTAATCAGGGCTGTCAAATATTTGGGACAGTATGACATACCTTAAAGCTAACACGGGAACAGCTAAACGGGGGATTCCCCAGAACAAGCTGGAGCCCATGGCCTTAAAAAGAGAGATCTGGTCTGGCCACTGTGAGCTTCACCAGAAGAAGGTGTCTGAAGACGACGACGATGATGATGAGGAATCTCAAAATCTAAATGAGTAATCCCATTTACATCAGCAGGAATAATCTGCCAAACTCGAATAGTCATGCTCAGCTTTTATAGTCAGTTAAGCAACATGTAAAAAGTCTCTGGACTTCAAATTGTGATGTCTTTCCCCGGACGCTAGATGGCGGTGTGATAAAAGCTATCGGTTAACTGAAAGTGTGACGTCCTTCGGTCACTTGCTCTATGCCGTAAAAATCCCAACTATCTTAGAAAAGGAAATGTGCCTCTTTATGCATTGGCTGTACTGCCAGTTACTAACAGTGATATTCCCGAAGATATCGAGTGTTCTGAATTCTGCATCTAATGAAGTATGATGTAAGATGGGGAAAAGGTATAGCTTTGAAGAGGTGCTCAAGTAAAATGAAATATTATTTATCTGTCCATGTAGTACAGAACCACACCAGCTGTATCCCATAAGTACGAAACGGTGTCTGCCAGTCTTCACCATCTCTTGCTTGATTCTTTTGCTGTCCCACTTGTGCGAAACCCTGTTTTAGGATTTGAGCAACTGGGGCTGTTGACTGTGGCTGTTGAAGCAGCCGGAGAGCTAGGCCAAACCTGGCTTCTGCCAAAAAGACCCAGTCTATAAGTCAGGAACCTTTAGCACACACATTCTGGAGTCACCTTGTGCAAAGAGACTTTTATCCAGCACCAAATGTCACTGCAGTCTGCTCCTTTCATCTTCAAAGCGACTTGTTGTGGAGCTTGTGGATAATGTACCCTGCCTAAGTGTGACCTTGGAAGGCTAACAAGGTCATGTCTGCTTCTCAGCATACCCATGGGAATAATAATGAAGACAGAAAATGATCCCCCTCAGCCTGCCTGTCAGTCTGTTTGTCTGTCGGACTCTCTCTCTTTTTCTCAAAGAATTTCTCTGCTAGTTTAATGACATTGTCATGACATTGGTTTTTTTGACTGACAGTAAATTAAGCATTCATTTCAATGAGAACTGGAAGTTTTTCACTGCTGTCAAAACCAATACAGCCCACAAACCGTGACAGTCAAATCGCCCTATCACCTTGCAGGCCACATGCACACACATCAGACATTTTTCTCATTTTGAGACACACACTAATCTACTTCCATGTTTTTGGATTGCATGGGGAAACCAGACTGTCCTGAGGAAACCCAGGCAAACATGGGGAGAACATGCAAACTCCACACACGGAGAGGCAGGGCAGAACTATGGACTGAGCATTACCCTCTGGGTCATCATACCACCCAGTAATCAGAACATCTGAGAAATTAAATCCAGCCTAGTGATACTTCTGGGCCTCAGCTGCTTGGTCCACTGGATGATGCAGCAGTACAAGTTTATTGCTTTCCATAGGTGATCTGTGTCCTCAGTGAACTGAATCCTGGTTAATCACTCAAACTTCACTTTAGTGTTCAACTTTAATCATTTTTTCTTCAGAGCTGCACTTAAAAAGAATGTACATGCAGTAGGATTTTGTATAATTTTGTATGTTGATTGCACAGAACAATGCATGGAATGTTCTGGGTGAACGGTGAGGACCCTCCATCTTCTGTGGGCGGCTGCCATGTCTGAATGTTTCAGGTATCGTTTTGTAGAGCAACTGACTTACATCTGGAGGACCACGTGAACTTGTACTCTAATAAGAAGTCCATTAATACACTTCACGTCTGAGCAGAAGCTAGGAGGAGTTTGAAGTGCCTTATTTTGGAGGCATTTTACACGAGCTGCAGTGTGCAGTAATGTAGGATGTTTGTTACAAAAGATACTAGGAGCAGCTCATGGGAAACATTTGCCAGGCATTAGTATATAGACTATACAGCAATGAAGTAGAGTCGAATTGAATATCATTGATGATTAGTAATGAATTTAGATGTTAGACGTGAAATAAAGATTCTTCTTTACTTACTTTACTTTATTAGAAGTTTCAGACGAGCAGGTTGCAGATCTGCTGGAGAAGGCCGGACAGCGTCGCTCGGAGCCCCGTGTGAAGCCTGGCTGTTATCCTGGAGAAACAGGTGACGCCTATTCATTAAGCATCAGAAGGGCCCCGGGGGGACCAGCTGGCCCTGCTGAAAGTCACTTCCTTATTTTATCACTACACTTCTCCGTTTCTTTGATGCAAAATATAGAATATTTAGGTTACAGCAATTTAATAAACAAAACATTTACTTTGTCTTAATTATGGAATACAAAAACAAACCTATACGCGCCTCTTACAGAGATTATCATGATTTCTTGTAACGTAGCAAACACACACTAGCTAATGATACAGCGTTGAATAATTTGCTTATTCTCACGGCAGCTGCCGGGTGGATGTTGACTGCGGCGCTGTCCCTTCAGCACCACCAGCGGCCTCCTCTCCCTTAATGGACCGAGAGAGAGAGAATAGAGAATAGAGAATTTTCTTATACTTTTGACTTTTACTTAGAAGTTAAAAATCGTCGTAGAGACGATACATATTGTATCAAATGTCAATATACTATTTAAAAACATTAGAATATGTACATCGAGAAAATAAATACAGTAACCGGATTTATCTGCAGGGCACGATAGCCAAAATATTACAAGACAAAGCAGGAACTGAATCAGTCGATTTATTCATGTATGACGGATTTGTGTACCATACAGACGAGCCACTCTGGCTCATTATTCATATAATGTCATACAAGAATTTACATACAATAGAAGTACCCAGATCTGGCTGTACTCTATACAGGTGAATGTGCCGCCTGCCCCCTCACTCCCCTTACGGATAAAGGAGGAGTTCTCGCATTCTCTTCCCGAAACTGCTTTAGCGGGCCTTTTGTTGCCAAACCAGCTGTCAAGGGGGTTTTTCTTTTCCTCTTTCCATCCAGGGAGACATCTCAGATTGTGTTTCTATACTCGTACATACAATAGAACTGTTTTGCAGAATTGGACCGCTTCCTCTAAAGGGCTTGTTTTCAGCAATCTTCGAACAGTTCGTATTGAATAATTACCACTATGTTGCTCTATGCCTTCCACGTTCCAAAGGTCAATTTCAGCAGAAAACATAGGGATGGGGGTCGGGATCTAACCAGACAAATAAACCAATATCCACCTCAGTTTAATTCTGCCAGTCTCTGTTCACCAAATTATTTAATTATCCCAAATGATTTTGAAAGATGGATCAATGTGTGCCATGAACAAAATGTTTTTATGCCACCTGATTCATACTGCTTGAAAAGTAGATGTTTAGAGCCCTGTTTACTGGCAATGGGCCCAACTTAGAAAAGCCGGGTCCAGACCTTCATGACCCTACACATGGAAAGCAGTCTGACCTGGTGAATGCTGTAATTCACAGATGCCTGCTCCTAGTGGCGTAGGACCCACACTCCCCAAATTAAATAGGCCTGTAAAATTAAAATGAATCTCTGATGTTGTGTCACCCCAAAGTTAAACTCTTGCAGACCTCTTTTCCCTGTTTAAATACTCTCTGTGTGCTCTACTCAGGATGTCTTGCTTAAGTGCCTATTTAAAACAAACACAAAGTTAAAAATTAAAAAAAAATATATCCTGTGATGATGTTAGATTGTTGTCGTCGGACTATAGACTGCGTCAGCTCTTGGTGTGTCTTTGACTGGCTGTGGTGTTGTGCCGAGATGTCGAAAAGCTCCACCCAGTGACTCATTAGTCCACATCTCCGCTGAAATGTGTGAGCCTGACACTGAGGAATGCTTTCAACAGGCAGCGCAGCCAGGCCCCCGGGAGCACCGGGTTGCTGTCATCGCGAATCAGTCTGCCGCTCCGATGTCCCCCTCCTCTGATGTTCTGACGTCATCCACGCACAGAGAGACAGATGGGCCTTTGATAGCTAAGGGCCACTGACAGCCAGGCCGTTTACGATATTAATCTTGGAAACACGCTTGGTTATACCCGCCTGAAAGCCCAGAGTTAGCACAAATGCCTTCTTAATCCGACATATTCCCATAAAGAGACTGAAGCCATCTGTCACGTAGCGGGGGGTCTGGGCGGGGAAGGAGGGGGCCGTTATGCTACCTGGTCTCTGTGTGTAATTACAGGTGTGCCTCGAGGAGCTTGACTATGGAAAGTTGGGCCTTTTGTTCGAGTGTCCCCCAGCCACCCCCCTTCCCCTGCACTCCGCCCAGCGCGATGGCTAAACAGCACTGGGTAGGTGGCCATCTGCTCTCCATCTCAGAGCATATTTGCTTTGTGGGAGAGTGTCTGCACTGAAAAGGCTCTGTTCAAATGTTAACCTGGTGGAGAGCCCATTGCTCCGATACAGAGAGGCTCTTCTTGGGAGATATGAACCTTCATTTGTCCTGGTTAAAAACACCGTGCAAACGTAAAACTCCTGCTTTTGTCTGCTTGTGTGCATCGTGCTTTAAACATTAAACTGCCGCGTGATGAGGAGGTTTTAAAAAAATGAAGCAAGCTTCATTGTGTCTTATGCCTTTGTGGTTTCATATGTGGGAGTGATCCTGAAAGTCTTGAAATGTCTCCTAAGATTTTGTAGCAATACATGATGTCAGCATTGTATTGAAAGCATTTAATGTGATTTTGTTTAGGTGACCCAGTTACACCTTTGTAGCAGCTTGAAGTGTTTGTTCCTTTTCTGGTGATGCTGTACCTGCCAGACATGGTTAACCGGAGCCACATGAAAGTTCCTCGTTCCTCTTGGCTGTCGGCCTCCTTTGACTTGTCTGTGTCTTCGCTTGTAGGGTGCGAGACAAAAACATTTAAAAACAGGTTGTTTTACATGCCTGGTGACTGTCAAGATGGAAACTTGACCGCCGGCCTGTAGTGAACGTGTTTACATCTCGTGTAGAGTCAGGTGGTGTTGCCAGGTGATGAGAGAGAATCTGAAAGGATGACATCTTTTGAACTTGTATACCTGTTTACATGTATAAATATGTCCATGTATGTTTAATAAAGATATGCCTGCATCTTTATTGCTATAGACGGGAAACGTTCTTTCGCTTTGTAAAGGGTAGCATTTCCCAGGTTTACTGCCTCACATCGATCTCCTTTGTCTGCTTGTCTGTCTCAGCTGGGTGACCCTTCACTCTTGACAGAGGATCAAACTGCAGTAAGGAAAGTTTAAATGAAAGGAAGAAATGCTTTGTTTCAGCTTGGTGTTAGTCATCCGCTCCCAAGCTGGGCAGATGCAGCCAGATAACGCCGAGCTTTGTGTGAGTGTCATTCAGAAAAAATTGGCAAATTATTTAAATGCGCCTTTGTGCAATTGGCCCATTTATTAAATGCTGGGGCTGGAACTCAGACGCTGACCTCTGTATGGCAGAGGCAGATGTTAGCCGGTGAAGGACATTTCCAGTTGTCTCGGTGTCCTTATCTCCATCCATAAAGCACGACTCTACAAAGCTGGAAAGTAGGGTTCCTTCCCTGCTCCTAAAGTTGGTCATGCTATCTATTGACAAAGCGAAACGACATGGAAAGTATAGCAAATGTTTTACACATAAATGCATGTGTAGAATACATGAGCAGCTTCCCCTTAGACATTAAACAGACTCTGAATTTTGCCTTTAAATTCTGAACAGTTGCTCTTTCAAATCAACCTATTTTCAACCTATTCGTTTATTTACCCAGCTCCTTGACTGGAATTTCTTAAACGAAATATCCCGGGAGCCAAATAAAGGTAAGTTGTTTTGGAAAATTTTATTTCTGTCATTTTTTTAAAGAATCTTTGCAGTATTAGGAGTGTAATGTTTCATATATTCATGTATTTAAAAGTGAACTGGTCAGGCTCTGGCGGTAAGCCACAGCGTCTTCCACAGCCCCGCCCCTGAGCGTTGGGCACCGTCCAGATCAAAGGAGCGTGAGAGGCACAAAGAGGACAGCAAGCCGCACTGCCGTGGGATGTGGCTGTTTGTGCACCGACTAGCCAACGGAGCTCAGCTGTTCGGGCCGATTCGCCTGTCCCCGGGGGAGGCCGGGAGGGGGCTGCTAATTGCCGGAGCCTCGTGTCGCGATGCTGGGACGGAGATGCTTGTCTCCCACTGCGGGAGCTGTTAACGAGGCCCAGGAGGAGGGGGCGGCTGCCCAATGGAAAGGGGGGACGAGAGCAGGAAGCTGGCAGGCACGCCTTTAGGTACTGAGGGTGCACCACCTGTGTGGCAACTCATTTTACCCATGGATGTGCCCAGCCGGTGCTTGAGCTGTGGGTATGCAGTAAAGGAAGGAGCAGCAGACAGGTCAGGAGTGGGGCAGGGTGTTTGGAACCTTCAACTGAAACTAAAAGAGACTTCATAGTCGCAGCCTGAATGGCCACGAATTTAAAACGAATTATGGCTGCTTGAATGGATTTCACAGCGAAATGGTGTTGACAAATCAGCAAAGAAAGCAAGTTGAAGGCCTGCAGAGGGGCTTTCTGTTGGCAATAAGGGGCTTATTAATGATGTAATAACGTGCAGCACAGAGAGGCTGCTGTTGGCCTATGATTAGAGCAAAGCCTGAGGATTAAATTATGGCCTGTTGTAGTGGAGGTCCAGTTCGTTTTATGATATTCAGAGGTTTACATAATCGGTGCACGAGCGCACACGCGTGGGAAAGTAATCTAGATGCTGTGTGTTGTTTTGTGATAACAATATAATATCACTTATCTGTAAATATTAAAGATATCTTGTATTGTCAACTTCCATAATGTAAAAATAGGTGTACATATTTTGTTCTTGCATAGCACTTATGTCAGCCCCTGATTATATGCTTATTTGGTTTTGTTGGCCAGTTGCTAAATGGGCTTCTGTGTTTTCATTTGCCCACACCCACAAGCGCCACCCTCACCCCCCCACCCCCACTCACAACGCGCCTCCGCCCCTCCCCTC
>JAACJT020000044.1:427036-455609 GCA_009936485.2 Gymnarchus niloticus
AGAACCAGCCACCCCGGTACATTAACTAAAACCGCAATTCCAGAAAGAAGACTGCAGCAAACAGAACCAGACACCCCCCAGGACCTGTGCGCGGCATCCTGCAGAGAACTAAATTCACAGCCTAGCAATATGGACACAGATTAGTTCATACTTTTCCATTTGGTTATCCTAATGTGGTATGATACGTGCATGCTTGTTTGTGTGACAAAACCTGCGTGTGTTGATTTGTGGTGCATGTGATGCCATCCAGAATCAAGCCAAAATCCATCCATTCGGTCCTTGTGGCTGGTATTGCATGCACTAAGCGTGTGTGAAGTATGTCACACAACATTGGTATCTTTGCCCTCAAATACATGGACTTCTCCATGCTTTTCTTTAAGCTGCCTGTTGTATATTCTCATACCCATGGCACTTCATGCGTATTTCTCATCTAAATTTCATAAGGGTATGAGTCATTTCCTGGTAGGGTGACTCATCTACGAAGGAACTAGCATTTCGGTAATCATTTGTTCATTATGGAGATTATGGATAAATACAAACACCGTAGCAACCAAGCAAGATCTCATTCCAGTGCAGCAATCATCAACATGTCATGACTGACCAGGAGTGACAGCTTAGTTTCTCCACCTCGCTCACGTCTAATTTACACTAGGGTAGATGCACAGCTACCAGCTGCCTTGCTGGGGCATGTGGCACTTGGGGGGGGGGGCATTCCCTCAGTGTATCAGTTAGCTTGCTTCTGCCTGGTGGCCTGAGATCAGCTGTTTCATCAGAGGGCTCGCTGAGGAGGGCAAGCCTGCCCAGGACTGCAACTCCGTAGTGGACTGTTATTTATCTAGGAGTTCTCATTCCTTCCCATCATCCCTCAGCTTCTCAGCTCAACGCACGGTGGCTGTAAAGTACTGCTAGCTTTCCATAGCCTCGGTGTATAGTTATATCCTACACACTGTGGGGTGGGGGGAGGGGGTGTCTGTATGTGACCTGTGTAATCTTTAAGTTTCAATGACTTACGATAGGTCGGTCTAAAAAAACCAAAAGTTTCTGTTTAGAATGAGCCTTCAGAAGTCATGACCAGATGGCTAATGAGACCGCCCTCTAAAGACAGCCCACACATAAATGTGGGGTCACCTTGAACATGGCCGTTGCTGCTGCCCTGATCTTGACCTTCACCTCTAATCCAAGTGGCTTCCTGGACCCCTACACAGCCGTCCATACCCTGCCAGCTGGGAAATGGAGGCACTTCTGACTAACGTGGCAGGGGGATAAGGAAACCGTAGACAAAGATACTTTAGCACTACAGAAGCTGGCAAAATATTGGATAGAAGCCCTCAACTAGCAAATGTCTTACACTAGTGATCTTTCTTTGTACATAATGATGTGATTTAAATTATTATTTCAACAACCCGGTACATATCATCCATTTTTTCAAACCTCTTAATCCCGTTCAGGGTCATGGGGGGCGTGGAGCCGATCCCAGGCAGAGGAGGGAAAAAGCAGGGGACACCCTGGGTGGGTTGGGTACACGTCAATCAATACGTATTGCAAGTGATTAAAATGATAGCAATAGATATGACTGAATACACAAGAGCAAATGTTGCACTCTTTTTCTTTAGACGAGAGACTGAGAAATTATTAGAAGTCAAGTGACAAGTTTGCCTCATCTACTGGTCCCTGAAAGAAGTGGGTTTGGTGGGTCAGAACGGGAGCCTGGAGAGGGGTCTTTCTGCCAAAGGAACGACTCCAGCCTCCAGCTGGACACGCCATCATTTACAGCCGTGAGGGCGTCGCATGCATTACGGATGACGAATGGTAGCAGGGCCATTTGGCCGTGTCGAGCCAGCAAGACCCGGGTGATTCCAGCATCTTTCGGGCAAGGCTGAAAAAAATTATTATTCCTGGAGAGATGGCAGCGGAGCTTTAAGTTTGTGGCTGTTTTACTGCAAAATTCTGTATACGGCCCAACCAGACCGTCTTTGCTCATTTTTGGTCCTTTTAAAGGTCTTTTCAGGCTTTTCTCGGGGTAATCTGTCCCCTACTCTTTGCATGCAGTCCCCCGTAGTGTTCTGGAAGAGACTCCTTACTGCTGTATGACCAGTGTTGCCATGGGAGCAAAGCTGCATACGTTCTCTCAGTGTCCAGATTCTGCTGGTAGTGGCCAAAGTAGGGTGACAATCAGACTGGATTGAAGCAGCGGCAACATGGAACCATTCCAGCAAGTAAAGAACATTTTCAAAAAAACTGTTATACATGTTAAGTATTTTTTGTGTTCTAGTAAAGGCCGGACAGGCTATGTGTTTGTGTCATGTATATTTTTTTGATCTGTCATGATAGTTGACCCCAATCAAGCGCTCGTTAGCGCTGCCGGTGCCATGCTGCGTTTTAGGGAAGTCGTACAGAGAGCAGACTGAAGCTCATCATGGAAATGACGGGCAGGATGGCCTCACTCTGGGCTCCAGGTCTCCTTGAACCCTGCAGACTCACAGCTCATCGTAGCAAACACCTTTTCTGAGCTTTACTGTGGGCCTTTCCAGGTCTGCTTGAAATTCTGGCACCATCAATCCAGAATTTTGCTATTAATATAACATCTGGAGAACAATATTTTTAAAAAATAATCAGAATTTAAAATTTTTTTTTTTTTTTTTTAATTAAAATATACCTGGTAAAGAAGGAAAAAGATTCTTCAATACAGATTTTTCTAATAAAGTTTCTTTGTGTATCCTAATATCTTTCCACCCAGTCTCTCTGTAATATACATGACAGTTTCAGAGGCATAATTCCTGTTGTTTTGCATGTGATTCATTTTTAACTATTGAGAGACATCTATATTCTTAATTGGCTTCCTAAGCTTCTACCTAGATGATTCAGCTGAAGGGAAATTCTGTTTTATGTATTCTGGAATGTGGGCAATCATTAGATTCGATCTTTACACCTGCTGTAAATGAACACTATATACAGATATAACATAAATGATATTTACTGTTTGATGCATCGATGTCCCTGTGAAGTCAATGAAGGAACGTGGAGCCCATCCTCTCCTGACCCACCCTAACCCCGGAGTCCAGCTGGCCACCTTTCGGCAGTTATCCACGGCTGCCGGGGCCCCTGCTCTTGCTGCATGTGCCATCTCGGTGTCACTGGCCCTCCATCTCCTGTGGTTGCCAGGTGACTGACAGCCTAGGGTTGCTGGGTGTGGGAGGCCTTGGAAACCACTTGACACCCAAAGCTAGTTGGCGCACAGGACGGGTGTAAACAGGCCCTAAATAAGATGACTGAGGTATCTGCGGCTCACCGGAGAATGACTGCTCTCAGGTGCTTTTTGCCAGTTTATGACTCCAGCCTAGTCATCCAGAGCCCAGGCCTGAGGGACTAAAGGGCAACGCGGACCAGCAAAATGGCTGTCCCTGCAAGCGGGTAACATGGGCTTGTTTTCAGCGATGGCTTTATGTCATTTGGCACACGTGGATTTCTAGGGACTTTCAGAACAGCTGAACATGACTCTTGGAACTCTTAATTACGCTTTTCTTTTCGATAAATCCAATTATTAACCAGCTGGCTAAAAATCGTCAGTGGAAATTAAACGACAACGCTTCTATTAATAATTCATCCACCTTATAACTGCTCATCCTGGTCAGGGTCACCTGGAGCCGATCCCAGGCAGCATAGAGCCCAAAGGCTGGTTTACATCATATTGGGGATGGCAGACACATAATCATACTCTATGGGCAATTAAGACCCAGCCCTCTGCTCACCTGCAGTCAATTAGTGACTTTATGAAACATCATCCTGGTTAAGGCAAGCTGCCACTGTACCATTTGGTGTCAAAAAGACATATCTCACATAAAGCAGATGACCGACCACCCCTCTCACCACCACTTGTAACCAGTGATGACTTGATAAGAGTCCCGCCCAGTTTGCTAGGCTCATAAACTACAGGCAATGTAGAGATGCAGCTTAAACGTAAGTCTGTGGACATGTCGGACCAAACCTGCAAAACCGGGAAGTACCGTACATGCAAACTCCACTGCCACAGAGCGTAGGCAGCGTTGACAGACCTGTCGCCATCTCTGATGTCGTCATCTGATGGCCTCCAGTTGACTGCTCTGCCTGAGGCCCTGTCTTTAGCCAGTGTCCAGCAGTATCCCCCATCCCACTGAAAGCACTGCGTCTTCTTCTCTTTTGCCCTCTACAAGCCGACTTGTTAAGTAGGTGCATGACCTCTGGCCATAAAAAACACATGCTGTATTATCTAATATTGAACCATTGTGTAACCCACTAACCAAATCTGAGATCCTTCAGCCTTTAATGCTATTAGCCTCCGGCTGTACGCTTTGGGGACTGTGAGCCTTGGACTTGAGACAAGTGGAGCGCCCGTGTGTGCGTGTGTTGAGGTGCACGTGTGGAGGTCCTGCTCCTGAGACGGCAGCTTGCAGAAGGCGGGACTGATAAGCAGCCTGTCAAGAGCAGAGGGAAGCCCAGCCGATTTGCATAATCGCGCCTCTGTTTCCTGTGTATGGCATGAAAAACACTGGACTGACCTGAGATGACCTTTGAAGAACCAGAATGTTAAACAGTAGGAGAAAGATGAGATGGAGAACGGGAAAAATAAACTTGTCATTGCCAGGAGTGGTAACATTTATTTATTGTCTTTTGGTGTGTTTGTGTGTCTGTGTGAATTATTTTCTAGGCTGAAGGACTGAAATGCTAGTCTAGCTTTGAGTTGAATAGATCCAGGCCATTGTGATTATGTACAAAGGAAGGTTTGGCCTGCTGTACCCAGGAATAAAAATTTTTATTGTTGCCCAAAGGAGGGTTTGTTTCATAACGTGGCAGTATCGAAACGCCCCCATGAAGCAATCAGTAGTCAATGTACACGACCTCATTGCAAATTCATTCCGAGCTGCTGGTTTGTATTTTGGACTCAGAGTCTGTGAACAGATTTGCAAGCATTACGGCTGGGGGGGGGGGGATTGGGATCAGCTGCAGGCCAGCCCCCCGGCAACGTCGTGGACTCGGCCATGTGCTGAGGGGCCGCGAGACGCTGTCACGTTCACCGCCCCGCAGCTGTGTTCTCGTCTTCATGCGGATTTACAACTCACTTGCAGTCTGAAGCAGTTAATAAGTCCAGACTCTTCCCAAAGAAAACTTAAACGCAGACTACTATCTGCATGGTGGCATTTTCGCAAAATATGTCCTCTCCCACATACGCAAACATGCAAGTCCTTTTTCTTTCTTTTTAATGTGGCGGGCAGTGAGAATCGCTAGCATGTATTATAATAAAGCCTACTGTGAGAAGCCATCGACTACCCAACTGAGAAGGGTCACAGATTGATCTGGTCAAAGCGCATTCAGCGGGGTGTCAATAAATTCCACCATGAGGAGACAATATGTCATTTTCACCGTTTCTTCCTCTGCAAGCTGCTCCACTTAGAAATCAATCTGTAATTTTAGAGTAATGGAGAGATTATTTGACCGCACAGGGAATGGGGCTCACACGTGTCTAATACCACAACAAGGCAACAATGCAACTAGCTTTTGGTTGCATTTTTTGCTGTTATGCAGGCTACTGCATTACATTATTTTAGATACAATGAAATACACAGAGATCACGTTGTGATTTTTGTGGTTGTACAAGCAGGAGAAGAATGACAGCGTAAGATGCAGGGTTCAGGTATCCACTCTTCAGTCTCTCTGTTTTTGTCTCTGGCCAGGCTGTCATTCATCCTCTACAGAAGAACAGCAGACTCCACCTCCTTGGGTCTTTGCAGGAGCTCAGGACTTTCAAATCTCCCCACAAAAAGCACCTCGATCCCCCCTCCCCACATGCTTGTTTAGGGGATGGAAGTGAGAGAAACACCCAGAGGGACAGACAGCAGACTAAAGCATGTTTACAGATAGCAGGCAGAAGCACGTTTAAGTCTGTTTGTGCTGACTGCCTTTTTTTTTTTTTTTTCCTTGGCAAGGTAGCATGTTTTGAAACTGTGCATGTAAGCAGCACACATGCCTTGCAGCCGAGCCGCTTGAATAAGCGGTTTGTTGTTATTTTTCTTTGCGTGGCAGGGCTGGGGGCAAGGCAGGGTCCCTGGAGCAGAGGCGGGGCAAAACATGGGATAGCACAGGCTCCAGAACCTGAAGGAGAGGAATGGGGGGGGGGGGGCTGCAGCCACGTAACAGGTGAGGCAGTGGCCCTCAGAGCTTGTCCTGCTGTATAATCCTCATAATCACCTGACATGCAGGAGCAGCGATTTACAGTTTTTATCTATGTATGGATATTTCACTGTGGGCTCCGCCTCAGGGGTCAAGATTGACATTTGAATAGTAAACACAGTACCAGCACACAGACAAAAGGAGGCACTTAATGTTAAATAGAGCATCATAATACCAAGATTCATTACACATAATTATTAAATGTCACACAGAGGTACAGCGTGTAAAGGCACAACATGTGGGCGTTTTATGTGGTCGACAGTCTGATTATTGAATATCCTGAGGTCTCAATGTTGTCCTTAGCAGATGGTTCCAAGACTGTCTCCTAGTGCAACATTGTCTGTTCATTTGTTTCCCCAGAGGTATTTGTCACTCCAGTCCAGCAGTGTTTGATTGTGAATCATGGGAAGGTGAATCATGTTAGGTTTCCACTATGACGATGTGAGAAGGGGGGTGACCATCTCAGAAAGGGCAGGGCTCAGCTAATTATTGTGTTGACTTGCTCTTAGTGTTTTTGCCACTGCCCGTGTTTGTTTTTCTGTTTTTTCTTTTTTTTTTTTTTTTGCCTCAAGCAAACCTGCCCAGATCCTCACTCCTAGTCTCTTCCCCATGACCACAATAGTCATTCCTGAAAGCTGAGCCCAAATTAGCTTTTCAGTGTTGTGTTTCCCCGTTGCTTTACCTCCATACTAAAGCTGGCCTTGCAGGCAACAACTGAAATGCCATTACGCAACTTTTCAAAAACCTGGTCAACATAGTTAGTTAACAAGATTGACGATGGAACCCCAGGACCATGACCATGCAGGACTAGGAAGTCCACAGCATTAACCAATTCAGGTTAAGTCCACAGCGCTAACTAATCCTGCTTTTTTAATGATGTGTACAGATTTAGATGTGCATAGATGTGTACATCCATTCCAGCATATTCTCCACTGGAACTTCAGAGGTGGTGTGTGGGTACTGGGAATCCGTCAGGCTGCCTCTCTCTTCTTCTCCCTCCCAGCCTCCCTCCCTCCCTCCCAGCCTTTCCCCCAAGGGGCCTGGTTACTATGGAGGCCCGGGTATTCGCCAGGTGTTGCCAGCACTCCGTATTGTGGTCTGTGCAGTGCTTTGTTCTACCTGTACTAAACTGGAAGAATCACTGCTGTGGCTGACAGTGAGAACGGTCCAGTATAAAAGACGAAACCTGCACGCTTCTGCACGAATCTGCACTGGATTTCTGCATTGAAATTAGACGCAGTTTTAGTGATGCCGACAGAGTGAAGTCTTTCTGATTCATCTTCAAGTGAACAGACGTTTGATATGAGTTGTCATGTTTTAAAACAAAATCCTGTTTGTCGAAAGGTTTCCGCTTGATTGCGTATGATTGGCTCATTTAAATCCCACAGATCTCCTTGGCAGGCAGTCTGGGATGCGTCTCACCGGATGTTTAGCTGGGTGGTGTGATGAAGCGGCAGTGGGTAATCTGACCTCCAACCCGCCCCATCTGTTCCCCCTGCTAAACAGTGCGAGTGAAGAACACTCCATATATGACAAGCAGAGCCTTTGTTGGGAAGGCCATCCTTATACCGTGCATAATACACGATGGGCATTGGATCCAGATTCCTGGGTGTAGAGCTACTCCCCTTGGGTGTGAGTGAGATCATCTTTATTTTTATTTTTTTAAACATGAAAGATGCTGCACTGAATGCAGCGGACAGCGACCTAATAAGCATTTGATGGTGGTAAATATTCGCTGTCAGAGGAGATCAGTGCTGGCCAGTGTGAGCATGAGAAACAGTATTTTACTGCCAGAAGACAAGATTTTAGAAAATTTTAATAAACTGAATTCAGTCCATTGCTTCCTGTAAGATAGTGCTGGTCTGTTTAATTGTGTTCTTGCAATCGCTAACGAAAAGCAATAATTGCACGCTTTTTCCTCACTAAAACCCGAGTAGTTTTGTGTGAGTTTTGTACAGTACAGAATACCGTTATACGTACTTATATGACAGGCCGTGTAAAGCTGACGGCATATCGCTGAATGAAGCTGTGACACAATGTAACAGCTGATGAGACTGCAGTTGGGGTCAATAGAGCAAATCGAGTTAAAGTTAAAGGAGTTGAGTTTTGGCAACGGGGATGTATGTGGAGCCGTCTTCCATAATGGCGTATGCATTAATGTAATCTGGGTCTCAGCAGTTTATCAAGATGATTATTTTAGCTATTACACAGTTCAGACCATGTTGGACATCTTAAAGAAGATCTGAGGCTTTCAGTTAACGTTTCTTCTGAAATGCATGGCTGCTTGACTTGCTGTCATGATGTGATTTGCTGATAATGATTTTAATTTTTTATATAAACCTTCTACGACGTGCATATTTAATTTTCGGTTTTTGTATTGAGCTCATGTAAACAAATATGTCACGAATGTCGTTTGAATTACCACCACCACGGTGTTTACCCCCCATTCTTTATTAAGTGGTTTATCTAATTAATAATTTTATTTCAGGCATTTAAAATGATTTCTAATGGAGGGTCATTATTCCTAATATAAAACGGTCAGTACACATTAGCTTGGTGTCATTTCTTACACTTTGCAGTTGTTTTGTGTAATATCGCGTCCCAGACAACCATGGAAGCGTTTAAAGTGAGTATGGTGCTCGCTGGAAGTGGGAGGGCGCCTGATGAGGCTGATGGTCCTGTTCGCACTGCGATCACTCTCGGATATTAGGCAATGATAACGAGGAATAAGGTCACAATTAACCCCCGTACAAAGGAAAGTCATTTCACTTCAGTTTTATTGGAATGTCGTAAACACGTGTGAAACAAATCCATTCAAGAAGCACCGTAAAAGCTCTAAGCTGTAAGAAAATAACTTGGGAATGGGGAGTGATTGCGTCTAGGAGCTGTACGCTTAATAGGGCATGTGTATAGTTTTCCAGTATACATTTAAGCATCGTCCACAGCGTATTTATAAAAATAAATAAATGATAAATATGACAAAATCAGTATTTTCCAAGTAAATAATTTAATTACTCACGAAATTAAAGACAGAATCATTTGCAAACACAACCTGGATAAATAAATCAATTGATAAATAAATATCATTCCTTGTGAAAATACATATATCGAAATATATTTAAATAAGAATTAAATTAACCTGCTAAGTAAACGATATATAATCGGTTGCAACCATAACTCGGGGTTAATCTTTTTAAGGCAGTTATGAAGCAAGGAATCTAGTATGTAAATCCACTATAATCAAAGGCATTCATGGCTACACTAGGAAGGAGTGCGTATAAATCCTCGTATTGCGATTCGTCTCCAGACGAATCTACAACTGAATGTCGGCTGACCCACAAGCTATAATAAAGCTAATCAAGTGTTTTACAACCTGTGAATGAAAAGACATTTTATAAGAACAGCTATGCTGCGTCTAAAACATCCCTCTCTTAGGTCTAGAAGCTAGTATATAATCGTGTATTTGGAGGTTCTAAACGTTTATTTAGGCGGAGCTCTGAAAATAAATCATCCCATATACAGTACCGGAATAAAGTTCCTGAGTGGCGGTCAAGAAAGTATTAATATCGCCAAGGGAACTCGGATGTTTTAGAAGGGTTCGTACTGACACACACACACACACACACACACACACACACACACACACAAACCCGAGACACTTTATTCAGTTAAAGGCACTACTTTTCCTTTTCCTTCTTGTCTCTTCTTTTTTTTATTATTTTATTTTATTTTATTTTCTAGCAAGCAGGGCGTATGGGCATCTGAAGAATAATGACTTGCCTGTTTTCCGAGGGGTGGCATTTGTTGATGTGCCTCGTAAGCCCCGGTGAGCTATAAAAATTTGCCGGGCAGTATTTGCAGGGGTAAACGTGGGACGGATGCAGGAGGCGCAGGTGTGCTTCCTGCCTCTGCCTGCTGCCCAGCGTCTCTCCACACACCGGGCAGGGGTAGCATCCCGCAGAACTGGGCTCCGCTGGAGCTCGGCTTCGGCTGCCCCCCGGAGAGGCGCTCTCTGTCCTCCTCCCCGCATCCTCCGCGCCTTGGAGCGCTGCGTGTGCACCGTCCTCCTCCTCCTCCTCCTCCTCCTCCTGCTGCTCCTCCTTGATTTTGCTCTGCTGGGCCTGATGCCCCGAAAGGTGCTTCTTGAGATACGCCTGACGCTTGAACTTCTTCGGGCAGAGGTGACAGTCGAACAGAGCATCTTCTGAGCCCGACTCCGACGAGCCGGGGCTGGGCGTGTCCCTGCCGCTGGGACTCGGCTCAGCAGCCGCATCCTTGGCTTCTTCGGGTGGCGTCTTGCTCATTTCGGGTCTGCTTGCGTTTGGGGCTTTCGGCTTGTGCCAGCGTCTGTGAGAGGCGAGGTTAGCGGGGCAGCTGAACACCTTGTCGCACTCGGGGCATCTGTATTCTACCCTGACTATCCTGGAGCACTTGTGCTGGGCGAGGGCGAATGGATCGGCGTATGCTTCCCTGCAGAGCTGGCAGATAAATTCACCCAGAGGCTGCTTTCCCACGCTCGACTGAGCCCTGGGTTTCTGCTCGATCGGTCCCTCTTTAATTCGGAGGCCAAGCACCGGGGACGTGGTGACCTCGTCTTCGAAGTGCAGCTTCCTGATGGCCTTTGGCTTTTTGGAAGCGGCTCTGCTCTTGCGTTCGCTGTCGGACGGCAGCCTCTTGATGGGGACGGCGGCGGTACCGCCGCGGCTGCTGTTGCTGGTGCCGATTTTCAAGTCCACCGGCGCAAACAAGATGTGCTCCAGCGTGTTGACAGCTCCAGCTGTGGGGAAAGACTCGGCGGAGACCGGCGAGCCCAGGCTGAATCGGCCCTGGCTGAAGCTTCTTTCATGCTCCTCGCTGACGGGCCGAGTAGGACTATAGAGCGCCTGGTACACGACCTCCGGGTTGCCAAACTGGACAGGCTTAGCATCCTGCCTGGAGACGGGCTTATCTGCTTCGCTAACTGGAGACGAGCGCTCGGTAGGCGCGGCGCTGGATGCGAGGGATGCAGATGGATGCGCATCTGCCTCAGCCTGCCACAGCTGCCTTGCGTCGCGACCTCCTTCGTCGGACCGGATCCTATAACAGACTGGTGTCGATTTCTTATTTCTTTTGACCAGAAAACCTTTTGGCATCTTCGCAGTTAACAAAAAAAAAAAAAAAAAAAAAGGCACTTAAAATGTTAGCTCCAGGTTTAGGGGGTGAGATATCAAGTGCAAGCTTTCACTCGGACTTGTATTCTCCACTATCGATTGTTCCTCTCCTAAAATGATTTCGTCTCCGAGGCATAGCTGCACTCTTTTTTAAGGCGAAATGATGCCATTGTTCTCTCTCCTTGTTGTCGCATCCCCGGCCAATCAGACGGCACCCGGATCCATATGGATTTGCCAGTGGGAGGGTAGGAAGCCTTGCTTTCGGGGGGAGCTGGAGGAGGGTCTTCAGATTGCTAGGCAGACCTACCTGTGGTTTATTGTATTGCTATGCGTTTCGTGCTTTTCCCGACGGAGACGCACCAGGCGACCCTCCCTCTTTATGGCTCTGATGGCTTCTTATTGGCACGACCAGCTGCACAGGCGTCAGTGTTTAAAATAAAAACAGCATGAAGCAATATTGTTATACGCAAGGTTATGATCCTATAGGCGTGTATACGCATAATGCTGTATGTCTTGCATACTTTGCGCTTTGCGTGCACGTTAAACTATTCTGAGAACAATGAAGCAGTCTATTCTTGATTCACACACACACACACACACACACACACACACACACACACACACACACACACACACACACACACACATCCATCACCTAATCTGCGGTGACTTCTCTGCTTTAGCGCGGTAATATAAATGCAGTAATAATATAATAAATGTCTGGATGATCAGCGGCTGTTCTGGTACAGGCACACGTGTATTTGCTGATATATGGCAGCCGTAATGCACTAAATGCGTGAAATGCTTACTTGAGGATAAGGTCGTAATCGGCATCTGCGAGGTGGTGTTTATGACTCGCCTTAATTGTAAATGATAGCCGTACAGAAACGAAGGAGATTCCGACTATTGCAGCCTTCGTCATCTCGACTCCTGGCTAATAAATCAGTCATCCTACGCATAACATGAATAAGAAGAAGAGCTCCTGGGTTTCCATCACAATGGCCGTGTGCCTAAGATGAATCCCCTTGTCCACGCTGAAATAGGACTCTCCGGCAATCTGACAAAGCAGACCATATGCCAGAGACCGTGTGTGTGTGTGTGTGTGTGTGTGTGTGTGTGTCCATCACAACATCCATGCAGGACGAGCCGAAGACTCCCCGTCGCTGGAAGTTACTGTACACTTGGTACACAATAAGCCGGAAACACAAAAAGACTCCCTGCGTTTAACTCGATTATTATAATCCCGTTTTTTAAAAAAAAAATTGCATGCATTCCCTGAACGTCTCGTGAGGTTATCAGATTATTTATAAGTCAATAAGAGGAATTTTAAGCTCTCTAACGGGGTGGCTTATATAGCCTACTATTCAAGCAAAAATGTTCATTAAAATACTTGAGGCGTCGATTTAAGGCTATATTTCCGTATTTGAGGCTATTGCATTGTATCATATTATAAATTCGAAATCCATAATGAATGCCTTAGAAGGCAAAATGAGTGCTTTTCAGAGCCGAGTGAGTAGATGAAGGCATTGCGCTCAGCTTCTCGCTAGAATAATTCATTATTTCTAAGGCAAGCGAAGAATCTTCCACAGGCCCGCTATTATTCCGTTTCCGCGTAAAATAACAATAAAACTACAATAAAATGATGACGCCTGTTTGCATGTGCCTGAAAAATTAAGCAATTTAAGAGCGAATGAGATAAAGACGAGCTCTTTAGCACTTGAGTTTTAAAGGAAACCACGTGAAGACGATTAGAGAAAGTGCCTGTATCTGTTTAAATGTTCCGCCTGACATACTAAAGGCTGGACTGGCTTTTTATGTAACATTCTTAAAAAGATCGTACCACGCAGAGTCGCTTTTGCGCCAGTTAATTTTCCATCCCGCTCCCTTCGCACAGCCTACTGTAAAAGCGTGTTATCCGCGCCTCATTACCATACAGCTGTCCCCCAGGCGGTGGAGGAGCTTTCCACTTTCATCCAGGCCTTATCAGTGCTGCATGGAGCCACGCTGAGCAGCGGCACAGCCCCTTGTACTTAAAACGATAGGGTGCAGAAAAATAAAGAAAGAAGAAAGAAACTATCTATAACGTGCAGGACCGTTTTGTGTGTTAAGCTACCAAAGCTTAAAGACAAGGCCAGTGAATTCCTGTCAAAAGCTGCTCTTTCCTCAGACGTGGATTAATAAGCACATTTTTTCCTGCTCTGTACTCAGAATATTTTCAAAATTCTCTGGTAGGTACGGTATTCACTTGGATGTGTTTCAGGTGATTTTAATGGCATTTAACTGTACAGAAATTTTTGAAATATGTTTCTTTAACGTCCGTCCGTCCATCCATCTATCCATCCATCCATCTCCATCCATCCATCCCAGCTTCAAACTGCTTGGTTTATATCCCGGGCAGCACAGGGCACAAGACATAAGGAACAGAATGTATTTTTAAATAAAAAAAAAAATTAAACTTAGAAAACTCTAGAGAAAATGTGATGTACAGTATGTAAACAACATACGAATGTACTCCAATATAAGATTCTGATTATCAACAGCTATGATCCATTAACTGTTTCAGCACAGGAACAGACACAAAACCAATACCCTGCCTTGGCAGCAGGTTTTCACATAATCACTTCAGGATAAACAAGTTCGAAGTTTGCGTGTGTAATACCATCCACATCTTTTATTTGCAAAATAGATTATTGGTAATCAACATAAAAATAAAAACAGGCAATGTGTGTGTTCTAGATTTCTACAGACATGTTTATCAAATTGAGATTTTATTAAAACAAGCTAGAACAGGTGTCCTCTGGATTTGAGTCAAATAAAAATTTTTGGTGACTATTTAATTATCAGTATGTGTCTGTTAAAGCAGCTGTAGAGGTAATGTAACAAACTAATGCGACTTAAAAATGAAAATGTTTTTTCCAATCAAACTTGCAGTCACATTACAAGTTACACATTACTTATCAAAGAGGAGTTAACCATTAATTGCCCTCAAAAGCACATTAGCAAAGTTTTAAGGAGGACATAGCTGCAATTCTGCATCCTAAATGGAAAAAATAAAAAAAGACACAAATGGATGGAGTCGCAAATATTAGGTAGACAAGCAGCTTTGAAAATGAAATAATGCTGTTAATTGTAAGTCCTACAGTAACCCTGGCTGAGCATACATGGTCAAATGGTATCTGTTGTACTTAAGATAATTTATCAAGCTTTTCTTCAACTTGGTCAAGCCATCACTTTGCTCAAACATGTTCTTGAGGTACGTTGTGGGGTCCCCCGAAACACACAGTTTGTCATCAACTAGCCGTTGAACCAGCTCTGGGATGGAAATCATCTCCTCTTCATCCTGTATGGAAAGAGAGGCTGCATGATTGAACATCACCTTTAAAATCCATTATTTTACTTAAGAGGAAAAGGCTAGATACATCTGATTTGACGTCCAATGTATTCCGTCGTACTAAAATGGCTACCTTCTCTGAGACGGTTTCCGTTCTCCCGTTTAATAAAACTCCCCTCGCCTTGGGACTCACTACAAAAGTGTGTAGCCCTTCAAATGATAAACAGACCTGGACTTTTGTGGACTCCATAATCTGCCTAACTTCCTCGTCAAAATCCGCAAAGTGGTCATGGAAAATCGCCAGGCACCATGGCTCTTTGAAATACCTACAAAACACAGTCAAGAAAAAAAAACAAGCATGACGTCATTGAACATCCCTCTAACGTTCTTCTAACGCTTTGATGAGGAGTAACAGAAACCAAAAGGCCACTTTTGGCTTACTTCTATGCTCCTCCCTGCCACCTGACCACAACACGTAAACTATTAATCCAGCTGACATAAGGCCTCAGGCGCATTTAGTCATTTGTCTATTTAACGACCCATCGCGATTCTGTGCTCAATCTATCATTTTAACTGATATTCCTATTATCTTCAATAATCACATCCACATTCAATACCGTGGCAATGTGCCATGAAGAATCCAAATTTAAGTATCCACTTATTACTTTGGGAAAGTGTGACAGTTGTTTGATGGGATGTTGTGGGCTCTCTGCACATGGCACAGTCAGGCATGTAATGCTCAGGTATTATAAGACAAGAGTGGAAAACACTGAACATGGATAACAAATGTGCTTATGGCAGTGCTGGGCTTCCTGTCCTTTACAGTAGTCTGAGCTCCATTCCTATCATAGTATGACACAGGATTTTTAACCAGAAGTTGTGTCAGTTTTTAAAACAGGAAGTGACAGGAGTACAACGTTTACTCATAATGTATGCTTTACCAGGATAAACAACAATCCAAGCACACGTCTCTATAATGTAACCAAACTAATACAGGTTATCAGCTAAGACTGTCAGTCTTTCTGGCCTTTTAGACAAACGGAGAAGGTGGTAGTGAGGTTAACTGAGACCATGTGAAATACTTAGAACCATTGTGTTGCCAAGAACAGCATCCACCTATCCATAATTATTGAAATATCTTAGCTTTGGAATGTATCCCAGGCAACACAACGTACGTGGGTACAGTACACCCTGGACAGGATGCCAGTCCATTGCAGGGCACACACCTGCACATACTTACATGTATGATCATACTCTAAGGACGGTTTAGAGATGCCAGTTAACCTAACTGCACGCTTTTTAACTGCAGGTGGAAAGCTGTGTGTCACAGGGAGAACATGATAACCACACACACACAGAGTGGAAGCAGGATAGAAACCATCAGCCTTGGAGGCAACCGACTATGACACCACTGCAGCCACAAGGAAAGACAGTGAAGATGAAAAAATAACAATGAAGCAAAACATCTATATACAGATTACTGCCGATCCCCTATGAGATTCGGTATACTGAATTCAAATACATTATTACCTACCTGTAGAAATCCTGGATCAGGCCCTGGTCAAATCGATCACAGAGTCGATTCAGAAGCAGTTTGTGTTTCCCGTACAGGCTTAGGTAGTTGGAGACTGGGATCGGTTCCAGAGAGAGGCAGGTGATCGATTCCACCACACCGTACTGGTTCAGCGAGAGGCGAAAGTAATTGCCCGTTTCTGTCTTCCCCGTGACCATCTCCCGACCCTGAGAAAACTCCAAGTTTACACCCAGGGCACACTGAACACTGACTAGTGTTTACTCGGTACGGATATCAACAAAAGAACCAATTAAAGGCCCTTTTTGGCCCCCGTCTTAAGCAACAAAAGCAAACAAAGAAAGTTTCGACAATTAAACATCCTACTGTACTACGATAGATCCCACAAGTTACACTTATCAGCAGAATCGTGAATCAGCAACCCTGACATACGATACACTCGTCCCACGGAAGGAGTACCTACATGCTTGTCTGCCGGCATCTGCGTTGCTAATGGAACCCAGATGGCCGGTTTTGAGGCGTGCAGATAACTGTACCCTCCTGGTAGTCTCCCACCTGTTCACACAAATGGCCAAATGCCACAGGAAGGTTCAGTGAATCAGGTCCTAAGCTGTAATACTGCCACAGCTCACTAATTGCAGAAAATGCTTGAAACACTTTTGTTCATCTTAGTTCCAAATTCCATATAGTGCCAATGACAAATTTGAAAAATCAGAAAGGATTCCTATATAGCTGCAGCAATATCCAGGATGTCAGTTGCAATGACAATGGATTAGCAATTATGTTTTTAACATAATACCTAGCTTACAGTTAAAGGTCATGTGATTCTTGTGATAGATGAAAGCTTTTGTATCAGAATTGTTTGTATTGCTTTTTGCTTAATGCCAGTTTTCTAACCTGTTGGTGTAATTCATTATTTTCCCAACAACAAAATGGACTCTCTGAGATAGAAGGCTCAGAGACACAGTTACCACACTGAATGTGGCACGGAGGTCGGTCAGAAACAGAGGAGTCTGGATTCTTAGGCTTACAGACTCATGGCTTTGGGTGCAGGTGTTTTGCACCTTGTATCTCTAACATGACCTTTGAGATAGGGCGAATGGGGGATCAGTGAGCAGAGGGGTGAAGATGCAGAACGGGCAGGGTGACGGGTTCGGAGATCTTTTGTGGACCTTGTATCTTGGCTTGGGAGTAGATGGGCAAGAGGCAGTCACGGTCCTCAGGGGGGCTGCTGGCGGGTTCCAGGGTGGGGTCAAACAAAGTCAGCACTGCTGTGGCCAGCTGGGTTCCCACCTCCTTGGGGTTGAAAAGGCCATGTGACTGTTTTCCGGCGTGGTAGCGGCGGGCGAATTTGGTGAGGGGTCCGGCTGCACGGATGAATGGGTCGTTGGTGTGGAAGGTGGCGCTGATCACCAGTCCTCCGTCGTACACTAAACCGGCATCATTAATGACCTTGAAGGTGTCATAATCCACCCCTTTCCTTGAGAAGTTCATGAAAACCTATCAACAGTTTAACAGGCAATGGTGAGTGAAACTGTTTAAAACCACACAAATCTAGAGTCACTTAGCAACATGGTATTTATTCATCTTGAATGTCCAGGATAAAAAAAACAGATCATCATTTGAAGTCTAACTTCAACTGTTTCCAGCAGAAAGCAGCTAAATTGTCTTCCGCTAGTAAAATAATATGCCATAAAGTAAATTTCATTATATGTACATTTATACGTCCATCTTCTAACTGCTTATCCTGCTCAGGGTCATGGTTGGCCTGTAGTCTATCCCAGGCAGCACTGGGCTCAAGGCTGGGATACAGTCTGGATGGCATGACCAGCCATCGCAGGGGACACTCACTCATAATCATTCACCTTGGGCAATGCAGAGATGCCAGTTAGCCTAATCGCATGTCAGTGGACTGCAAGACACTGGAAGAACATGCAAACTCCGCCCACACAGACAGGACGGCGACGGTGCTACCCACGTATACAGTGTATATGAAAGAAGCAGAAAATGATCCTCAGCAGGTTTCTGGAATATGAATTAAAAGAGACACTCGTGCTAACCAGTCGCCATCCTGGGCAACATACACAACAGAAGCGGTCCTAAAATTATTATTATTATTATTATTATCATCATAGAAGAACAAATGTGAAAGCAGCTTACTGAGCATATCAGCCTGAGAGGCTCACTGTCGGTTGTGAAGGACAGCCATGTGATTGGCTGAGGGTCCTGTCTGTCATTCATCCGCACCAGCCGGCAGTTTCTGTACACGGCGATGCCTTTTTTCGCCATAGCCCGTGTCACCGCCCCCTCGACCGCGGGGTCGCTGAAACAGGACAGGGGGGAGTCCACGGGCGGCTGAACCAGGTGTATCCGAGAGCCGCTGACCCCCAGCTGGAGCAGCGACTCCACACAGGTGTACGCGTCGATGGTGTTCCCGTAAACGACTGCGTTACCTGCAGGGGAGTGACACGTTCGTTCCAGAGTCTGTGGAAGGTGCACATGTGGAGTTAGGAGAGTGACGTGAGCGGCGACGTGAAGCAGCCGTGACCGGGTAAATCGCAGCAGAAACATGACCACTGAGAGCCACGTCTTCTCCAACTCGTGTTCAGATCATCGTGGAATCCTAATTTAACACCTATACTCCCTCAGCACTACAAAAGCTAACGAGTTTCTCTTCCCCCGCGTCTTCATTTTGTAAATGTAATGTTACTTTTACACTGTGCTGACGTTAACAAATTTCATTTCACTGAAAACTTCGAAACGGGTGAGAACTCCGTTCCGCAACCGTCCCAGACGTGCAAGAGAGCCCGCTGGCCCAAATAATGGCGGTATCCGCCATGGCCGCTGCCCGTGGGGGTGGGCTTCTGCCTTCCAGTTTCCCGCCTTTGTGCGTGTATTTATAAAGGCCTTTATAGCTCGCCCCGTATTCATGAGCGCAGAATAAAGGCCTGCCGTGCGGCAGATAACAGCGGAGCACACGCGTGTCCGCCTCTCCGCTGCTTTTCTTTGCCGTGTTCAATTATATCAGAAGAGCCCTCTCCAGCCCAGCTGTGGCTTCAGCAGAGGGCCTTTGTTCTCCGCCGTTCTAATGGCATTTTCAGGAGTGATGACCTCTGATTGGACGCGGGCCTGTCTCCTGACCACTCTGCCGCTCGAGCCATGCCTGGCCGCATTTCATTCGCCAATCGGACCCCGGCTCCTGCTCTCATTCATTACCTCTATGGGGTCCACGGACACATAAAATGTCTCCAGTGACACGCGTGATGCATCAAATGTTTCTTTCCCTAATTGCCAACAAGTGCGATGCATTCACCCAAAGCCCTTTTCCATCCTATAAATCCTGACAGATGGCAACTCGTTCTTTTTTTATTAGTAATATATTAGCCCCTTTGTTTTAAGGTAAATAAACAATATAAATGTACGTCCTTTTCCCGTTGTCTAACCGTATCTCACCACTCCAAGCACTAAAGCTTTGTCTTTCCAGTACTGCGTCTGGCTTGGAGGCCTGACGGTTTCAGCCTTGAGTCCCCGTACGAACCATCGGCTAATGAGAGAGCCTTTCATCAGGCTGGGCTTTGAGTACTTAAATGCTGAGTCACTGTACAGTCGTTTTACGGTGCCGTTCAGGAAAATTGTCTGCTCAAAAAAGTAATATAGTATAAAATGTCTAATTATTAATCTCTGTTAATGACTGAGATTTCTGTATCAGAGAAAACCATTTTCCGTTTCTAGCCAGCCCCATAGAGTTTGCTGGCTCCTCAACATTTTCAGTTTAATTTTTTGGACTAGGATTGCTAAGTGTGTCACTGTTTTCATCTAATGGCAGCTTTACATCTTCGAAAGGTTTTATGGTTTTATATCTAACCCATTGACTATTGTTAACATCCCAGATAGACTGTAATGAAAATACCAATGAATGCTGCCTAGTCCGTATTTGAACCCCTCCTTTATGGGATGAATAATAGAGAAATACACTGCCTGGCCAAAAAAAAAGTTATTGTTTCAATTTAAATAAGCAAACACAGTACTCAAGAGCCACCAGTCTGGTCTGGGCTCAGCAAAGTTAGGCAGTGATAAAATGAAATCAACTGAGTACCTGAATCTTCTGAATGACCAGGTCATCCCATCAACGGACTTTGTCTTCCCTGACAGCACGGACGTATTCCAGGACAAAAATGCTAAGATTCTTTGGGCTCAAATTGTGAAAGAGTGGTTCAGGGAGCACGGAGAATCATTTTCACACATAAACTGGCCTCCACAGAGTCCTGACCATTAACCCCATCAAATGTCTTTGGGATGTGGTAGAGAAGACTTTATGGAGTGGTTCAACTCTCCTGTTGTCAATACGAGATTCGATGAAAAAATGAATGCAAATCTAGGATGAAAAAAAACGTCGAGACATTGCATAAGCTCGTCCGAACGACGCCACGACGAACGCTCCTTAATCAAAAGCTAAAGATGGTCAAATGAAAGACTGAAGTGTGCGACTTTTTTTTTTGGCTGGCCAGTGTATAAAGTACATAAAAGCAGACAGAAATGAAGAGAGCTCCGGTAACTTGTTCAGACCGTACAACTCTGTAAGGTCAGTTCAGGTGACAGCTGGTGACACTGAGTTAGGACTGTCCCACTGACTGCCAGGCTCCCCGCAAGTGCTGTCCTTGGTCCTGAAGTCTGGCCTGCTTCCTGCTTGGGTCACGCTGCTTACTCGAATTCCCAGTCACTACCATCCCTTGTCCTCTCACGTCCAGATAGACCCAGCCACAGTAACCTCTTATCCCACAAGATGCAGCACCTGAGCGCAGGCCACGCATGGCTGGAAAGGTGTTAAAATAACACCTGTAGCCCCTATGCTAGTGATAATAAAAAAAAAAACCAAACTCTCAGTGTTGACACTTGTAATGCTCCAGCCAGAAGATTAGAAAATAAAGCATTCACACATCTGCAGGACCGGGAAATCTTTCTCAAGCTCTATATGTCCATCTGTTCCGTTTTACAGTTTTGCTTGTTGAAGCCACACTTCCATTCTGTACTCCAGTACATTTCCATTCAACCCTCCGTTTTTTAACCGATTTCCCCAATTCACCTGACTCTTTCTAAAAGCGTAAATCGTCTGTCCACCCGCTGACAACCACAGCTGTCTACCTCCTGTTCTGGCCCTCAGACATAAAGAGACGGGAACATCTAGCACGGGGCCACGCGGGGTCACATGGACGGGACAAACACTCCTGCCCCTACCAGGCAACAGATGGACATCTGGTGCATCTCTGCTGGCTGGTTTCAAGGCACAGTGACGTCACAGAAACACAGTTATCTCTGTGGTTAAATAAATGTTCAATAAGAACTGAATACTTCATCTCATAATCGCAGCAGTTTTATATTTAATTACTTTACAAGGGTCTTGTTCACCTTAACTACTACGATTTGCAAATGGAGCGAACAGATGGGCCCATCAGCTCAGCGTTGGCCGCCATCGGCCTTGAGTGTGGCTCTACATACCCCCCTTTTCCACAAAATTCTCCAGCAGCCAGCTACAGGCCATGCGGCAGTCCAGCGAGTCATTGAGGGTGAAGAGATTGGAGGGCACGGCTCCTGTCTGCCGCCGTCTGGGTGCTTTCCTGAGCCGGCTGCTTGTAACTGATTGGCTGATGTCTGCACTGGTCAGGCTGGGCACCTTTGTGGGAATCAGGGAGGGTGTACACCTGAAAGCCTGCATATTTCTACACGCTACACAGAGCTGTAGGCATGTCGATGTACGTAGGCACCTTGGCATAAAAATGTGAACGTGCCGTAATTTTAATTTAGTACAAATTATAACATTTAACTTGCATTAATCACGTATCAGCTGGATTATACAATAAAAAATAGCTGAGTTACAAGATATGGGTACTCTAACTGGTTCTGTTAAGGGTTTTGGGTGTATTTATGTATAATAATGCAGGCGTTAAAAATGGTTAGGGAGTTAACTGTACCCAAAGCTGTGAAATTTGAATAATTGCTCAAAGGTTTATAGCAATTTTGACCACACCATCAGAATTAGAATATGTTTTAAGTGTTAAAACATTTAAGAATGTTCAGGTCACTCTAATCAAACTTTTTCTTTTAATTTCAATAGCCTCAAATTATTCCTTTTCTTCACCGAAACACAGCGCTCAGGTAACAATTCATACATGTGGGCTACAATCTCTCCAGCTGATTCCCTTCGGTTATTCAATAAGTAAATACTTATGAAGTATTAGTAATACTAATCAAGGCCTCACAGAGTCTGGAATGACAGTGACTGAGGAAAACACAACTGGCCAATCAAATCACTGACGTTGTGGCCCTCTGGTCTACTGACCCATTCTCCACCCGTGCAGGTGAACACGGGAACACTACATGTGAAGAACATGTGAACAAACTGTCTCTCATCTGTTTCTAGACCCGGGAGGAGAACAACAGGAGCAGGTTTAAACTCAGGAAAGAATACCAGTGGGATGGGACGTATACTCACCTAAGTTTGAAGGAAGTGCAGAAACTCACATTAAATGTGTGTATTCCTGGCAGTCTGGGGAATGACTGGTGATCTGTCTGGGGAGACGGCGCTCACCTGGTACTGCTGCCCGGTGCAGAGGACCAGCAGGTCGTAGGGCACCTTCTGACCGGTGGCCACGATGACGTGTTTAGAAACCCTGTCCAGACCGACCATCCTGCCCTCCACGATGTTCACCAAGGAGCACAGTGACATCTGGGCGTGGTCCTTGGTGCTGTAGCTGTGACTGGGTACACACAGACCTCAGTGTCACCTGGGCCAGTGGTCCTCAGACTTTTTCTTTCATTTCCCCGTTGGGTGCAGAAGAGATTTCACCCCCCCAGCAACATTTTTGGGCAAACATAAGTAACTTAGTAACAAAATGTGCCGATGTAAACTTTCATTTATTGAAATACTACCATAGACTGCTCATTGTATTTCTTTCAGTATTTTGTGTTGTGAAAATTAAAATGTAAGGAAAGCATCCATTTCAATGTTATCAAAATCCAATACTGTGGAAAAGTCTTAGACAGACCATGAAGACCATGAAGTGCCATGAAGGCCATGAAGTGCCATGAAGACCATGAAGGCCATGAAGTGCCATGAAGGCCATGAAGGCCATGAAGTGCCATGAAGTGCCATGAAGGCCATGAAGTGCCATGAAGGCCATGAAGACCATGAAGGCCATGAAGGCCATGAAGTGCCATGAAGTGCCATGAAGACCATGAAGTGCCATGAAGGCCATGAAGTGCCATGAAGTGCCATGAAGGCCATGAAGACCATGAAGGCCATGAAGTGTCATGAAGTGCCATGAAGTGTCATGAAGTGCCATGAAGACCATGAAGGCTACATTTAAACCATCTTCATGTTGCTGTAAAAGGGTTTGGCTTAGTGTCAGTTTTCATATTTCAAACCATCTCTAATTTATTATCAATAATAATGATATAGGTTAAACACTGATCCACTTCAAGGTTAACTTCAGGATAACATTACAACAACGTGATGTAAGCTAAAGCCAAAGCTGGGGTATTTCACACCTTGTGGCCAGGAACTCAGCGTTCTCATCAGTGCAGCAGTGGGGGTAGCCATGCGTGGAGATCAGCGTCAGGTTGTTGAACCTTAGATGTGAGCTGGATGAAGAAGGAAAATCAGTTCCTACGTACGAGAAGTCGGCAGGATTCTTCATGCATCCTCCTGCATTATCGTATCACATATACAGCTAAGCAGCATATGAACAACTTAAGAAAAAGCTTTTTAATCTGAAGAGTTCAAGAAACAAAATACAATTTCGGAATATAACAATATATTACAAATCTAATAAAACAGCAAAAATAATGAAAGTGAAGGCTCATTGTCAGAACACGAGCCCTTAGAGGACAGCGAAACCTGAATGAATCCATTTGAACAACACGCGGTTTGCAGTTCTAATGCCGTATTTTCACACACGGCCAGGTGAACCAGGGATTAGCTGTTGCTAAGGATTTGGCAGTTTAGACCGGCAACGGGCGACAGCATGCAGCGGTGATTACAGATGGCCGCGGCGGAAAGGCGGGATGGAAGAGCTGACCTCGCGCGACTCCGTACGAAATACCCACTCCATTGATGCCAGTCTAAATCCACTCCCTTCCAGCCTCTGTTTATTGGCCCTGTTAGTAGCGTATTTTTTTCCCTCCTCATCTGAGCCCTGCCCCTATTGTGCCCAAGTCCCCAGGAGAGCGCAGGAAAGGCCCTTGTGATGTAGATGACCTCCTTTGTGTTTGCTTACATGACATTATCTACCCGGCCGGAACAAAAGGATGATCACTCACGGCCGACAAAAGGCGTAACATTTCACGCTCGGAGCAACTCGTAAGTCTGCTTGCCTTAAATGATTGATTCTGGCCATTAAAAGCTTGTTACTTCACGTTGCCATTGGTGACAGGCCTATCCGCAATTTTCACCCTCAGATAAAGGTGCAGGTGAGCAGCAAGCCGATAACACCCAAAATAAATATTGAAACATTAAGCAGAATTAAGCTCTAATCAGTTCAAAATTGCCAACGATATTTATGGCATTTATTTATTTTTTATTTATTTATTTATTTATTTATTTTTTACAATAAACGGGGTAAAAACACACAGTATAGGCACAGCATTTCACTATATTCTGATTTCTTATTCTGGACATTTATAAAACTGTGGCATTACTGCTCCTTTATTCATTGACACTGAGTGTCAGGCCGTATTTTTGAAACCACTAAGCTGCAGCCCTTAGCGCCTGTGTCGTCTGGGGTCTGGCCTTGACCCAATCACCAGCTGGTGGATTATTGCCCTTATCAGCCAATGACAGTGAGCCATTGTGACCGGGACCCAACCACAAGGCAAGGGGGCACTGCTGTCCCCCATTTGTCTCTGTCTGCCAGATTTGCTCCCTTTTGAATGTGACCCGTAGGGGGATTGAGGCTCATCCTGGTGACTGATGGAGGGTCTTGTTGACACCAAATCAATGTGTGGCTGTAGGACATTCGGTCCTAGAGCAGCGTCGATACGGGGGTGGGATGTGTGTGGGGGGGTGTCGGGTCCTGGCTCTTCCCCCATCATCTAAACTCCTGCACATCGATCAGCTGACTGGATGCTAACTGCCTCATTAGTCAAATCATTAGTCCTGGGCAAATAGTGCCGGCGAGGACGCGTGACCGGGGCTCGCAGAGCAGTGATAATTAAAGAGCCGGAGGCAACTCACTGAATGCCACACCTGCCAAAGCCTAACCCTCATTTTCACCTCCTCACGCAGTGGCCAGACGGCAGGCAGCTACTGTCTCTTGATGTTCAGATGAACTTACACGTTTGTTGTTCGAACACCTAGATCTTCCTGGAAATGAATGCCTTAACGATTACGCCATCTCCATCTTCCCAAGTCATATCGGGGTCCAGGACCCCTTCAGTGAAAAACCCATCGAAAAGGGAAATGGCTTCTCAAAGCACGTGGGGTCACTGACAAACAACAGCAACGCCACCTTTTGGTCAAAGGCTAGGGTAACCGCACGCTGTGAGTCAGTAATTGCGGCTTTTGGAGAGCTAAAAGGAAAACATGCAGTGCCCTCCACAATTATTGGCATGCTTGGTACCAGCAGATACTTGATGGAGACTAAAATGCCATCTGTCACGTCAAAGATGCACCCCCGTACTTCACAGTGGGATGGGGTACTTTTCTGCAGGCTTATCTTTCAGTCTACGCCAAAGCCACCTTTGGTGTTCATTGCCAAAAAGCTCTATTTTGGTTTCATCAGACCACAGAACTCAGACCCATAAAAAGTTCCAGTAAGGTTTGGTAAACTGTAGGAGTTTGAGTTTGTGATTTGATATCAGCAGACGCTCTTTTATTTTATCAACTCTGCCATACTGTGGGTGGCATCTGTAGTTTTGGTAACTTTGATGACTGGCTGTTTTCTTGTAGCCATTTTCTGATTGGTGCAGCCAAGCTTTTTGCTGTGCTTTTTTGGTCTTTCCTATCGTGATGGACGGCCATAGGAATTTGGCCAGCGTGTCGCCTTAAATTTATACCTCAGTGAAACACGAAGTCACGGCCGACCACTTACGTTGTTCCTAATCACTCAGATCAACTTAGAAGTGTAACATGTGACTGGGAATATGTTCTCAGTCACATCAGACTGACGTGACTCTCTAGGGGTGCCAGTAATTGTGACACGTATGTTTGAGAAAGATCTTTGTTTTATGATAATTGATTTTTCATTTCAGTTATCTTCAACTAAGGATTTTTATTACTAATATTTTATTACTTTATTGCTTAAAAGTCAAGAGGATAAACTATTAAGATGTTTTTTTGTGGACAATTTTACTTTTCTTAACTGGGGTGCCATAATAGTAATAATAATAATAATAATAATTATGGAGGGCACTGTATGTGCTGCCAGTTTTGCCCTTTTGAAGACAATTCAGGTGTAAAAGTTCAGCGGCCTTCATAAAGACATTCTTTGTCTTTACAAGCACATCTGTAAACAGCTCCCATCTTCCATCCATTACTGTTCCTTTTCTAGGCAGGACTACACTGGTGAAAAGACATACCATCTGTGGGCGTTAAATTGCAGTCCTGTTTACACTGCCATTGCTACCAGATCCACCCTAAAACCTTTGCCGTCTAATGAAGTTCTATTTTTCCTGTACACGCATAACAGATACTTTTCCTAGTGTCTTACAGAAGAGACTAATTCATGATCCACGTGGTCATGGCAACACGGCTGACTCAGCAGGACACAATCTGAAGTGGCATTTTTTTACGAAGGACATTTGATGCCGATATCACCTGACACGTAACACTTGTGGACTGTAAAGACTGTGCACACGGGACCTATAAAATACACACCAGAAAGATAGCGTCTCCAGAATGGATATCCCAGTGTCCGACGCACCGACGACCACGATCCTGGCGTTGATGGTTATCTTTGGTTCCATTGTCAGCTTTCTGTTAAAGTGGTGAAGTGCGTAAGGCATCTGTAAAAAAAAAAAAAAAATAGGACACAGATGTTGGATAACAGAGGAGAGATGAAAAGATCACAGAAATAAGACATCACATTTCTGAGAAAGTTTTTTTTTAAGGAAAATCGTCTTTGATCCCACAAGAAGAATCAACTGGTTATAAAAATATCACAGCAGGTACTGACTGGACTGGGAATGGTGACACGTGTTTGTTGCCGTTTTGCTGTTCAGCTACAGGCTGAATTTTTCCTTCACTTAATAGGAAGGATCACTGCTAGTGTGTACTTTGGAATCAGAGGCAACACACAGCAGAGGGAAAAGCTTCAGTCAACTAGCTCTTCAGCTAAGAACTGAGACATCTGAGGACGCGGCTCGCTTCTCGTGTCGCGCGCTGACATTTCCAAATGCCAGAGGTTTCCAGGGCGAGGTACACAGTGAGAATGAGCAAGGTGAGTGCATGAGGGAATCTCACGCCTCCAGGCAGCTCGGCGGCCGTCGTGTCACACCAGCGACAGCTCAGGGAGTTTACCGCTCCCACTGCTGTTTGAGTGTCAGCGATGAGGGCGGATCACTTCAGTGAAGCTTCCTGGTTCTGGGAACTTGCAACACCTGGGGGAAGATCGTGGCCCCCAGGAGCAAGGCCTAACCAGCACCTTATTCAGGGAGGCCGGAGGTTTGTTTTTAGAAAAGCCTGAAAGATCTAGAGAGAGCATTTTCACATCTCAACTGACAGATTTAAATTAGATATGTAGCCCCTTTAATGAAAACGAAAAATCAAGGCATCGCAGCTGTTTTGATTGTGAATGTCGTACGCTCCAATAGCAACACCAGCAACGGAGAGAAAACCTCAGCAAGCAGTGATAGCGGAAGAAAACCGGAATGGATTAAAAATTGAAAGGCTATTTTAATTTCTAAAAACACCTGCTTGTTTGGGATCACCGTGTCCCCGTACTGTTGTACCAGTGCAGGTGGTGCTACCTCTGAGATCAGGCTGTTACAGGCCATTTAAAAGAACCCAATGGACAGCAAGATGTACAACTAATGAGCTCAGTAATGTGATACTGCAGTGACAGGAAGGGGACAGGTGGTCGAAGCTTAATTAACGGGCAGACAATAGGCACCGGGGTTTACAGCTGGAGGCTGACACAAGGCTCAACCACCTCTTATCTCCTTCTCAACCTTCTAGCCCAGGTTGCTGTGACAGCACGGTGAAGACTTGAAATGCATCTGGAATGGAATGGCAGGGAAAGTTGGGGTGGGTCAGCTAACGTAAAGCAGGTAGACGTCTTCGTTAATCGTGGGTCAGCTAACGTAAAGCAGGTAGACGTCTTCGTTAATCGTGGGTCAGCTAACGTAAAGCAGGTAGACGTCTTC
>JAACJT020000044.1:455709-473669 GCA_009936485.2 Gymnarchus niloticus
GTTAATCCAGTCTCCTCCTCAAAACATGCAATCTTGTGACTGCACCTGAACACACGCGGCACATAGACAAGGCCAAGAGATTCACTTCCTGTTCGGCTAAGCTTTAAAATGGTCAAGGGGCATGATGGCAAGATAGCTGGTGCCATAAGCTTTGCGGTTCCAGGATTCCAAAACCAGCCACCCTCCCAGGATTCTAACACGACAATATATAGAGTTTATGAGACTGACGAGAAAAAGCAAACAAAAAAAACATTTAGTTAACAGCAGTTCCATGAGTGAAAACACCTTGTTAATGAGAGAGGTGCGAGGCAAATAGACCGATCCATCAACCGTAACCAAGAAGACCACAAACGCAAAAATAACAGCTCAGTACAGCAGTGCTTGTGCAGAAAGGCTTCGCTGAATACACAACTCCTCAACCCTTAGAGCTGTTTGGGAGGGAACACTTGAAAATATCGGTGCTTAGATGAGGAGGATTTATTGTGCTTCATTAAAGCAAAATATGATTAAATGTTCAGCTAATCGCCTCTTTAGCCTGTCCAGTCAGACACAAACACAGCAGTAGTGAATTTACACGTTCGATCTGTCAACTGCATTTTAAAGCAATGAATGTCTTTCCATTCATTTTTGATGGTATCCCATCCAGGCTTCCCCAGCCTCCTGTGATAGGCTCCAGGCCCCCAGCTGTGATCCTGACTGGGATAAGTGGTTTGAAGATGGATGCTTATTCTTCACGATTCCAGCCTAATGATGCTCGTCAGGTCTACTGTAGACCAGTCTTCCTCAGATGCTCTCCGTGGGAGTTTGGTTGTAGGGAATGCTTTATCCACAGAGTCTCCCTGTGCTGTTTTGTTCGTATTCTCTGTAGTTGAAACTGTTAGAAATGCTGAGAAACGAGGCCGCACTCTGCCTCTTGTACTGCATTTTCATGGATGGGATTTTGAGGCTTCCTGGCAGGGAGCTTGGAGGTGACTATATGCTGGCGCGTAAGTGTGAAGCAGCTGGGGTCAGTGTTGGCACCTCCACGTCTGAGACTGAGGGTCTCTACTGGGGAACAGAGGACATGTGGGGAGGGGGGACCTCCTGTCCGATGGAAGACTTTTGTTCATGGGTGAGGGAATAGTGGCTTCGCTTCGCTATCGCATCTATGATGTTATCCCTGAGTAAACACAGTCGTTCTGTGCTGTAAACGAGGACTTCTTATCATGCGATAGTGTGCCTGGGAGAAGATAGATGGTTACAATTGTCATTTTCATTCAATCATTAATAATTGCTGATTAAATAATCTCCAAATGGCTCCTTACTTCAGCATAATTTAAATGAATTGCCTCCCGTGACTACGATCTTTTTCAACATTACTTGTGATTTGTTAGTATTACTGTTAGGATAATCTCGTTATTTTTTTCAGGGCATTTAGATCGCATTTTAAAACTTAACTGCTTCAATCCGTAACTATTCATCACAAGCTATCATATCAGTGTGGCTAAGGCATTGTGTTTGTTCTTTACTAAATGGCGCCCCCTAGTGATTTAATAACATATTGGTACAACGTTCTGTCATAGAATGATTTTGCTGAGGTTTAGCAGGTCCGTACGTATTTCTTGCTTCCCTGAGAGTACATCCTAAATCTCAAATATCATAAGCTAATTAATCAATTGCAGCACACGTTAAGTAAATAATTTAGCTAAGTAATATGTCTGTATGACTGTGACGGGCTCAGACGGGAGGAGAGAACTTGGCTGGATTCGAACCCAGTTGTAGAGCTGCAGGGTGGCAGTACCACCATACCATTCTACTCAGCGTGTTTCTTATAAATCGATGTTTACTACTTTGATATGCAGACTATTCATAGTTCTTTTACATCTAATTTTCAGCTGGTTCACTTCCTTCAGTAGGCTCATTGTTCGTGAGTTCTCTGATTTTAAAGACACCTATCAGACCTGGTGAAGCACACGCAGAGTCTGTGTACAGCTGTCGTACCTACAAACATGGCTGTTGTAAGAAAAGATCTCGAAGACCATGTGACTTGCTGTTAGCTACGCCACCCAGCAGCCGGGGCAGGTACAGGGAATGCTATATCTGACTCCCACCTGCTCTGCAGTAATCTGCCCCGAAGGGGCATTGGTGCCCAGTTCCTCCAGGGGGTAAGCGATCTGTTGCCGCCGGCATACCGGGACCATGCAGTTGAGCAGCCCAGCCGGAGAGGGTGCGTGTGCGTCCTAGGAAGGAAGGGAGATGAATGCATCAGGTCATGAAGTCCCACAGATCACCAGCATGGGAAAGGGGTCCATCGTCAAACCGTGGAGGTGTCACACTGCTGACCTGCAGCAGGAAGGCATGAACTGGCACTCTTTTGGAGATTTCCACCACGTGAGGATTTTTTTTTGCCCCACGAGGACGTGTACTCACCAAGCTACTAATGAGATGGCACAGATCCAGTCAAATTCACCTCCGAAACAGCTAATCACAAGTCAGCAGGATTCCAACAAAACTAATCTCTCTAATAGAGTCCTGGACAGCTGATCCTAGGCCAACATGATTACAGCAGTGTCCGTTTCTTTAAATGGCGCCCCCCAAGCACTATTCATCGCTGACGCCTCGCCTCTCAGGAATTCTGTTTGGGCCTCGTGCCGTGTTCCTGTGTGGTTCACACTTATTCAGAGAGGTGGGCGAGAAAGAATGCCTCCAAGCTTTGAGGATGCACGGGACAGAAGAGAGGGTCCTGAGCCTGAGTACACCTGTGGGCCTCCTCTGGGACTGGTGCACGGGAAAGAACCCAGTAGGGGTTTCCAGACTCCAGAACCGCACAGATCTTTCACAGGCCACATTAGCTCTCTCACCTTTGGATGCTGACCACAGGGGTAGATGCGCCAGTACAAGCAGGACTTGTGGCCCAGCCGCAGCGCCTCCTTGAGGAAGTGCCTGGTGTAGTGGTGGAAGATAGGGTTGAGGGCAAAGTGGCAGAGCCGCCCGTGTTCCTCACGCCGGTGATGGCTGAAGTAGATGAAGTTCTCAATGTTGTAGTGGGACCGAATGTAGTCAATATCCTGGAGCAGGAAGCGGGGGAGGGTAGGAAGAATGAAAAGGTCCAAATTCAAATGACATATAGCTATCTCAGTACTCAGAGAGTGGTAAGTAATCCTGGTATTCTCTACCAGGTTTGTCTGACACGGTTGGAAAGGAGAAGAAAGAAATAAATGTGAGAAAGGAAAAAAAAAAAATCCAAAACCCAACCTCCTCATTCCTGGTGATTATGATGCCGACAACTTGGCCCTGGACACAAGCCACGAATGCCTGCAGAGGGGTCCCGTCCTATCAGAGACAAACCCGCCCATTACCGCCAAAGAGGATAGCACCCCCCCATGGTGGCGCTGCCTGCTTCCCCACCCGGCCCCCAATGGCTAATTGCTTCGCTTTTTGGCGAAAGTCCAATTTCCTTGCTGGAGAGCGAGCTGATTTCATCTGGCTGCTGGTGATGCTGCCTTGGAGGCTTTAATTAAAGGCACAAATTAATTAGAATGCCGAGGCAGGACCACTCCGAAATGTAGCCTCCATTATTAGCCTAATTGGACATTTAATTTTTATTCAGAAAGGCAGACCGTCTAAAAAATGATACTTAATTATTCAGGCCGTTCATAACATGAATTAATATGTGCTGCATTCTAACTGGACGACTGTTTAGATTACAGCAGTCATTAAGAAATGTCTGTACAAGATTAATGGACAGATGTGCACTCACTGGGTCTCGCCGGGCCTGGTAGAACAGGTCCAAGTCCCTCAAGATGGGCTCACGGACACTGAGGGTCTCCAGAAGGCCTTCGATGACAGGTCTGTCCATGGACAAGGCCACCCTGACCTCAATGGTCCTGAGAGAGTGACGTGAAGCACGGCGCTTTGCTCGTAACGTTTACCGACACTCGTGTCAAAAGCACGTGGTCCTTTTCTCTTTGAACATCTTGGACAAACACCCCCCAGGATAAGGAGTAAGGGGGCATTTCAATTCACATGAGGGTCACTCTCCAGTTCTAAATTTCCATGTTATTTTCACGTGATTAAAAGAATGTGTTTGGCATTCCTTTAAAACAGTATATCGTAATCTGGTTTAAAACCAGAGACCACAGTCTGTCTGTTTCCATGATGTGTGCTGTATGTTGTTAAAAATTCCATTACTATTTTTTGACTGGGGTTGTTTTTCTTGGCCATTGTACATGTGACCAAGGCTGTGTGTTGAACGCCACGCCTGGGACGGCATGATCGTCGTGTGCCTTTGCGGGGAATGCTGAAGGCCAGTTCATACTTCACGAGTTTGCGTGCACGGCACTGGCAACGTGGACAAAATGACATCGTTTTGATGTAATTGCAGACGCTAGTAAACGCAGCAGCCAAAATTTCACTCTGTGTGGCCAAGCGTTACGATCTATACCATTAACATTAACATTTACATTTCATCACACGATTGTACATGTGTGTATCATGCAACCCAGGAGAGCCAAGTGCAGAAGTACGAACGCAGCCGTGTCCGTATAGCTTGACCGCGAATGGGCGTGCCACCGTGCGCAGAGCAGTACGTGTTAGCCTTGACGCTAACCGCAGTCACCTGAGCAGCCCATAGCGGTGGCAGATGTAGAGCTCGTGAGGCAGGATGCTGTCACAGCGTGGGGCCACGCGGAGGAAGGCCTGGAGCAGCGGGGGCTCAGGCACCGTCTTGGCCATGGTGATGACGCAGAAGTCACGGTCCTGTGGTCGAGAGCCCATGGTTGCGGTCACTGCTCTCATACCGATTCTTTTCATGGTTACAATATACTCACTGGGAAGAGTCTGAAGACGTGTGGCAGGAAGTCCAGTGAGCTGTGGGCAGGAACGAGGGAGAGAGAAAACGGATGAGTGACAGGGGCCCCGGCTGGCAGGATGGCCTTCAGCCAGAGGGCAGCCCATGGTGAAGAGGGTCCTTGGCTGGCTCCCTCACGGCTGCCCGCAGGACACGCTCGTTCATCACCAGCCAAACGGCTGAAGCTATCTGACAGGGGTGGGCAGACCCTGCCAGCATGAAGGCTGCATAGCAGCTGGTTCGAATGCTGAGTGACGGGGAGATGAGTCCATGCCAGGTCATATACAGCATGTAGTTTTCTTAATGAACAAACATATCATTCAGCCTGATGTTGAGTTTCACACTTCCTTATAACTAATGAAAACAAGGCTAAAATAATACAAGACAAAGCCATACATAGGGTGTGTGAGGGCGGACCCTCAGGAACGGCCGCAGGACTCACCGCATTTCATATTCCTTGTCTACAAAAAACAGCTGGATGCAGAAGGCGTTTGGAGCATCTGTTTGATCTTCAGGATCTGGAGTCAAGCTGGAGTTTTGACGTTCAGAAAGATGGGGCTCCGTGGCATTCGCCTGAAACAACAGGAAAGCCACGGGGTAGTCTAGGCAGAAGAAGCAAACGTAGATTATAGAATGGCAATGCTAAGTGGCAGAGTGAGTTTAGTACAGGGGCTCAGTTTAGCTGAGTTTAAAATACCTTTAAATGCACAGCATTTTTTAATTAATGCTATATATTCTCAGGCATATTTGTCTTTAAACTGTGTAGTGCAACTTAAAAAACAAAATTGTATAGTTGTGCCATTTTTATTTTTTCATTAGAAAAAAATTTTTCAAGCCCATAAAATGGGAATGCAATTCCAGGGTGTCCATCTTTGACCCAGAAGCGCCCGCACCTCTCCACTGGGGCGTCTCTTGGTGTCAGGTTGGTCCAGATGCGGCCGTGCTGCACAGTTATGAGTGGGCTCAGGCTGGCCCGGTGGGGTGCACCTGCGAAGGCCATCAAACGGGCCGAGCTCAAAGCACTCGTTTAACAGCTTCAGGTTGACATCGGCGCTCACACTGATGAAGCCGACTGGCACGCCTTCACTCTGTAGGCACACACACACAAACACGTCCTCTGCTTCGCTTTACGGTCAACTGCCGGAATCGCACATGTTATTTGTAAAATTGCAGAAGATATTTTGCTGCTCCTGCCCATTAGTACGATTGTAGCATTTTGGCAGGGACAGCCTGTGCTGAGATGTAACCGTGGTCTCCTAAACCAAATGGCAAGAACCCCAACTGTATCAACGAAAAGTCAAGACTTTACCGTGAAACTGAAGTCTGTAACTACACAAATGATAGCATGAAACAGGTGGTGTTTCCACTGGAAATGTGTCCCTAGACACAAAACACTGAAATCACAAAAGCAAAAAACCAAAGCGTAATAAATCTTGGGACAGGTATGGTAACTTCATGTAGAAACGTAATAATGAAGACGGCAAACCTCACAGACAGCCGCATGATGATCGACATCCTGAGCTTCTATGAGCTCAGCCAAGAAGTACGGCCCACAGGAAGCAGAGAGTGCTGCACTGTGTCTTGCTAATACAGCACTTAGGTCATCATGGTCTTCCACCCTACAACAGGAGGTCATATGCTTACAGTAGCTGATGCTTCCAAGAGTCTTGAGTTCACACAATGCCCTCCAGGAATATGGGATCTCTGGTTAAAAAGACCATAAAAGCCCATGAAAACACATACGTCACAATTATTGGCAGCCCTGCAATTAAGACTTGCTCTCGTTGGCACGATAACATCACAGAGTCTTAAAATCCTTGAGGATCTGACATTTAAAGGGATCCGAGACCATTCCTCCATAGATAATCTATCTTGATCCTTGGCTCTCACTTGTAGACTCTCCTCCTCAGTTTTCAAAGAGGTTTAAGCTTCACAGCATCACAGATCCACCAACATGCTTCACAACAGGGACTAGGCTCTTTTCTTCATGACAATGCCTTCTTTTATACTAAACCCCCTCTGGGGTTTGTTGCGAAGAGTTCTGTTTTCATTTCTTCTGACCACAAAAGCCTACTCTGGACAAAAGTCCAGTAATGTTTAGCAAACTCCAGGTTCTTACATTTGAGGTTTGATTTAACGGAGGCTTTCTTTTAACATGTCTGCCAAACAGTCTGTTGGCATCATTACTCTACTACAGAAAATGGGGGTTTTCAAGAATGCAGCTATTTTATTGGCCATTGCCTGTTTTCTGTAGGTCAAGAAACTCCTGCCTCATTTCAGTTGTGTCTTCTCTCGTCTTAGCCACGTTTGATGGATAATTAAGGGAAGACACGCATAGCCAGTTTAAAAAAATACAGGTGGGCTTTATAAAGGTTGAGTGTGAAGGTGACTATATGCTATTTGGATTTTGTACATGAGAATTTTTAGTTTCTTTTCTTTGAGTAAATTTCTCTCAGTGACAGGTTAGATTTATATCATTATTTGAGTGTACGATCAAGGTCAATAAAAACATTTTTATAGCATGTTTGGTCTTTTTTTTCCCAAGAGTGCCAATAATTCTGAAGGGCACTGTGTACAGTTTTAAGATCAAATAATTATGCTTTCAAGCATGTGTGCTCAAACTTTTGATCAATATTAATGGATGGAAATATTAGAGGATGCACGACAGTAACCTGGCCCTCCGTATGTGCTGTCTGGGGACATAACTGTGTCTGTGACACACATATGCAGAGCACTCCTGGCCAAGGTCCTGGATAACATTGATGGGCTCAAAGATCTCAGCCAATGCTGGCTCTGAAAACAAGAAGCACGGATTCAGATATTAGAAAGACTTCAGCATGCTGTTGGGTTTCAGGTCACCTGTTCAACATTTCGTAAATTCAGCTATAAACACAATATATCATTTAATTACTGTCTTACTTATTCCTGGATGAGGTGAAAAAAAATTCTCTCTCACCGAGGAAATTCATGCTGGGGGTAATCAGGAAGATGTACTGTAGGTCAGTAACGGCACTGAATACAGTTCTGTAAGACAGCATGTAAAAAACGTTGATTCATTGATCAACACATGACTTCTCGCCAGGAAATATAGTAAAATGCTTGGTAAATGGCATGTAACGAGTCGTTCTTTAGCATAGATAGACAGATAGATACTTCATTAATCCCCGAAGGGGAATTTGATACTAGCATCCTATTAATTCATTCGGGAGCCAAGCTCAGGTAAATGCAGTTCCAATCTGAAACCTATCTATTTTTGCACAAAAGCCCAAGTTTAATGGTACTCTTTGTGTTTGTCCTGGATGCTCCAGTTTTCTTCCACAGCCCATAGACATGTAGTTTAAGTGAACCGAGGTCTCGGAATTGTTCTTTCTGTGTGTCCTGCAAAGACCAGGAAAAGGGCTTTCGGTGAGTGCTGCCAAGCCACATGGAGACACTCTTGCTCACCTGACGATCTCTTTAGCACTCCCAATAGAGAAGGCTGGCAGTGACACGAAAAGGTGCATGAAGAATGAGTTCAGAGGCTGACAAGACAGAGAACATACAACATTCCGGTAAATATGCCTGTCAATACAAACATGCTGCAAGACCACTGTGTCTGCCTAGAGCTGCCTATGCTGATATAACACGTCAGTGGACTTCTTTCTTCCCACTTACTGTGCATTTGTCAGTGCTGAAATGCTCATGAAGCCACGGTTCCCAGCTTGCCTGGTCCACGAAGTCCGTGCTAGGGTGGTCAAGGAAGGCAGCGTGGGCAAGAAGTTCGTTTTTGGCATTGTTTAAAGTGACAGCAAAGTTAGCCTTCTCTCTAGAAGTCAGGAATAAAGAGATGGCAATCAGAGGTTAGTGGCACAATATTTCTATGTGTCGAAGAAGCAGAGATTCTATCAGGAAATAGAGGGGCGATTATAAAACCAACAGATCAAAGACTAAACTTGCCGGTCCATTAAAAAATTGAGAGTATGAGTCAGCCAATGTTCTTTAACTACTTACAACAGGTAGAGTAGATGAGGTCTTCCAAATACAGCCGCTGTGGACGGAGAGATGAGGGCGTCGATTTCCAGGGCGTCGGCAGGTTCTGCTCTCCTCACGGTCACCGTCTCAAGTCCTCCACTCGAAGATGTCACCCTATTCATTTTTAGAAGTCTAAATGCAATAAACGAGAGTACAAACAGAGGAGAAAAACACTGTATTCATAAATATATATGTGTGTGTTATGTAAAACAGACAGTCGCACTTACATATGTGTTTCAGGATATTCTTTACCTTAAAGATATTCGTCTGTAGTCAGTCTTACTGTCAGCGTAGCGGCTCCGAAACTATAGCAACGGGACGCCGTGACGTCACACGCACGAGAGTTCAAAGGTCACGTTCGACGTGACGTCGTCGCCGACTTTGCTTATTCCGCTCGCTAGCGGCTTTTCGAGCTCTAAGGTGGCGGTTATTTAATCTACTGCATTTCTTTTACAGCACAGTAGCCGACAGTCATGGCGTCGACGGCGGCGGGGAAGCAGCGGATACCAAAAGTGGCCAAGGTGCTCGATAGGCTTAAAGTTGACTAGCTAGCTAGCTAGCTAGCTGGCTAGCTAACAGCGTGTCAGTAAGGCCCATAGAATCATGGTGTTTACTGTAGCTAATGCTAGTTAATTATTATGAAAATAAAATGAAGTACAGTAACTGTTGGTCGTTGTAATGGAACCTGGAGTGTTATTCTTATCGCTGAAGTTGATGGTAAGCGAGGCTCAGTCAACCTGCAGGCACCTTAACGCCTGGCCGCTTCGCCGCAGGTGAAGAATAAAGCGCCGGCCGAGGTGCAGATCACAGCCGAGCAGCTGCTCCGAGAAGCCAAAGAAAGGGAACTCGAGCTGCTGCCACCGCCGCCGAAGCAGAAGATCACAGACGAGGAAGAGCTAAACGATTACAAGCTAAAAAAGCGGAAGGCAGGTTTCTTCGAGCACCCCCATACAGCAGCATGGCTTTCAGTAATGACGCTCATTACGATGCGCTGACAGAGCAGAGCAGCTTGCCGTGGATGTTCTGTCCCGTTTACCTTTCCTCATGAAGGTAGGGTGATGTTTTTGTCTTGTTGACAGGGCTTTGAGGACAACATCAGGAAGAATCGAACTGTCATCAGCAACTGGATAAAGTACGCACAATGGGAGGAGAGTCTCAAAGAAATCCAGAGGTACGTTGTCACTTCATTCGTGGCTTTCGGGACTCAGCTTCCTTGTGGATGGAGCTTGTGCTTATAACCCACGTCTTGTTTTTGCACCAGAGCACGCTCGATCTACGAGAGGGCCCTGGATGTGGACCACCGCAACGTTACACTATGGCTGAAATATGCAGAGATGGAAATGAAGAATCGGCAGGTGAATCACGCTCGCAACCTCTGGGACCGAGCCATCACCATCCTGCCCCGCGTCAGCCAGTTCTGGTATGTTGCAGGTCACAAATGCCCCACTCCATTTTTTTTCTGTATGCTCTTAATCGTGAAAACGTAGATTTTTGCATTCTGCTTTTTCCGGATCACCTCTGTCTGTGTTACACTGTGTTTCTGTTCTCTCGGTAGGTGTCTTACATCGGTCCTGTTTCTTCTTGTGATCCTTTTGCTCTGAACAGGTACAAATACACATACATGGAGGAGATGCTGGGTAACATCGCAGGCTGCAGGCAGGTGTTTGAGCGTTGGATGGAGTGGGAGCCAGAGGAGCAAGCCTGGCACTCCTACATCAACTTCGAGCTGCGATACAAAGAAGTGGAGAAGGCCCGCTCCATCTACGAGCAATATATCCTTTGTGGGAGCAACTGGATGGCGCTGAAGTGTTCTAATTGTGCTCTTGTTTACATGAGTGTAGCGGTTCTGCTTCGCCGTAGCAGATTTGTGTCATTGGTTATAATTCTTAACTGTCGGGTACTTGTTATCGTCCATCCTGAAGTAAAGAACTGGGTGAAATACGCCCGCTTCGAGGAGAAGCACGGGTACATCGCACACAGCAGGAGGGTGTTTGAGCGGGCCGTGGAGTTCTTTGGGGAGGAACAGATTGATGAAAACCTCTATGTGGCCTTTGCTAAATTTGAAGAGAAGCAGAAAGAGGTAATTACTGTTCTGTTTTTAGTAGCAACTCATCATTATCGAAGTCAAAGAGCTTGTCCCAGGGCAAGATAGAATGTAAATGATATGGTACCACTGTCTGTGGGCATCGTTTAAAAGTTTGTCATATCATTTCTGCATTAACTTTTATCCCTGTTTTCATATCTGAATTTTTGTTATTCTGCTGAATTTTCAGGTCCAGTATTATTAACTTGGAATTTATTTTTCGTGTCAGTTTGAGAGGGTTCGGGTGATCTACAAGTATGCTCTGGACAGGATCCCCAAGAGTCAAGCACAGGAGCTCTTCAAGAACTACACCATTTTCGAGAAGAAGTTTGGAGACAGGAGGGGAATAGAGGACGTGATTGTCAGCAAGAGGCGCTTTCAGTACGAGGAGGAGGTCAAGGTGGGCATGGAAATGTGCATACTGTGCAGGGCTTGGTTTTCTGGCTTCAGGTGACAGCTTACGAGCTCCTAACTTCCTCACTCTTACATCATTCTGATCTCTAACTGTGTTTAGGCAAATCCCCACAATTATGACGCATGGTTCGATTACCTGCGTCTGGTGGAGAGTGACGCAGACCCCGACACGGTGAGGGAGGTCTATGAGAGAGCGATAGCCAACATGCCTCCAATTCAGGAGAAGAGACACTGGAGAAGGTACATTTACCTGTGGATCAACTATGCCTTGTATGAAGAGCTGGAGGTTAAGGTAGGTTTTGTTTGCCCATGGAACGTACACTGCCATGAGAATCTTTTTTTGTTTATTCTTTGTTAATCTCTGATTCTACCCAATGGCAGGATCCCGAGAGGACGAGGCAGGTGTACCAGGCGTGTCTTGAACTCATCCCTCATAAGAAGGTACGACGCTGCTGTGTGAATGAGGGCTGATGCGTACCTGTTTATTACCCCTCCTTTGTGTACTGTGAGTGGTTGTTTTAAAGTTGTAACACAGTACAGTAGATTGATAATTTTGCGGGACTTTGTTGAAGAAAAGTGTTTTCCAGAACTTAGCACATGACCAGTTTAGCCCCTTGAAAGTTAACAGACTTTTTCCCCTCTTTCAGTTCACCTTCGCCAAAATGTGGCTGCTGTACGCTCAGTTTGAAATACGACAGAAGAACCTGCAGCTGGCCAGGCGTGGCCTGGTAGGATACATCTGCCCCCTCATTCGTGTTGCCACTTACCCCTAATGCAGTATTCTGATGCCGTGTCGATCTTCCCCAGGGCACCAGTATAGGAAAATGCCCGAAGAACAAGCTCTTCAAGGGCTACATTGAACTGGAGCTCCAGCTGCGAGAGTTCGACCGATGCCGGAAGCTCTATGAGAAGTACCTGGAGTTCTCCCCGGAGAATTGCACCACCTGGATCAAGTTTGCCGAGTTGGAGACCATCCTGGGGGACATGGACAGGGCCAGGGCCATCTTCGAGCTGGCCATCGGGCAGCCCCGGCTGGACATGCCTGAGGTCGGCCCTCTCGTGGAAATGGGGGGTAATGCCCATAGGGGATCGGGACAAACGTCTAATTGTACTGTGTCGCTTTGGCTTTTCAGGTTCTTTGGAAATCATACATCGACTTTGAAATCGAGCAGGAGGAGTATCAGAATACGAGAGAGCTGTACCGGAGACTGCTACAGCGCACACAGCACGTCAAGGTGAGAGATCTCCCCAGGACCCGTTCTGTTTAGATGAGGAAACCTTAGTCCGGGTATATGGAGGATGTGTGTCGAGCAGGAGGGAACTGAACTGTGGCTCTGGGCATCGTGCACACTAGTGATGGGATAAATGAGGCTTCGGGACCCGTGGTCAATGTGAGTGTCTTGAGCTAATTGATCAATGCTAACGCTAAATGAGGCTTCGGGACCCGTGGTCAACGTGAGTGTCCTGAGCTAATCGATCAATGCTGATGCTAAATGAGGCTTTTGGACCCGTGGTCAATGTGAGTGTCTTGAACTAATCGATCAATGCTGACGTTAAATGAGGCTTCCGGACCCGTGGTCAATGTGAGTGTCCTGAGCTAATTGATCACTGGTCCCGAAGCCTCATTTAGCGTCAGCATTGATCAATTAGCTCAAGACACTCACATTGACCACGGGTCCCGAAGCCTCATTTAGCATCAGCATTGATCAGTAAGCTCAGGACACTCACATTGATCAATGCTGATGCTAAATGAGGCTTCAGATCCCATGGTGCGTGGGACTGACCAATCAATCTGAACTAACAAGTCAATCCTGGTGCTTCAAAACCCATTGTGTGTTCAGGTATCCTGAACTCACCAGCATTGATTGGTAGTTTGGGAAATCCCCACCCACCATGGGTTTTGAAGTCTTATTTGTCACATCACTGGTGTGCACAATTTGGATGAATTTGACTGGTCTCGATTACGGTGTTTGAGAGGACGTTTTTGCGTATGTTCAGTGGAGAAGTTGTCCCTTCAGCTGCCACATCTGCAAGCTGTTCCATGTCTTAGATTGGTTTTGGAGTCAGTCGAAGCATATTTTAATTGATCAGTATTATCAATATCTGATTTACATTTGAGTCAGATGAATTTTTTTTTTTAGTTTTCCCAGTTTCTCTCTCTCTATCCACTTTCATACACTGTAGATGATATAAGTGAGCCCTCATGAATTTTGGCCCCCTAGGTGTGGATCAGCTATGCCCAGTTCGAGCTGTCCATCGAGGCCGCCGACCGCCTGGACAGATGCCGGCAGATCTACGAGGAAGCCAACCGGAGCCTGCGGAGCTGCGAGGTGAAGGAGGAGCGCCTCATGCTGCTCGAGTCCTGGCGGGAATTTGAGGCCGAGTTCGGCAGCAACAGCACACGGGAGAGGGTGGCCAAGCTGCTGCCCGAGAAGGTGAAGAAGAGGAGGAAGCTGACGGCCGAGGATGGGGTGAGGACACTGACCATGTTCACTAGCCAGCGGTTGTATCAGGATTCTAGTTTTACTTAACATGTTTGTACTGAGGGCCTACAGGATAGCTACATTCCACAAATAGACAGCGTCAGGTTGCCATCTGCAGCCCCAACCTCTAACTGTACAGTAGGTCTGTTTGTGTCCATAACCCTGTAGGTTAGAGTTATTGGTGTTCTGTTTGTGTGTGTGATTCTGTTGAGCACCTTTTTGATGGCAAGGACGCGGAGATGTCAGCGTTCCTTAAAGCAGCCTGTTTGGGATGACGTGCTCCTGATTGCTCTTCCCCTTAAAGAGCGACGCGGGCTGGGAGGAGTACTATGACTACATCTTCCCAGAGGACTCCGCCAACCAGCCCAACCTCAAGCTCCTGGCCATGGCCAAGATGTGGAAGAAACAGCAGGAGGAGGAAGAGGAGGAGGAGGAGGAGGAGGAGGAGAAGCAAGTGGCGAAGGTGGAGCAGGAAGAGCCTCAGCCGGAGAGGCGGTCGGAGCAGGAGGCTGCGGCAGAGACAGGCTGGGGAAGCAGTGCCCCTCAGGCCGGGGAGGAGGCTGAGTTTGATGACCGGGATGACGATGACGAAAGCAGCAGTGACAGCAGCGACAGCAGCGACAGTGACGGTGACGGTGACAGTAATGAGAGTGGCCAAGCAGGCAGAAGGAAGGAAGAGACACAGGAGAGTGTGAGCACGGATCAGTAGTTAACGCAAACCTCCTCCCCGTGGACTGCAGCCTCTATCAGTCGCTGCTTTTGTTTTTGTTTATATCCTTTCAGAAAACTCTCTATTGATCAGCCCTCCATTCATGAATTCCACGCATCTCATCACCATTTTGCATTAGTCGTGTAAATACACCCCTTGAAACCCACTCAGTTCTGTGTGCATTTCTTTTATCCGTTCTTGATATGCCATAGTGTAAATGCATTTGAAAGGTGAATGACTGCCTTTTGAGCTGTAATAGTCTGGTTACCATGTTGCTACACAGACCGTTTTTGTATTTGTGTTTTTGGTTCAATAAAACACCATCTGTTTCTTCTATGGGTTTGTGGTGACTCTGGAATATGGTTATGTTGCTGGAAGAGGAGGCCTGGGCAGCACAGCCGCAGGCTGGTTACGGTGTTGAAAGAGGAAGAGGCGGCTACAGCATGTTGGCTAAGTGGGTAGCACTGTTGCCTCACATATCCAGATGTGAGGGTTTAAATTCCAGCAGTGCTCCGCGCCTGTGGAGTTTGCTTGTTCTCTCTGTGTAATGTGGGTTTCTGCCAGGTACTCCAGGTTCCTCCTGCAGTCAAAGACATGCATTTGATGCCTTCTTAACAGATTCAGGATGGTTTATTTGCCATGTGCGACATGCGTTAGAATGCTTACTCATTGAGCTTTCGCTCACTTAGCACTGTAATGTGACTGCTGCAAACAGTGCTGGGCAAAACAGCACAGGGAATAATAATAATAATAATAATAATAATGTTCAGTAACGCAAGGAGGTGGACATGACAGAGAGAGAGAGCTCGAGGCTGCTACAGATAGTATACATAAGAATACTGAGAAGGGAGCTGTCCCCAAATCTGGGAGTAGCACCCTGGTACTGTAGAGACCCCTGCTAGACTGGAGGGCGATGAAAAGTTGGTATCTGGGGTGGTTTGAGTCCTGAAGTATAGCTTGTACTTTATAGTGGTCAGGGGTTGATGTACAGCCAGTCAGTGGAAGGGTTCTTAAATCCCCGTGATCAGTTTATCTCCCTATTCTGTTAATTTTTCTGTTAATTGTAGCTTCACTCCGGAAGGACCTAATGAAATAAGAATTGTACTATTGGGAGAAACTTGATCTGGGAAGAGCAGCACAGTAATTGTTATACTTGGGGAAGACAACTTTAATGCTTCGTTCTTCCTTACGTCAGTTACCCAAGTGTTCCAGAGAAAAATTTAAAGTTAATGTGCGTGAAATTACAATTATTGACACACCAGGGGTCTGATAAAGATTTAGAGTATTCTGCAATATCTTGTGTCACTGAGTGTGATCCTGGTCTATGCACCATCATCGTAGTGTTAAGAGTGGAGAGAAAGTCTGTGAGGAAGACACTGAAGTGGTTTGGGGAGGAAGCCCTGAGGTGCATAGTTAACCCCTTCACCGCTGACCAGACCGTTACAAAGTATGTAGAAGGCAATGCCCTGAATGACCCTGACAAAGAACGTGACAAAAAGCTGACCACTGGAAAGAAAGAGAAAGAAGAAGTGTGAGATCCTGGAGGAACTTGATGTGTGGAGTTCATGTCATTGACCACAAGTACTGGAATTACCTTAGTAACAGTTTTGATTGAGTTTTTTCTTGGGGCAGGGAGGGAACCCCCAACCTTGGATGCCTGAAGCCGCAGGGCCACCCACTGAGCCGAAATGCCACCCAGCACCTGATCTTGTGCATAATAATGTAGCTTTGAATTGTAGTTATGTTCCAATCCGCATTTCTGTCACAAATGATTAACTTTAAGTCAGCATGGTGGCTCAGAGTGGCACTGCAGCCTCATACCTCCAGGGATGTGGCGTTGATCTTCCCCCCAGTGTGTGTGTGTATATTCTCTTCTTTACACTCTAAGTACAAAAAAACACAGTTTGGCGATTCGTTGTCTGTAAATTACCCTTAGTCTATGTTCTGTTGTGAACTGGCATTCCGGTTCTTCATCTTACAAGATGGATGGATAGAGAAACTGCTCCTTCCAAAGGTTTGGGTCTGCTCTGAATATGATGACAGACATTCTGAATCAAAGCTGAATCAGTCTTTATGACTCTAACTGCTTCTGACAGTTCGATTATTAGAGGATGGAGGGATGAAATGAAAATGTCACCTGCAGTCCTGAGACTGATCACCTTCTGGAAGTCATCAGGAGATTTTTATCTAGTATCCAGACTATCAGGGACTCTGTCCTACGGCAGAGTTTGCGCTTAAGATGTAATTAATGACAGTGGAAGGAATTATGTGTAATAATTATATAACACAAATTTCACTGTGGATACTCCTGCTGTTAGTTTTATTGAAATTGACATGAAAAGGCAAAGTAGTATTACATGGATAGAAAGCGTCTCATAGCAAAGACAGCTGGTACAATATTCTGCTTGGCTGTCGAAGAGGAAGCTTGAATTTACGAAATCATCCTGTTAATCTGAGATCATGAAAGTTCACAGACTGATGCCTGTACATGCAGAGTGAGGCTGTCCTACCTTGAAGTGAAACACGCAATGAATCACATCACACAGTTACATGCTGTGATGCCATCAAGCGGTTCTTCTCTTGCTTTAATCCATGAAGCTGCTGTTTTCTTCCATTTAATCTATTCCAGTTTTTGTATGCTGTATTTTTTTTTTATTATTTTGCTGGCTTCTGACAAAAAACCCAAGCTTGCTTTATTATATTTCCTGCTTTATTCCTAACAGCCTCTGCTGCATTTTCTGCAGAATCTTTAGGCTTGTCTGCTCTGGCTGCAGCTTTAACCCCTTCAACCCCACCTCCTACGGCCCCTACTGCAGCCAGAACCCCAGCAGCTACACCCAGTCCTATTCCTGTTATGGCTCCTGCTCCTAATACCCCAACTACCCCAGCTTCTGCTCCAGCCGCTCCGGCCCCAACTGCCCCAACTTCTGCCCCTGCTACTCCAACTGCCGCTGCCCCTAAGACCCCAACTGCCCCTGCTTCTGCCCCTAATGCTCTAACTGCCCCTGCTACTGCCCCCATCTCTGTACCAATCACTGCTGCTGTTCCTATTGCTGCATGTACTACCCCAGCTGCTGTATTTGCCATCTTAGCTTGAGTTTTTGCATGAACTCTGGCCATCAGGAATCCAGCCACCCATACCGGCACTATTGATATTCCTACACCCACCCCCAGTAGTGCCCCCAGTAAAGCTCCAGTAGTCCCTCCTGCCACTAATCTCCTAGTCTTGGTCCTCACTCTCTCTCTTGCCCGTCTCTTGATCTCAGTCATATCTGCATTCTTGTTTGTCTCCTTCAGCTCTTCTTCTATGTTTCTCACCTCAGTTTCTATAGCTTCTGCTGTTACCCAGAGTGATTCATTAGTGTAATGTTTCCCTTCATTCTTTTGCACCATTTTCTCTATAGTTGTCAGCAGTTGTTTAATCTGAAAGCC
>JAACJT020000045.1:0-19752 GCA_009936485.2 Gymnarchus niloticus
CAGCCTCTCACACCCGTGTTGCGCCCTGTGCACTTGTGTTGCGGCTTTTATCTCTTTGTTTTCGCTTTTTCATTCTTCTTGCGGCCTCCGCCCCCCCCCCCCCCCCATCGTTGGAGGTTCCCTTCTCACTAATAGTATATTAATCCCGTCTCCCTCATCACACCCTCCTTCCTGTGTTTATAGGTTTGTTAGGACAACAAACGTTCCCCTAATGACTAAACTACAGCTGTGGTCTGTTGTTACCTTATTCACTCCATTTACCCGGTGTGAACTTCATGGATCTGGCACGTGTGTTTTCTCTTTCCCGTGCTTCCTTAGTATTCTCTGAAGCTCGGCTCATTAGCGCTCAACGGTTACACATAATGAAGGCTGCACCATCTCTGGCGTCTTCTGGATCCAAGGCACCTTCAGGCAATGCGGGACCTCCTGCGTTGGAGCTTCCCAACACACATGGGCTATTTGCATCATGCTTAACTGTAATGAACAAATGCATAATTGAGTTACAATACAGCGCAGACTGCCCTTTCTGCTCAATCTGACTTTGTGTGTGTGTGTGTAGGTGACTCGAAATTCCTGCTCCAAATGCATTCCAATTCTAAAGCGACTCCTCTATATCACGACTAGATGACACCCACTTGAGGCACACCTATACCAAAGCTAAACCAAATTGTTTCATTTAAATGTACAAATGTGGTGTTTAATTCTGTCTATTAATATGCACTTAATTTGCATTTATCCTTGATACACCAGAAATTAATTGCTCACTTTCAAAGCCCCAGGTAGAAAAGCCAAAGGCTAAACTGGAACAATCCATTGTGTAGAAGAGAGTGCAAGGGAGGTACCATTTACGATATTATCCAGAGTGGAAGCACTAATGGTTGTCTGTTTTTAAATGATAGCAAAATTCTTAACTCTTTTTCTTACATAGGAAGGCATATTTTGATTATATTTCGGTCTCCCCGTTTTATTATCAAGAGCTGGTTTATGACGAGAGAGTGAAAGCTGGAGCTATCCAATAGTGGACGATGAAAAACGGAAATATCTAACTATCTTCCAACCATCTACTCGACCGTTTACTCGGTAAAGGGCTGGTTGTAGCCTGGAACGTTTCTCGGGCAGCAAAGGGCAAAAGGTAATGAAACACCATGAATGGGATGAACCAAAATTCACTCTAAGTACTTTTCTTTCATGACACCACATCTTAAAAATTCATCATGGCCACCAAGTATATTGAGATGGTTTTAATTAAACAGGACCTTCCACATACAGCTTCGGAGGAAATCATATTTGCTTTGAGAAAAGGACCTTGATAAGGCAAGAATAACAAAAAATGCTAACAGTCCAGGAGTCCCTTAACTATTAATGTTTAAATTTAGTTGCTCTTGAAATCCACATCCATAACTGATACTTATCTACACAGTTTCTCCTACTCTTCATAATACCCTTAATTTTAATTTGCTTGCTCCCTATCAAGCCGCTGTTGAGCTAATTGCTTTGTTTACACGGTACACATTATCGTGACCCCCTTGCACTGATAAGCAGACCCCTAAGGGTGCCTGGACACCCCAGCCGATTCGACACATAGGATCTGAACAGCAAGGGAATGCCAATGAGACCGAGAATTGTGCAGTGGACAGGTCAGAAATGTCTGCCTCGGTTTTTCTGCAACCAAGATTAAACATAACTACCAGCAATATTAATAACCTCTTGTTACAGCGCTTCCATTGACTATCCCTATTGCTAAAAATGTAATCAGCCCCCATTGTCTTTATTATCACCAAATGATTCATATCCAAAGACAGTAGAAAATTTGTAATATATAACTTACGAATTATATTTGCAGTTGGAGATGGATAATAGTTGTGTAAAGCTTGCAAATTAATATGCAGATACATGCGTTTATTATAATTAATAAATGTCTTCACAGAATAATTATTTACAAGCATAATAAGAAATATGACAGCATAATTAATTCATTATTACAATGAATAGATGTGACATTTTAGTGGTGTACGTTCATCGCATCGATGGCAGGGTTGCAATAGCGCCATAAGTTATGGATCAGTAGCCTCCGATGTTTTGCAATTCTGTTTTCATTTCGGGGTGTAAGAATAATATCGCCCTACTTTCCATCCCCCCGTCTCCCCGCAGACGTTCCATTCGGATTTCGGACGTCCGTTACATTTCATATCCTGTGAGCCGTTAGACGTTACTTACCGACGGATCGAGCCGTTTTTATTATCCCCGAGCCTCCGGCTTTCAACAGCGCCATCTGCATCCATCCATCCATTCATTCCCGGGCCGAAACGTCACTGCATGCTGCCTGCCATCAGCTGTTTCATTATGCGATGAAATGTGAAAACTGACTTTTAAAATCGACCGGCCTTTGGCGTTTTTATTGATTGGACGAAAGGCAAAGAAGAAGTTTAAAGGCATTAATGCCATAAACAAATTAGGATAATTGCTATTGAAATACTTCAATATGATTAGACTTTATTATATATTTTTTTGCCATAGTTTGCTTATTTTTCTTAAGAGTTATCAATAATGTAAAAATGATGAAAAATGCGCTCAAAGCACGATGGAAAATACGGTTTTACGACTCTAACATGTCGAGATCACGTTTCTGCAATGCGGCTATAAGGCTGTGGTGTTCGCGTTTTTAGGACGCTGTATGTGTGTTGGAGAGTTTGGATGAACATGTGGTCGACCAGAGCAGTGCATTTTTAGCGGTTCGGTTTCCTGTAGTGCCCCGTTTTTAAAAAAGATTCAACTAAAGATAAAAAAAAAAAAAAGAAAGAACTCCATTGTCATCGCTCATTCACTAATATAGTTCCCCTTTTTCACAGGTACTGAGTTTAGTATGTGCCTCCCCAGTCAGGGCTTTTGTTTGATTCTGCTTCTGCTGTGTGACTGCAAATGTCATGAGTGGTCTGGACGCCTGTCAGCTTAGCTCATCTGCTAGTCTTTCCCACTTCATCAGAGCCTGAGTTTAACATACAAATCAGGCACCCTGACATATTAAGATTACAGGGACATCTTGTACAGGATTTATTCCCTTTAGCCATGCTTAATCTAGTAGATTACTTATTCCATTCAATCTGATCTTCATTTTAAACATGTTTAAATTTCACCTCTCACAAGACTAAAGAAAGGCAGAAATGTTACTGTTATTGCCATGTTTTACACTTCAGAGGACTGCCTCAATTTTAATGATAACACAAAGAAAACTATATTGGGACCAATTCAGATGATAACCGAGATAATATTTCCTTACAGCAAGGACAGTAGTGTGATTGGTTGGAATTAGTTTTCCAGGAACGTAGTAGAGAAATTGTCTCATGGTATTTTCAAATCAGCCAACTCTTAGTTATTAAACTCCCAGTCACAGAAGATGGGCTGAATCAGCTCCATTTATTTATAATATGAAATGTTTTCATAATTACATGGAATACTGGTTGCTTCTCCTCAGTGTTCGTGGACTAGGCACTGCAAAATACCAAACAAAGTAATACTGAACCCCGCACAAGTCGATTAGCTAAGCCAAAGTTGTGCATTTTCTATTTTGCCTCGTGCTGTGAGTTCGAGTCATTTTAAAAGAATATATCTATCCCCTCTGGCCAACATTTGGTACGTTCAATATTACATTTTAATTACTATTCTACTTAAAATGAGCTGGCTGTGTCACAACATAAAAGCAGAAGTTCAAATAGCCCTAATCAGCATGCATGTCTCCAGAACTCTGTTGATAATTTTTTCATCTTTGCAGGAATTTTGGGGGGGGGAATCCATATCAAGGAGCATGACAAAAGCAGTAAGCTAGCATGAGCGTGTACCCTACAGTTACCATGGTTTCTTCTGTTACGATACCTGAGTGGAAAGTAAAAAAATAAAGCTATGGGTAACTGCTGGTGATTCCGAAGCACTAAAACTCCTGGAATTTGTGATACACGTTTGATTTCTGACTCTAAATATTACGCATGTGAAATTTGCGTACGAGCGCATAATAACTAAGCGTGATGCTTTAGATTTTATTTCGATTTATTTCCTTGTCACATGAACTGTATTTAGTAGTAAAGGAAGACCCTTCAATTGCACTGAAATTACGTGTGGTTGCAATTGTCTATTTAAATGCTAATGAATATTTAATGGATGGTATAATTTTAAAGGTACCTGAAGGCAGTATCACTGGCATGGGTTTCCCCATTCTAAATGTCTTTTAAGAATGGTTGTAGAAAGCTTTGACTGGGTTTGTATGGTTATAAAAATGCCCTGTATTAATAGTGCATCAAATCTGGGAACGCTTTGAAATTCATGCAGGCCAGACACACACAGATGTCCTGGTTAGAGTCCTACGAGAAGCCTAGGTGAGCTCGAAGTAAGAGGCGGGGAACTGAAAGGAGCAGAAGACGAGGTGAGTGTGTGCGTGTGGATGAAGGGTCTGGAGCATCTTCAGGAAACCGAGAAGCGTGCTGACCTGCTGTGACTACTGAAACCCGTGAGTTACTGCAAACCGCAGAGGGAGGTGACACAGTCGCAGAAAGAAGAACGAGTGACTTGAACAGAAGCCTGTGAGACCTCGCTCTGCACAAAGCTGCTTTAGGCGAACGGCTGTCTTCTGCCTGACACGACTCCCAGCTGCACCTGCGCTCGAGCAACAGGAAATACGTACTGATTTGTTTCCGAGGAACAGAGATTTATGCCCCCATATACCGTGAAGATGGAACAATGTGTGACTGGTGAGCGCTAATCCAGTGTAACACACCTAACTTCCTGTGCATTTTTAGTAACTGTGTGACTCTTGTCTCACAGAACATCGTTCCTTCTTTTCAAAATGTACAATAGATCTCAGACAAGATTTCAGGCTGCCAGATCCTACAAAGATCTGTCTTGATCAAAGACTAAATGTCATCTTCTTTATTTTAATTGTAGTTTTTTTTTTTTGTACCCTTTCGGGTAAAGGAGGACCCAAGGGGTTAATTTGTGTGACTATTGTTTGAGCAGTTTAAGGTCCTTGGTGTTCTAAAAAGACTAAAGCAGACTTAATATTACTGAAATGGGAACTATACAAGCAGGAGGAGGGATATTTCTGGTGTTTTCTTCTATTTCACATTAAGGCGGAAGCTCTGTCATACTCTTTCATGTGTGGCTACCACACCTGCGTATTGTAACACTTTCCTTCGTGGCTGCAAGCTGACTTGAACATACAGGATCTAATAATGAAAACACAAAATGTGTTTATGAGCAGGTCATTGTCTTTAGTATCTCCACCCAAAACCCCTACCCAAAATAACAACCTATATAGGCAGACAACAGTTCAAGGTGAACTGTCGGTTTTTTCGTGCAAGAAATGTGATGAAGACTCCTGCTATGGGATCAGCATCATCCTACGGTAAATCTGACTATGAAGTTTCAGGCCTGTTCCTCCAATGTGGCAGCAGATCCGTTGGTTTCACCTTTGTCCCCCTCCTCTACCATGTCCTCTTCCTGAAAAAGGGGGTCCACAGTAGATAACGGGTTCATGGAGAACGTCTTAGGTTCCGGAGGGAGGAGCGAGAGGTGGGGGAGGAGCTGTCCTTCCCGGAGAGCTGTGGCCAGCTCTCTGGCACTGCAGGATGGGGTGTTTGTCTCGTAGATATCGTGGAAGTTGTTGTAGTCCACCTCGTAGAAGCCATTCTCCAAGGAGAGCACTGGCGTGAAACGGTAGCCCCATAACACCTCCGTGTCCAGATATGAGCTACGTGCCTGGCAGGTCATTCCTTTGAGAGCAGGGAAGGCGGGAAGGGAAATGGTGGGTTGGGGTATGGAGGGGGAGAGATAGGAAGTACAGTAAACCAGTAGACCCGTGGAACAAATAAAGTACTAGATTCATAAATCAGTAACCAGTTTACACATATTTGATATAATGAAATGATGTGCATTTGAAAACATGCACGTCATAATTTAATAGTTATGTATGACAACGCTGAAGATGCGACGGTCGCATGGCATAGTTATTACGAGCTGGCCGTGTTTTCAAAAACCTACTTCATGCATGAAGAGGGTGAAACATGGATGGGGGTGTTCACTGCACCCTCGTCATCTTTGGGACAAGTCTCTGGAATTTGTAATGATTTTACGGTTTTTGCTCGGCACAGAATTCTACAAATGTTGGAACACAAAAACCGTTCTCAACAGATGTTGGCCATATATCAACTCTCAGCAAATCTGGTCGATTTCATGGTCGATTTCATGGTTGATTTCGTGCTGATAGGCACCCTACAGGGGCCCCAGGGTGTTGAGGGTTAATGTGGTCAGGCTCACATGGGTCTAAGGGCTCATTTGGATGAAATAATCTGCATCATAAGAGAGTGACATTGTATGTCCTGCAGTCTCACGCAGTATTGAAAGTCTGAGAGCGAGCGGAATAGCGGCTAGCACGTCTGCCCACTAAGCACCAGCCCAAGAAGACTCACACCTTCTGGCTGTTTGTCAGAGGAACGTGTTGTGTCAACAAACATGGCCACTATAGCAGAATGCGAACATGTGCAATGATTCATGGCCATAGAAAGGCATGTCACGAAGAAGGACAATACCCTAAACGGGCAGAAAATTAGCAGGAACCCTTATATGCAAACAAAGCATAGCATAGCATAGCGTCGTTCTCAGAAAAACAATACAATATGTCCTGTTCTATTGCAAGATGATGAGTCACACCAAATTTGAAACAATACCCCCCATTAAGGAGTATCTTCTCCCGTTCGTCTTTATTGGTATGATTATCAGGTAAAATCAAAATCTTAAAGAATTTTTTGCTTAAATAATTTAATTTACATTGCTATCTCAGTATTTCATTGACAGAGTGTAAGTTCAAGGCACGCGGTAACAGGAACGAAACAAATATCAGTCTTTTGGTGGCAAGTCTTGACAAGAACCAGTGCCTTGTCTCATCTGTCTTCCTAAATATTTCGAACCTTCAGTGCTGCAAATATTTTTGCGTATAAATCTGAGGTTATAAATTGAGAACTTGTGGTTATTATGACACGCAGGTAGCTTTTCACCAAGTTGCATGTTAACAAACTTGTGTACACACGCTGTTGACATTGTCTACTGCCAGAAATTAAGTGAGGAGATAACTAGCGATGTTGCAACTTGGGACTGAACTAATTAACGAAAGTTTGCTTGTTCAAGTTAATTGCTCTGATAAATAAACAGCAACTGAATCGACATGCAGGATTGCAAGGTGTATAGTCATGCTGGATCAGTCTCTGTGGGTAAGTGTCGCTTTATAGAAGCTAAAAGCAGTGCCAGCATGTGTTGGTACAGTGTTGCGAGGGTACTGGTATTCTGCAATCAACCCTGCTGAGAATTTTCTAGAAAAAAAAAGACACTTAATGAAAAGTCAGCGTAGCAAGTTTTCCGAACGCAAACCACAGGGCCTCATCTCCTGGAGAAGGGTATGCAAATGCTTTAACGATTTAAATTACGCACAGGGAGTACAGCCAAAATGTGAAGCGAATATCATTTATCTCATTTAAGGACTTCTTTTCGCATGTTTTATTTCTTTTGTACTTTCAGCAACCGATGTCTTGGGGTAAAGATTCATTTAATTATAAATGCAAAATACCTCTCATGCATTTTAATGCAAATTGAGGAGCTATGAATTTTCCTAAGGGGACATACTGTATACTGAGACTTTGTTTGTTTGTTTGTTTGTTTGTTTGTCCATGTGTGTTTACTTTGACTATTTCCAGGGTAGTTATTAAGTAGAGATTTATTTTTCTGACCTTAGAGACGGCCGTGTATGGAGCCTACTGTTTACGGCAAGCAATCAATTTAAGAGGCAGCAAACAGTAAACTCAGCACTACTTGGTCATTTGTGCGGCTTGGAAAGGAAATTGACTACATGCCGTTCGGCGCTACAGCAACAGATATAGCACATTCAGTCTCCTCCCCGCCGTAAATAACCTCAAGATTACAGACTTCAGAAACAAACTCATTTGTTTTAGAAGACAAATGGGAGCTTTAAGTTGAACTCTGTCCGGTAAGAGAAACCAGCTGCGACTTCATATGCTAGCATGATGTTTTAATCACAAGTAGAAAGAAAGTTGTGGTTATAAAATAACGTAGTGGGAACATTTGTTCTAATTGGTCGGTTGATGATGTGTCAGTCTGTCCAGTGTTGTGGGTACCTGTTATTTTAGTGTAAACTGTAGCTTGTGGCTGATTTCCAGAAGTGATGACTTCAGCAATATGCTGCTGAATTCTCTTTTTTTCATAGATTTATGATATGGACGAGTAAGATTTAATGACAAAGATGGCAACACCTTACAGTGTAACTGAAGAAATATGAAAATAATTCCCTTATATTTATTGAGTATGACTTCCAGTTTTGATTTTGATAACATTCATCATAAAAAGGAACTGTTAGTGTTGTATGTAAACAAGCTTTTACAATTAACATAGGGTTAGATGGGAAGCGGGTGATGACTTCCTGTCACATGATGAGCTGAGTCATCTGGTTCACCTGTGCGTTATGGCTATTTCTTATGTAACAATGACTTTTGTTTATCTTTTCTGCCCAGGAACCATGCCCAGACCCAGATGCCCGATCCCAATTGTAGTTCTCGCCATGTCTTGTCTGCAATTTTTTTTTTGCATGCTGACACGGAAATGATTTTCATTAGTCTTTGTTTCTCTGTGCTTTGTCTTTGTTTAAGTCAACCCTTTGCTCCTTGCTGAGTAAAGCCCCTACTCCCCCCCATCCCAGTGTCACGTGGTTCAGTCTGCCCCCACCCCGCAGCCCCAGTAATTGGTACGCATCTGTGCACTCAGCTGTCCAGGGGGTTAATGTAATGCCTATTCTTTTAGGTTCCTCTATGGAAACCCAGCGAGGCCTAAAAGGTTTGACAAAATAATGTAGAGGCTGTGTTCAACTTGGACCCCCTAAAATTAATCCATGGTCCAGTTTCCATTAATAAGAGTGCAGAGTGCTCGTAACGCTATGAAAAATGAAAATGGTTAAATATTAAAGAGAATTCAGAGCCAAAATGTTCACAAGAATGGATTTGGTCTGGGACTGGTTCCATTTTTTTATACAGTATCTCTCTTGAAGAAATCTCTGCTTTTAGAAATTGCTATAACATGTATGTATGATATTACATATTATAAAGTGAATGTAATTAGCAGTAAAGTTAAAATATTCAATAAAAAAATTATCCAGTATATGGTTGGCTAATTTGTCGAACGATATGATGTACCATATTTAGATCAGAGACTAAACTGTTCACTGAACGAAAAGCATCGTTTCTGATGTTCTGATGAAGCCAGCACATAAGTTTTCATAGGCATTGATGCTGGTTTGAATAACACAATACAGGTAATAAGCTTCTGTTCTTTACCTTGGAGGCCTTGCAAATGATGAGTAGCTCTTTTTCTGCCAATGTTCTGTATATTACGCCATGCAGTGTTTTTACAGCTGGTTTGATGACTCATGAAAGTAAAGCATCTCTGCATGTCCCACGTACATTGAGAAGACGTGGAGGTGTTTCTTCTCAGTCACCCGGTATTCCCTGCTGCGTGTTCTAAATGTTGTGTGCTGTGTGTAACGCACTGGTTTTAACCATCTCCAGGTACATACTGGTTCGGTGGATAAACGGATGCACGTACAGCCCTATATTGAGTGCACTGCACTAAGCACCAGATAAAAGGAATGTCTTGATGGTGTTATCCAGGCGGAAGGAGAATCAACTGCTTTTTTCTTTACCTGTTGTCACGTCCTTGACCAATGACAAGGACAGCCTCTTTGCCAGCATTCAGAAACTAAAACTATCACAGGCATTTAATCGATGAATCATGAACAGCGTGGATTGCTCTCCTGTGATTTTTGTATTAGTTCCGCTGTGTAAGACATCAGTTTACTGCTTGACAAGCAGCTTATATGGCAAAAAAAAAGTTGAGTAATGCAAGGGTTTTATCTGTGCTCTATTTTAGACACATTTTTCATTGCAGAACAGACAGCCACATGGCCCTACACACCCTAGCTGAGAAGATGAGGATGAGTGGGCAATGAATACATTTAACAATGTTCTTTAATTTCTTGCTTGAAAAGTTTGCAGGGAACTGGTGAGAACGACAAAATGATTCTAAACCAGAACGCATTAATGCGTGTATAAACCTTCCAGTAGTAAAACCAGAGCGAAAAAGATTGGTGATTTTAACCAAAACAACCTGGCGTCGGTGATGTGGTGAGGAATGGGTCCTTTAGACCACAATGAAATGTTTAAAGGACGGGAAGAAGCAGCTTACCTGTGGCCTCCACCATGCCTTCGAGAATGACGACGATCTCGAACTCCTCCTTTTCCATCTGAGCCTGGGACAGCTCCCAGAACGGGCTCTTCTCATTAATCTCGTGGGAGATGATGAGAGGCGACACCAGGAAGAGGCGGTCGTCACCTGTGTCAAAGCCAATGTTGATGTCAGTCTGGTTGAGTGGTATGAACTCCCCCTCCTTGGTCTGCTGGGAGCGGATAAGCTTCGCCCGAATGGAAGCCTCCACGATGTGCGAGTTGCGCAGGTCCCCAACCCGGAACATGAGACAGAGCTTGTTGTCTCGGACTGAGATGACGGCCTTGTGGGAGAACATGAGGGTCTCGGCCCGGTTTTTGGGCTGCGAAATCTTGACAAACATGCAGCCAACCATTATGGCGTTGACTATGGAGCCGAGGATGGCCTGGATTAGCAGCAGGATTATGCCCTCCGGGCACTTCTCTGTGATGACGCGGTAGCCATAGCCGATGGTGGTCTCCGTCTCGATGGAGAAGAGGAAGGCCGAGACGAAGCTGTTGAGGTTCTGAACGCAGGGGGTCCAGCCGTCGTCGTCTCCATGGACCAGGTCACCCCGGATGAGTGCGATCAGCCACCAGAGCAGGCCGAAGAACAGCCAGTTGACCACGTAGACCAGGGTGAAGATGAAGAAACTGAAGTGCCACTTGAGGTCTACCAAGGTGGTGAAGAGGTCGCTCAGGTAACGGTACGTCTCCTGCACGTTGCCGTGGTGGACGTTGCACTTGCCGTCCTTCTGGACGTAGCGCTGCCGAGGTTTCTTTACCGGTTCGGCAATCAGGTGTGTGCGATCGGTGGCTATCTGGGGCTCTCTCAGGTACTTAGGGAGTTTCTTCACCTAGACGCAGCAGAGCAGAAACATGAGCGAAACGAAACCGGTCACCGTCCCTTTAAAACAACAAGGGCTCACTGATTGTTCCTCTGGGACGTTTCGTCATAGGTAAGCCCATCAATGAGTCATTCGGTGTCACCTCAGCCTCCCCCTCCATCTCGGGTGAGGCGAACCCAACTGAACAAAATCAGACTTCCCCCACGAGCTGAGGTTAGCGATTTTGGAGAATCTGTAAACACCGTCACCCACCAGGACCACAACTTCTAACCTAAAATGATTTTCTGAGTGACCCGCTAACACAATTTTAATTGTCTCTGACGCCTCGGTAGTTTTGATTAAACTACCGAAGGGCAACAGCTGGGACTGAAAAGGGAATCGGCAGGCACTGATGTGGGCGGTGCTCGCATGACACTGGACCGCAGGCGCTAATGAAGTGGATCACCCCAAGACTGCAGGTGCATTCGTATCCGTATTCCTGGCTGGAGCCCAACGAGGCGGGCTGCCCTACAGCTGTGCCTCTTCCTCATTAATCCTCTGTGCCCCATGAAAACCAGTCTGCTCAGAAAACTGCCCACACACTCGTACACGAGTCGATTTTTTTTCAAGAAGCCCACAAAAGCTTCCAGTTCCTAATGTCCCAATCTTTCATTTGTATTTCCGGTCAGAAATCACCTTGTTTGAATCATGACAGGGCCACTAAAAACATATGACATGGCTGGTCAATTAAATTAGATATATTAGAACTATACATGTATATTTTCCCCTCGTGACTCTGGCCAGGACAAGCAGTTAAAAAATGGATGGATGGATGGATGGATGGATGAATGGATGGATATATTTTTAGTAAATATCCATTCTTAGAGCCTATAACTTACATGGAGCACGTTTGAAACGTGAAGCGTTTTACAAGGAACAGTGGGTCTGATCTGATTCATATGTTTTTTTTTTAAGACCAAAAAGTCTGACGGTGAGAACAGTGAGAAGGGAAAATGAATGAGCCACAGATCCTTCATGGCCAAGTGTGGGCCTCAAACAACAATTGAATTTATATTATTGACTGACTTGGGAAGGCTAAACGTGTCATTCAGCAAGCTGCACACTCACTGTAAAGCAAGCATTTTAGGCCTGATATACATGCAAATTTACTTTGTTTGTTTAATGGATCGGAACATGGAGTTCCTGTCTCTTATAGCCATATAATATACATACACATAGTGCAGATATGCAAGAATATCGCTTAATTTTTAAAAAATAAAATCTATTCCTTATTTGTAGTTTTAAAAGCTGTTCTGAGATTTCAAAACACAGAAGTAATTAAGCCATTTCAATTACGTTAATTAATATTTAATTTTATTTCGCAATGTTGTATGGTGTTCTGCTCTTCTCACTGGTTGCCAGATGTGGTCATGCTGCATTTTATCGGTCTGTAAATCAGGCCCTCTGGTTGGCCTCTGTTTCCAGCTAACATCAAACCCCCTGTTGGCCCTCGGAAGCCCACGGTGGGGCTCTGCTAATTTACAGCGCCCCCTGACCTCCCTGGGGGTCACTCCTATCTCCATGTCGTGGTCTGTGTGGACTCGAGAATCTCCCGCCATCTTCAGCTGGAGCTGGAAGCCTAGAGAGAAAAAGCAGAGGTCACGTCATCTTCCATTTCCTGTCCTGACATCCCATGTGACCAACACATGGTCACCTGACTCATACTCACGTACTGAATTATTTTGTAAATGGTACTCTTGTATGTTGATAATATTGAAACATACAGCTAGGAAAACATCGTTTGCTCAGTGAGGGGAAAAAAATTACGTCATAAGTGGACAATGACAAGTCAATAATTTGAGTCAGATTTCTAATTTGGGATTTGGATTGTGAAATTAATTAGCCTGCCCACTCCCAGACATTAAGTTAACTTCCAGCCATACAGTGGCAAACTTGATATTTTTTAGGTCTAAGTTAATCAGCAGGATCATACTGAACTGTTTAGAACAGTTTTATTTACGCAATGACCCCCAAAATGAGGTGGCCTCGCTTGCAGTCAACGGTATAAATAAACATTATTGAGGTATTTTAACAGTGCACTGCTACAGGGTTTGGCTTTGTTTATAAACAAAACACGATATATTGATTCTACATGCGGCTGAATTCTTAACAGGTGTGTAGTATAAATACATCAGTTTCAGTGTTCTTGTCATTGACGTCACTTACGGAGCAGTGTCAAACATTCTGGGGTCAAGGTGAAACTCACACGCACACATGGACGCTAAGTGTTTTCTAAGTGCTCCTGTACAGGGCTGAGCCTCGTTCTGTTGGATCCTTGCTTTGTCATAAAAGTCCCGCTTGATGACCCCCACCCCCCCCCCGAAAACAATTAGCTTCAGCTGCACCCAGCATCTGGGTTCATCCTGTCATGGCTCCCCATGGGAATGGCCCACAAAGGCCCTTCGCAATCCAGCTCTGACGTAAGCAGCAGCGCCAAGCCAGCTCCCTGCTCTCAGCTCCACAGAAGCAATTCGATGGGTTAGCAGGACAGGCTTCGGAGAAGAGCGACAGCCCGGGGTGTGATGCAGGCCTGGCGACACGTCAAAGCCCTGTCTGCCTGCCAGTCCAGTCACAATCGGAGCTTCACCTCTTAACCTTTGTTGTGATGAGAGAAACATCACTATCTGGGATTCCCATGATTCAACGCTTTTTCATTTTTGCTCAGTGTCTATGTTGCTCGCTTCACCGCCGTTTCATTTTTGCCTGCCTGACTCTGTGATGTAAGTTATTGGAAGAAACACTTTAACGGCTCTTCTGAAGGGCTCGGGCGCTGTGATCCGTGCGGCAGGGCGCTGAGTGAAATGAAATGGAGAAGCACAAAGACGGTAGAGAAATTCCCGTGACTTTCTGGTGCTGTTTCACTGACACGTACAGGGCTTATGAATATTCAAAGGAAAAATGCCCTGCAGTGTATTTCCAATGTCATTGGGCTGTCATGGCCAAGAGCTGATGTAATTCTATTGGATGGAAGTAACATTTCCACTAAAATGTACAAAAAATATGTTGTACCAACTACAGTATTTTGGAAATCCCTAATATAGCCTCCATTCTTTCTGTATATTGCAAAAATTCCATAAAATCAAACAAGACAGTATAAATATATGGCAAAACAGCAGTAAGTAAACTGAATTATTGTTCATCCATCCATCCATCCATCCATCCATCCATCCATCCATGTTTATCCAGTACAGGGTTGTGGAGTGTCTAGCTTTTAAAGACATTGTCAGGCAACCAGTGCGAGGGTTTGAGGTGACAGAGACCAGCCCCGTCTCCTGAATGTTACTATGTCAGCCCAGACGGGCATCAACGCGGGCACAAGGCAGGGCATCACCTTGGATGGGATGCCTCCTTCAAAAAGTTCTGTATTTTAACCTGTAATTGGATATAAGAATCAGAATACGGGCAAATATGTATCGCAAAATACATACACATATGCAAGGACATTCTAGTTAATGACTGTAATAAGCAGTTTTCATTTCTTTAAAAATAAATATCTATACATACCGTACTGGGCCAAAGTCTTAGGCTGACAATGAAAATTACGAGTCCATTATACTTAAGTTGGTGTATAACTATGACTCATTGTCTTTCAAAGTATCAGTTGACATATTTTAAATCACCTTTATGTGTCAGCCCAGAATTTAGCTACCATCCAATGTGCCCATCCATTTGTAAAGCTGCAGTAAGAGTGATTTTAATAGAGTTCTCATAAAGTAAATTAGCTAATTTAGTTCACTAGTTAAGTGAGCCGGTGGTGAAAATCATCTCACACCCGGAGTGACTGTGTGGCTCTCAAAGAGAGTTCTGGGTAGCCAGACTGTCTTCCTCTAGCCACCCAACCAGATAAGGGTAACATTTTGGAGAACAGAACAAACTGTTCTTAATTTTTAACGTATTACTGTTTATTAAATGGATTTTTTCTGAGCAAATATGCACTTGCTGCCAGATGGCCTTAAGCGTTTTCTTTGCCTGCATACAACTTTTGCAAAATACTGCCTGTGAAATCGTCGGTACTCCTCAACGCCTCAGCTGTTCTTGGACCTAAATCCAGGTTACCAGAGGCCCTGAGAACACACTGCAAACCCAGGTAGTCCTGTGTTTCCAGATGGAATCAGGGTCGTGAGTTAGCCAGAGGCTGGCTGCTCGCTTTACACCTGGATGTTCGTCTACGTCGCCTTGTTCCAAACCGCCGGAGACGGCAGGAAAAGCAGCGACGTGACAAAGAGTGAATCTGACGGAGAGACAGCTTTTCATGTGCTTGTGTAACCGGAACCCTTATCGAGCCATTCTGAGAATCCATGAGGCGTTTATCTGGCTGCTCTCATTGCAACAAGATGCTTTAGTGGCCGTGCTCAGGGGGTTTGATAAAACTCTCACGGCGGCGACGCCAAGAGTACACTTCATTCCCCAACGAGGCGATCTGGGCGTAATCTTCTTCGATAAAGCATGACCGTGCAGCGCCTGTTTGCAGCCGCCCTCGGAGTTCACGGACCCCGACGGACTCTGATACAACTTTGGCGGATTCACCATATCTTTGCCCTTTTGTGGAATGTCACTTTTGTCTCAAATGATGTTTGATAGCTCTAAAACCAGTCGGCATGTTCACCAGGAAGCTTTTCTGGGAGATTAGAGCCTGGAGCCGTACCTCATCTGAGCTTTATAACAGTTACTAAAACAGGATGTCACTGTGTGTTCCTCTCACACACCACCCTTTAAAATCCTTACCCTGGGATCAGTATGAATGGCAATACAACTCTGCTATTCTTACTTTTAACATGGACAGACAAGGCTCTACTACAGTAGCTATTATAGTGAGTTGTAACCATAAGGTTGTTGGTTTCAGTCTCACGGTCATTCTGGGCTAAGGCAAGTAAGGGTTCCAGTAAAATTCTCACATTCATGAAAGAGTGAATGCTATAAAATGTGGCTAAACGTGGCTCATATCTATTGTTTTCCTCTCTTTCTCTCTTCTCGTTGAGAAAAGTGTGAGATGCTCGTGGATTCTGTTTTTCTGTCTGAGTAGAATGTCATGCCTTCGCAAGTCGATTTTATTGTTTGTACACCGCGTTTGTACAATAGCGCGGCTCGCTTTCGCGGTAGCATTTTCTTTATCCGGCCCTTTCGGATTTGCAGAGCACCACATTTGCATATGCATTTTGATTGCAGCAAAAAACAGTCCTTTGATTTTTACGTTTCTCTATGCACATGATTTGCCGCGCTCGCCAGCATGCAGAGCGAAGAATTGTGAAGTAGTGTATCTTCCCTGCTTTGCGTTGCCAGTCGGGGGATTTGGGATGCATCTGGCTACTCTGCGGTCCTGTATTGGGGGGGGGGGTTGCAGTTTACCCTGTCCTCCCTGACCCCCAGCTCTGGGCTCAATGTCCCCGCCCACTTCACAGCTTTGCAGAGGCACTCAGCTTTTATCGGTTCCAACGCCATAAGGTCGTTTGGAGGTAAATGGGCTCACATTTTCCTAGCAAAGATACTGGTGATCTTAATTCCTGCCCCTAGTTTTGGACCAGCCCCCCACCTCCCGAATGCCGGTGACCTCGTGAAGGTTACCGTGTCCCGTAGCTGCTTGCGTCTGCAATAAAGCATGCGGCATGTAAAGGTCGGTTAGGCTTGTTAGACAACAGCGCTGGGGAAAAGAATCGGTCGGCGAAGCTTTCCCTCGCCCGCGGACCCCCTCCTCTCGCATCCCGGGAACCAAGGAGGGCATACGTGTAGAGAAACGTAAAGAAAGCGATCCCGCACAGCAGTAAGATTGGGTATGTGTGTGGGGGAGGTGACAGACTTGGAGACGCCCATCTGGGCTGTCATGGTGACACACGCAGGCGGGAAGGGAAAGGAGATGCTCTGCATCATCTCAACCCTCGCATTGGTTGCCTCGTCAGCTGTTTACGGTGATTTATGGCCAGGGGCAGAGAGTCCGAATCTCTAGGGGGGGGGGGGGGGCCTGCGTGTGGGACAAGCCAAAGGTCAAACTGTCCCAATTAGAATTCCTGAAACATTCCACAGAAGGCTCATCCCCAAGGTGCCAAGTACTCTGAGGAGCTGTCACCGCTGCCACCAGATACTGAACCAGAAAATCCGATGTCACTTAATTAGCTCGCTCCCGTAATGTCACGCTCACATGTTCCGCCGTCACTCCCTAACGGCCAGTGACTGAAAACCACTTCTTCGGAGGTGACTGGAATCCACCCAGGATGGGGAAGTTAAAAGCGTTAAAAGCGGCCCGACGATCAGACTCCTTAACCCCAATCCCGGCCAGCTCGTAGAAGCTCGTTAAAGTACCGACGTCTAACGTGCTTGGTCATGCACGGTCGCTACAAAGAGGGTCTGAAAATGACAGACAAGAGGCTGGGCGCGACACCGCTGACACGTGACTGCTGGACCTGCCGCTAACAGTCTCGGTGACTTTGTGCACGTAAATGTCACAGATGTGAACGCAGCCTCCCTGGTTGTAGCTGACTCAGACAACGATACTCTCACCTCCCTTCATATATTCGTATTTTATTTTGGGCACTGAAGTATGTGAAGCCTTTTCGGGGATTTAAACGGCCGGCTCTCGGAGAGATTTGCGTCGAGTGCCCCACTCGTGGATGTCAACTGAGGTTCTCCTTCTCAATTTGGAAAGCCCTTTTACGCCATTTGGTCACGAGCCTGGGTCGGTATCCACTAAACCACCCGCTACTCCGCTTTGAGGAGCGGAGCGGTTTGTTACATGCACGCCGAGTGGTACACAACGTCAGCCCTACAGGGGGTCCTTAGTGACTCAGCGGGGTCTAGCAGAGTGAAAGGGCCACCTCTGAAGACACATTTAATGGTTACACATTTTGGCTGCGGTGTGGTTTCAATCACCATTCTACTAATCAACACTACTGCTTTAAGATATGAATTATACTCTTCCATAACATAAAAAGTGCTGTCATTGAGGTGATAAGTTATAGAATATACATTTATATCATCGGTAGTAATACATTCGGCTTCCCCTTCAGGAGAAAGATGGTATTGGGTAATTAGACATATCCAATCAGCTGTTATCTAACATTAAAGGTGATGAGATATCTGCAATAGATGGCTTTTGTCTTTGAGAACAATGAAAATAGCATGTTGGAACTTCACCTTCTAGGAGAGAAAGAATTACATCTGTAACCGGGAGCCTGTCCCAAATGACACCAACAGAACTTACTTTCATCGTTTTTATGCAAGTACAACTGTCTTTCTCCCATATCTGCTTGGGAAAAAATAGTCCTTCAGTTATTAATGTCAGAGCTCAACCTTTGACACTTTTGATACTGATATCAGTTTACAGTGAATTGCTTCAACTTGCAATGTAGTTTACAAGGTCAAAAGGAACGTCCATGATGCATTAGTGCTGCCCTTTAGCTGGGTTTCGGGGGGGGGGCTCCTTCAGCTGCGTGAGGGCTTGCGGTTGATTAAATGCACCACACAAATCTCCAGAAGCTAGCTAAACACCGCCGAACGATACAAGCGGGTCGTTCGCAGAGGTTACTCTGATGGGCTGCCCCTCTTCTGCAGAAAAGTCAGCACACTGCACGGGAAGGTTTTCTCAACAAACAAGTGGGATGAAAGTTTGGTATTAATAACTGTTTGTGTCTCCCATGCTGACTGCCCCCGAAATTGACAAGGAGCTCTTTTATAGCTCTGCTGGTATGTAACTTCAGCTGTTGATGAAGCTCTACCTAGAGAGTACAGCAGGGCGGCGCTGTGTGAATGCATGATAAGTCATCAATAGTCCCCATTCCACATTGTTAAAATGGGGGGGGGACACACGGTGATTTACCCCCGCTGTCTCTGCTGGCCAGCTCCAGGGACACAGAGCTGAAAAGCCTTAGGCTATAGCGCCGTGCCGAAACAGTCGCAGAGCATGAACGGAGCACGGACGCCCTCCTCGGAACACTCCTGCATTGCACTGCCGATGCCAGAATAAGAGCTCGCATTTAAATCCCAGGGGGTCGGTGCATAACAGAGAATGAGTGAATGATGCATTGTGACAAGGACACCGTGGATGGAGAGCAAATCGGGATCGCCGGTGCTCGTAGGACAGAAGCTGTGTCGCGGAGAGGGAAGTATCACTTTGCAACGCGTTGCCTGTGACTCTAATCTCTACACTACATCACGCGGCACGCGCATTGATGAATCGACGCTAGCGTAACTGGAAAGCGGGTGACAGAAGCATGTGTCGGCATCGGGGCAGAGTGCCCGCTTTGTAAGACCACCTTGTCGCCATGGTGCCGCCTCACCTTCAGTCCCATGAGGAAGCAGCTCCTGGCAGTCCTCCGTGACATCTCACAGCTGCCGACCTGGCTTCTGGACGTCCTATCCCGGCTGGGCTCCCCTACCGTCCCACCGTTCCCCCTAAGCTTCTTCTCTGAACCTCTCCACTCGTCAGTGTGTGTGTGTGTGTGTGTGTGTGTGTGTGTGTGCGCGCGCCTGAGCGCATGTGACTCCTACAAACCCTCCTCCCTCCCCCCACCATCTCCCCCCCCCCCCCCCCCCTTCCCCCCCCCCCCCCCAAACCTCCCTTCTCTCCCGGC
>JAACJT020000045.1:23191-39031 GCA_009936485.2 Gymnarchus niloticus
GGGTGTGTGTGGGCGCGCGCCGGCGCCCATGTGCCTCCCCCAACCCCCCCCCCCCCCCCAAACCCCCCCCCCCCCCAACTCATTCTCTCCTCACTTCCACACAAGAGCTCTTCTCTCTCAGGAATCATCCTTTGTGGGTGAGCGTGTGTGTGTGTGTGTGTGTGTGTGTGTGTGTACGCGTGTGCACCCCTGCCCATATGTACATGTGTGTGCACCACATAAACATGGTCTGTAGGAAGGGATTGCAGGTTTTTGCAAGAGAAAGAAAGGGGATAGAGAGACTCAGATATAGAGAGCAAGGAAAGTGTAGAGAGAAAAGGAGAGAAAAAATAGTTTGTTACTTTGCAATAAATTACAGTGATCACCGTAGCACCACAGCTGAGCATAAAAGCCCAAGGTTAGGAAGATGGCAGTCGGAGTGGATTTGTTGCGTGGACACTGAGGGAGAGATGAAAACGAAAGGCTAGGATTTTGGAATCGAAGGATTCCTTCCAGTTTCAGGCAAAAGTGCATCTGAACATCTGTGACGGAGGTAACTGCCCAGAAGAGTCTAATATGCACCTAACATGGACTCATGACTTAGTCCTGGCATCCTTACAGTGTCACAAAGTGCAAGGTAGGTTCAGTCACTCCAGCTCACATATCGGGGCCGCATCTGCGTTTGATAAATAATTCCCTAACTGACCAGGTGTAATGATTTGCGCGCAATGGGAGGTACTGACTGAAAGCTCATTTGATAATACTTCAGGACACGGCACGCATTAGCTACAGCTGAACAAATGATTTTGAAGTGACCATTAACGCATTCGCTGAGCAATAACAGTAGAATCAAACAACTACTTAGAGACAATTTCACTTGTTAGGGCTTATACCTTAATGGAACATTCTGGTCCAAAATCTCAGCAGAGGATTTTAAATGCAAGCTGTCCAAATGCCAGTATCACTTAATTTAAATGGTTTCGTAAAAAAATATCCTGGCTGCATAACAGATAATACAATAACATAATAATATTCATATGCCTGGTGGCTCAGTTACTTTGCTTATTTGCTTATTTGTCTCCCAAAACCAGTAAAATGGCCAGCATTAGGGTAGGGTCATGTTCATATTTTCGCATTTGAACTGAATTGGTGAAAAAGGTGCATTGATGTGCTGATAAGGTTAATGTTCCTGCACTGGATAAGCAGTCATGGTAGACTGAAGCATGGTAGATAAGAGATAGGAGGGAAAAGCTGAAGATGGAGGCTGCTCCCGGGCTTCCGAAGGCCAGAATCGAGACGATGTGGTGAGGAGACGATTCATTTTGAAGACAAATGTGGAGTGGATCTGTTCTGAATAATTTATCAGATGACATGTGCAGTAATAGCTGAAGTGAAGACTGAAGCTGAATCGGTCCAGAAGGAATGCTGTAGGAAGGGCTACATACACAGTTCATGAGGATCCATTCTGAGCTATCATCTCCAAGCTCCGTTCTCCCCAGCACCGCAGAAAGACAGTGGAAGAAAGCTGGCCGGACAGAAGACCTTGTCCCCTTGGCCAAATTGCTTCACTGCCCCCACTGACTTCCTTGCCGGTGTGTCGGCACTTTAATCCGCCAAAAGATTCGGAGGTCCAAGGACCACGAAGGTGGTGTGTTACGATCAGGACCTGCTGTGGACTACACCAAGAAAAAACAGATAGAGAGGGAGGGAGAGAGAGAGAGCGAGAAAGAGAGAGAATGAGGGAGAGAGAATAACAAGGATAAAAATGACTAAAACTAATAAATATATAACCCTTAATCCAGCACAGGGTTGAGAGGAGAGGCCTGGAGTCTATGTCAGGCAGCACAGGGCAGAGGGCAAGGAAATACCCTGGATGAGATGTCAGTCCATCACAGAGCACAAGGCTGGGGTACATCCTGGACAGGGTGCCACACTCACACATGCTTTGGGCAATTTCAGAGACGTCACTCAATGTAACTGCAATTTATCTGAGCCTTGTGAAGATGCTGGAGTACCTGTAAGACAAGAAATATGATAAGAATCGTTACTATCATCATCCCCTCTGGGGTGTAGCCTTGTGTCCTGTGCTGTCTGAGATGTGCCCCCTGTGATCCTGCCCAGGATAAGTGGGTGGAGGATGGATGGATGGATGGTTAATCATCAGCAACATGATAACAGCGCACATCAAAGTCCATTGTTCACTGATCAATTATGCACTTCATTTCCAGTTTTACAAAATTATATGAAGATCATTTATCTATGTGGGAAATACAGATGGCTCTTTCTCTAAGTTATTGGACCTAATAGAAAGACAGACCACCTTATTTGTTTTGGTGAAAACAAAATTTTACTTTGTAGCTTTCATTTTTTTTTTGTTTTTGTTCAGTAAGAAAAATGGATTAATTTAACAAAGGCAAATTTAAACCTAAAAAACTGAATTTGAGATTGGAAGTTTCCCTTTAATTTTATATACAAGATAACATAATTATAATAGCTTCATTTATATTTTTATGGGGACATGGGATGTAAATAAAAGGGTATCATAGCTAGTGACACCGTGTGGTGAAAATGGGTATAACAGCTGATGAATACAGAGTTCTGCTGGACAAACCTTTTACTGCAGAGATCTGATTTTGAGCTAAACTGTCCCACCAAAGTATGTGGGGGTTGAGTAAGAACAGAACATGAAGTATCGCTCCAGTGTCAACTCTCTGTTTTATTTGCATGCGTCATGCTTCCACTAGCTTGACTTCTGCTGCTCCTTTCACAGTATGTTGTGGAGAAGCTCCCACGTTCAGCCTTGCACATCTGTCTCATGGACGTTTCAGCTGGTTTTCAGATAACACAGAGTTAGCAGTAGTCTGTATCAGGGAGCGGCTTGGCACTTTAATGGAGCACAACATCACTGGTTTACCTGGGCCCCATTTTAGACTGCAAGAAGACAGAGCATCACCTGCAATTTGTCAGTAATATTTAGCCTGCAAATACATCTGTGGAGGTCCCGGGGTATCCAGTCAAACTCCCTCTTCCCATCCACCCAGCTGACCCTATAACAACAAACTGGAAATTAGCCCAACAGGGACCAGCTGGGAGTCCACATAGTTTACATATGCAGTAGTGGTTATTTAACTGGAGATAATTAGCATGCAATTTCAGTGACTGGCTGTTTTGGCGAGAGCATATTCGAATAAGATTATGATGACCTAGGGCCGATAAGCATGAAGAAAAGCTGGTCAAACAGCTGTAAAAACAGGTGTTACCTTTTTCAAAATTATTCCTGTAATCAATGCAGTCAGTGCTGGATGTCATCTATAATGCATGGTCCCTGTGGTCCTGCTAAGGCTCTAAGATGGGCTGGTCCTCTGTCTGGCATCATACAGGCGTACTTCTTTCTCAGCAGTCGTTTGCCCTCAGTGCCACTTCCACTGCTGTTTTGGGAAACATCCATCCCATTTTCTACCATACACTGGGTTCTGTGCTGTCCTATACTCTGCATGGACCGTCCCCTCGACTAAAACAACCGCTTTGAGGCCACCGTTAACTACACGACCTGCTGTGTGTTTTTTTTTTTTTTTTTTTCCAGTGTTTGCTCATTCTGGTCACAGCTGGGTTTCCTGCACACTGCTGCCAGTGACCAGTGTGATGACTATGTTTCCCTTTCAGACGGGGTACTGAGACTGGAGGAAAGCACAATGCAAACGCAAAGGAGTGGCTCGAAGTTCTGTGTCACACAGCCTGCTCAATTCTTATGCTTCTCCAGTCTCACAGTGTTATATTACTTACTGGCTTTCATGCCTTCTTTGCCTAACACATAATTAAACCCTCACAAAAAGAATTAAGACACAGGAAGCAGTATTGGATGACAATGAAAAAATCGATATCCAGCTTTGAGAAAGGATTTTCGGTCAGAAATCCTTTACATTCAATGCTTTGTAATTATTTGTGTTGGAGCAGGGTACGGTTAGTTACCGTGAATCACCGTGAACTTTTTAATACAAAGTTTGTGGCCATTGTTTTGTTCAGGGACCACTGCATTTCAGTCTTTAGCATTCTGGTCCATGTATCAAGTAATCAGTGTTAGAACACAGAATCCAGTCAAGGAAGCATTAAAATTTGAAATGCTTGCATTTGAATGCATTTGAAACATGTGATACGGATGATGGGAGGCATAGTGGCTAGTATGGTCACCTCACACCTCCAGGGTTGGGGGTTCGAATTCTGCCTCCACTCTGTGTGTGGGGCACTTGCATGTTCTCCTGGTGCTTCACAGGTTTCCTTCAGGTCCTTCAGCTAATTGGCATGTTGGATGTGATGCTGGGACATATCAGGACAGTTACCGGTATTTCAGACTGTAGAAATACAGCTGTGGAGGTGCCCAACTATCCAATCAAACTTTCTCTTCTCATCCACCCAGTTGACCCTATAACAAGTAATCTGCAGGTTTACTGATAGGAACCAGTTGGGAGTCATTTATCATTTTCCCATGGAATCTGGTGGCCAGTCTCTATGGGAACACCAAAACTCACCCAATACTAACTTGCTATGCATATATAGTCAGAGCTCTATTTCTGATAGCAGAAGCCTATATGTAGCAAGCTCACACTGATCTAGATTCAGTTCAATCACCCCAGTCAGGAGACCTGAGCTGATGAATAAAGACCTTGCTGTTGTAACCGTGAGCAAAATACTTGACCCCAGATGCTTCTGTCAGCAAAACATATGTCTGTTTTTAAAACGCAAACAGTATTTCCAGCATTATAAATCAAGTCAATCCATCTTTGAACTCCTTTTCCAGTGGGGGGGCTACCAGAAGGGGGAGCTGGACCCCATCCCTGGTGGCATGGGGTACACTCTAAAGGGGATACCAGTCCATTGCAAGGCATACGCACACACACACTCAACACACTATGGCCAATCTATTCGAGATGCAAGTAAGTGTCTGCAGGAAAACACGAGAAAAACATACAAATGGGGGTCAGGTTCAAGACTCCAAACCTAGAGGTGTTAGGTTACACTGCTACCTGCTATGCCAATCAGCATGCATAAAATGGAATGTTCAGGTTGGTATATTAAATGCTTTAAACGTCTGAGTCGGTCTTCGTCCTTCATGTCACCGACAGGAAGGTCACCACATCGTGGCTACGGTGGTCTAGATTAAACTGTAAGGTTGCCAGGTCTTTTTTCCAGGTTCGGTGCTCCATTCAGTATAAAGGCACACAGGTCCCTCCGCACGTCAAAGCCTTCAGTGGGCCAGAGCAGGATATGCTAATGAAGACTTATCAAAATGCTGAAATCCAAAGGATTCGCCTTTTAGGGGGAGGCTTGAGACTTTCAAGTGCAGATATTTACATTGTAGAGACGTCAGAGAGATTTTGGAATCTTAATTCTGGACAGTGAAAAGTGTAGAATATTTATTTTGTACCAAACACTGAATAATACATTATTTACCCCAGTCGTGCAGGACATCAAATATGAGCAAACTATGCATTTTGTAAAAGAATTGGAGATGTAGAATGCTGGTCTGAGGACCAAGGGTCCGAAAAGTGTATTCCTGTAGGACAAACCGCAGCAGAGCGCCTGTTGTGGAAGCTAGCAGAGAAAATGACATGGGAGGAAACAGAAGAGCTGGGACCCCTGAAGGTCCGCTCGTGGATCCTTGATCGTTTGGCCTCTCTCAAAGTCGTTGTTGATGTGCCCTTATTCAGTTCTTCTTCCAATCTCTACTCGTCACGTCAAGTCACATCTTTAAAACAAAACTGCTGCAGCCAAGAATTTCAGAGAGAGGATCTTTACATTACAACACATTAAAGTAGCTGGGATCCTCGACTTTCACCAAAACATATTTTGAAATCTTACACATTACAATATTATACCTGTTATATTATTGGCTGTCATATATTGATGATGTGGTAGTAAATTAGGCTGGCTCTTTATCATTTATATATTAGATATTTATAATTTATGGATTTATTATAGAGCTCTGTGGGGGAAAATGTGGTGAACCTCAAAGTGTTTTAGCTTGAATGCTTGTTACAATGTGAGTAATTCTACATTTTGTATGATTTACAAGTGTACAATGTTACCGGCAGTGGTCTCTGTATTTAACTACAAGAATTCATTTAGAATTATCTTTTGTATTGCTTGTGTAGGGGTGGCATGCAAGGTAGTACTCTTGCGTCAAGTCTCCAGCGTTAGGGGTTCGAATGCTGGCTCTGTGTGTATGCAGTTTGTACTGTATCTTCTCCTCATGTTGTGATGGTTTTCCAGTATACTCCTGTAGGCCAAAGGCATGCAATTAGGTGAATTGACATCTAAGTTTCCCTTTCTGTGTGTGTGTGTACCATGTTTATATTATGTTGTGGGAACAAAAGGTACCCAGGAGGTGATAAAAACCTGACATGCTTTCTTTTGTGGGGACATTTATTGTGTCCTCAAGGGAAAACTGTTTTATAAAAATCTGTAAATGCAATCAAAAAAATCAAAAAGGCCAAGTCTTGTATTTTGTTGAGATACATATAGTATGGTTAAGCTTAGAGCTGGGTAAGGGTTAGGCTTGTCATAGTTAGGGTTAGGCCCATAGAAATGAATGGATGGTCTCTACAATGTTAAACAGACAAAACTGTATGTGTGAATGTGTGCCTGCCTTGTGATGGCATGCTATTTAGTACCCCCCCGTGGTATCCCTCTACCGCCTGCCCTCAGCCCTCCCACGAACCCCTACTGCATAAACAGCTGGAAGACGGATGGACACATGTAAAATTTTGCTGAGACAGGCACAGTTGCTGCTAAAGGATTACATCAGAGTAACTGATGCAGTCATGCGTCATTTGCTCTACACTGCATGAAATATACAGTCTACTGTACCTAAATGTTTCTCTCCTCCATACACATGGAGCTCCAAGTCTGTTTATGGCGTCGGACGTCATGGAAGTGACTGCATCTTTCGTCACAATTGACTGAATCGCATTCCTGTTGTCAGATGTATTAATGAATTTCGTCCGAGTGCCTCCATGTTGTATATTTAAGGGCAAGCACTACAGCACTGTCCCTCATCATTGGAAGTGAGTCATTGTTTACTGGAAGAAAGTGTTGGAACATATGAATAATAAGCAATAATAAAACAATAAGATACATGCTGACAAAGAATCAGAATCAGAATATCTTTATTGTCATTGTAACGAGTACAACGAAATTAAGTACAATGTCATAAAACAAACAATGTCATAAAATAGAATTAGATAAAAAGACAAATTTTTCCCAGTTCATTTATTAAGATTATTACCTAATAATCATACAAGCTGAAAGTGTTATAATATGTAATGCTGTATGAGCAATAGAAAACAACCAATGTTGTTGAAGGTGTACATTTGCCTGTTACTGACCAACATTAACCCCAAGCCACAACTTCTCATCAGCTTGTTGTAGGGTGTCTTTGGAAAGTCAGACTGTATGTTCTTGGGGTGACCCAACAACAATGACATCTTATTAATGTCATATGTGTGAAAATTCACCTGATCAGATAACAGATAGCCTGTGGGGTTCAAGGACGTTCCATGCGGAACCCTATTGTTTTAGTCCGGATTTTTTTTTTTTTCTATTATTATTATTATTATTATTATTATTTTTCTGCCCTAAAACGCATCGCCAAGACCCTAAGTCCCAGCAACACCACATTTGGCCATAAGATGCATATATCCACCCAATACTCAAGCGCCAAAAATGAGCCCGTTGCCCTTAATTTTCACAGCCCCCAATTTTGCCCCCTTCCAATGCAATTTTGAGATCATCAGTTCTACTGAGTTCCATTGAGTTCTGACCCAATCAAAATGCTTAAAATCTTTGCTTATTTCCATAATTCCATGGCCAGCCAATCAGAATTTAACAGTTCCAGCCCAGTTTTTTGGCAAATTTGCCAAATTTGCTCAAATTGCGGTATATACTAGTTCAACAATTTTCATCCAATCTGGACACATTTGGTATTGTTGTAATGAGGAGACCCAGCTGGTCAAAAATTATCCCAAAAATCCCATGTATGCCATTCGCCATGGCAGCAGACCATGCTCAAATTGCTTAACCTCCCCCACCAGTCAATGGCAGTACTGCATGCTTCAACCCCCTAATTAACACTACTTGCACTGGTGTAGCTGGTCAAAAGATATCCAAAAAATCCTATGTATGCCATTTAGCATTGGCACAGGCCATGTCCACAAGCACCTATACTCCCAAATGCCTACAGATGCTTCACTGCCTATGCCAGCACTGCTGCAGGGTATGCCCCGAGTGCCTATGCCCACCCAACTGCCTAACCCAACACTACCTACTTTAACCCTAAAGTCAAAGCTCTTTGCATTGTTCCATGGTTAAAACTGCTTTTGCTTTCTGCTTTAGCTAAGGGTGCATGTTGACCCTGCTGGTACCGTGCGCTTGAACCTGCCCATTACCGCTTGCGGTTATATCTGTTTGCGTTAGTATTTACTTAGGTGGCACAGGAACAGAAGGGCATGGTTCTGAAGATGCTGGTGCTGGCTTCCTGTATCCTCGCAGCACACGACTGAGCCTTAGATGCTCAAGTCATTTCCAGAACACCCCCTCCCACACACACACACACACACACACACACACACACACACACACACAGAGTTGTCTTTTTGTGTCTGTCACATTTTGTGGGGACCATCCATTCATTTCTGTTGGCCTCACCCTAAACCTAAGACTCAACCAGCCCTAACCTTAACCATAAGCAACTCAACGAAATACAAGACTTTTGGCTTTTTAGGTTTTTTGACTGCATTCACAGATTTTTATAAAATCAAAAGTCCCCTTGTGGGACATCACAAATGTTCCCATGAGATAAAAAAGTAACAGGTTTTCATTCCTCCAGGGGATATTGTGTCACCACAATGTGACAATAAACATGTCCACACACACACACACACACACACACACACACACACACACACACACACACACACACACACTTGGTACATGCACCATACACACTGGCTTAAAACAAGAGCCTTTATTTAATCTTTCAACAGAATGCACCATTGGGTGTGTCAATGCCAAATAAGGGCGTTTGATTTTGATCTTGACATCGGGAGCCGCTATACGCATCCCAGGCACCGGAAGTTGGGTGTGGTCAGTTTGGGGGGGGGTGGGGGGGTGTGGATGGTGTCAGCGATGGCACAGATGGCATTGAAGGGTTTTTAGGGTAAACACACCAGTCTGTCCACTTCGGGCTCGGTGAGGCCTCAGGGGATGCTTGCTTGAGATAAGCGAACGTGACCTATTAGGTGTGTGTGTGGAAGCATTTGTGTGTGTGTATGTGTTTGTGTAAACATTACCAAAACGGTTCCTGGTCATATGGTGCCCTTTAAAGGCCTGAGCACAGTGTAAGGTAACAGATCCACTTCTGGGGACACACCTTCGCTCGGTTGTACAGCTGAAGAGAGACCTGAACAGTTTCCATTTCTGAAGACTCGACTCCACTCTTCATTCTCCACTGTTGCCTTCTGTGAGGTAAGCTCACCTGTTGTTTATTTCGCCTGGGGCACTCTTTCTCTGGCTCTTACATAATTTTGCATTTGTTAGAAAATTCCCTCACACCAGATGTCCAAATTCATCCCTCAGACTTTGGAGATGTTGACTGTCACCAATTGTCCTTTCGGAAATGGGAAAATGTCTGAGCACTCACTCAATATCAAACCTCTGATAAATGACAGGCTCAGCAGGGTAACAGCAGGATGCAATAAAAGTTAGTTAAATCACCTTGTGTGTCTCAGGAAAGCCTGCTTTTTGATTGCATGACAATATATTATCCTTCTGCTTATTATACTTTTGCTGTCATACCAAAAGTCTTGCCTGGAAGTCAATGGGAACCACCTGTGAAACTCAATGTTAGCAGAATTGCGTATTTAATAACATACATGAATGCTGTGTGAAACACGATCATGTGGTCTGCATTTTATTACAAATAACAAACATGGTTGAGATCCAAGCATCTGAGAAATATCTGTTGATTAAAATTAGGACAAACTTTTAATTCAGCTTGGTAGTCTGTGATGTAAAAATACTAAGTAGCTATGTTGGGTAGCACTGTTGCCTTGTACCTCCAGAGTTGGGGTTGACCTTGGGTGACCACACTGGCATGTTCTCCCTGGGTAACGAGGCTTTTCTTCCACAATCCAAAGGCATACCGTTAAGCTAAATGGTGTCTCTAAACTGACTGCAGAGTGTAAATATGTATGTGCCCTGTGATGGACTGGCATTTAGTTCTGGGTGTACCTCAGCCTTGTGCCCTATGATGGACTGGCATTTAGTTCTGGGTGTACCTCAGCCTTTTGCCCTGTGATGGACTGGCATCCCATCCAGGGTGAACCCTAGCCTTGTGCCCTGTGATGGACTGGCATTTAGTTCTGGGTGTACCCTAGCCTTATGTCTTATGATGGACTGGCATCCCATCCAGGGTGAACCCTAGTCTTGTGCCCTGTGATGGACTGGCATTTAGTTCTGGGTGTACCTCAGCCTTGTGCCCTATGATGGACTGGCATCCCATCCAGGGTGAACCCTAGCCTTGTGCCCTCTGATGGACTGGCATCTAGTCCTGGGTGTACCTCAGCTTTGTGTCCTTTGTTTCCTTGGATAGCCTTCCTTCCCCTCCAGAAGATGGATTTGGTAAAAAAATATAGTACATACTTCAAAAAACAAAATAGATTTCCTACATCAGCAGTAACTAACATAGAAAGAAGTATTGCCTTAAAAACATTAAATGTAATCCAACTGGTGTTAGACTGAACCAGAACCTGGTGATTTGAAGCCACACTTATATGGGGACCTGAAAAGGTCCAGGTGTTAAGAATGATGTTTAAATCTCCCAAAATTGTACAGTAAGTCAACAGACATCTAAATATGTGGTTCCTTCACTATCTGTTACTACACATGAATATAATACTGTCTGAATATGTGGAACAGAAGCATATTTAGGGTTACAGATTTGTTATGGGTGCAGAGGATGTATTGCAGAGACATCAAGAAGGTTTGGGTCCTGTTATTTTTATCCTTTACTGTCCAGTCAAAATATGGCTAATGTCATCGATGTTGCCCTAGGAAAGAGGGACGAAATCTTCTGCTGTGATGGCTACAAATCTCTCGGCTATAACTGAAGGTATATTTTCAGATTGGGGGGTGTTATATGATCTGAAATCACGCTAAAAATCATGCTAAAATCACATGGATGAAATTTCTGAAGGCCATCAGAATCATAAAAATTCAGCTCCTTTTTCCAGGTTTTGCAAATGTGGTGTCATTTTATAGGAAAGGGGAATTACTTTCTCGGTCAGGTGTGCTACCTTCCTCTGCAATTGCAAGAATTCTCTCTCAGTTGTGAGAAACATGGACTTGTTTTGTTGTTATGTGTGGAGGGCAGATAATCCTTCTCAAAGGACTGAAAAACTGACAGAACTTTAAATGGGATTAGAGGAGTTCTTTGTAGGAGAAGCAGAATGTTCTTGTGTTTCTGTTGGCGTTTCAGTATCGAATTATGAATTAAAACTCAAAATACGTGCAGGAGAAAACTATTTAGAAGAAGTGGAATTGTAACATTTCAAGAAATCTCATAACCGGGGTCGTAGGTGACAGGTAAGTGAAGAGGATCATAAAAATTGACTGTTACAACCTTGGGAAAGATTAAACTAAAATTCCAATTGACTGTGATTTAAAAAAAGTCCATTTGATCTTCATCTAGTATTTGACTTTATACATGAATTAGCAGTACAAAAGCATAGAACCATTTTAGGTACTTGTTCGCAAGTTTTATCCAGATTTGGAACGGTTCTTTGGTGAGGTCATGGTGGAAGCGGATTATCTACTGTCTGTACTTTAGCTGCTATTACAATGCACAGCGAATGTAGTTAAATAAGAAAACATGAATCAATAAACAACTGGAATCTTAAGTGACCTCAAGTGTAGTCACTGGTGAAGAGAATACATGTTCAAGGTTTTTCAAAATTGTTTAAAAAAAGTTTTATGTTTTCTACTTTTAATATTATCAAAAATGGGTACGCATTAAAAGAAAGTCCTCCATGGGCTGATATTATCTTCTTTTTTGTATCACGCAGATCTCTGTGGTTCGAAAATGTTCCACGCCCTCCTGAGGTACATTCACGACCACCAGATTCATCGGACACGCCTGGTAACTAAGGATGGCCAGTGTAACATTGAGGTTGGCAACGTAAGATACCAGAAGCACCTCGCCTTCCTTGCAGACTTCTGGACAACCTTTCTGGAGATCCAGTGGTGCTACCTATTGCTTCTTTTCACGACATTCTTCATAGGCAGCTGGTTCATTTTTGGGCTGCTATGGTTCTGGATTGCCAAAAATAACATGGACCTGTGGTGGCAGACTCGACCCTCTAACCACATTCCATGTGTGAACAATGTGGATGGACTTACCTCGGCTTTCCTCTACTCCCTGGAGACCCAGACCACCATTGGGTACGGAGTGCGACTCATCACCCCTCAATGCCCTGGAGCCATCATCCTCCTCATTATCCAGTGCCTCTTAGGCGCCATCATCAACACCTTTTGGTGTGGTGTGATCCTGGCAAAAATATCCCTCCCTAAGAACAGGGCAAAGACTGTTACCTTCAGTAAGACAGCTGTTATCTGCATGAAGAATGGGAACCTCTGCTTGCTGATCCGGGTGGCCAATCTGCGCAAGACTTTGCTGATTGGAAGTCAAATCTATGGGAAGTTGCTGAAGACAACCATAACACCAGAAGGGGAGACCATTATCATGGACCAAGTTAATGTTGACTTTCTGGTAGATGCAGGCAAGGAGAACCTCTTCTTCGTCTGCCCTCTAACACTTTATCACATTATTGATAAGACTAGCCCATTCTTTGAAATTGCAGTGGATACTCTTCAGCAGCAAGAGTTTGAGCTGGTGGTTTTCCTTGAAGGCACAGCCGAGTCCACTAGCTCTTCCTGCCAAGTACGGACCTCCTTTGTCCCCAAGGAGATTCAGTGGGGCTACAGCTTCCTGCCCATCATTTCTCGAACCAAGAAGGGCAAGTATTGTGTGGACTTCTCAAACTTCTCCAAGACGATGCCAGTAGCAACCCCACATTGTGCCGCCTGCTTTCACAATGAAAAGAGCCACCATCCTCTCGATGGGAGAGGCCATGACAACCAAGGATTTGAGATCATCGAAATGACCCACCACATAGCCAGTATCAGTAAAATACGAGCTCCAGTAGACTTTTAGGTAGAGGAAAGTTTGCAGTTCTCAGGTTCTGAGGACCAAAGATTTTATGACAGAAAAAAACTCTATACCCATGGTACAGAAAGTCTCCACATCTAGTACAAACATCTCAGAGAAGCTACTAGTAATATGACTTCACATCATGAAGTAGAGTTAATTTTAATACATTGTTTAGAGCATGCACAAGATGACTGTGGTACTTAAAATTAAAATATATTTTTTTAAAGAATTATTTATTTTGTCAAAGTGGAGTAGTAGTGCCCTGTCCTTTACCTGGTCGTGAAAACAGCACACAAGAATTGTACTGAATAGTGGGGAGTGGGGCTGGGTGGGGGGAGGAGGGGGGTGGAGAAATGCAGTCTTGTTTCTTACTGCATTATTCAATGGTTATGTGTGAAATGATTTTAAGGTGGACTGTAGGAACGAAGAATGAGTTTTTTCTGTCAAAACATGAAGGTCAGCCATGACAGGGTTTAATGCCTTTTTTAATGCTCAACCGGCTGAGAGCATCTTTAGGAGGAGTTATTCCTGAATGGTTGTGTGTTTTAATGATTTTGTTTCCCCCTTATGCTCACAGCAGCCAAAACACTCAGCAGTGTCTCTCTCTCGCTCTCTGTCTTTCACTCACACACACACGCACACTTGAGACAAGGCTAGCCACATAGGGCTAGCAACAGAGGCATTTGTTTGCAATGTCACGCGCTGAAAATGAGTTTCAAAGCACAGCAAGACCGAAAAACGATCACGCGCCCATTAAGGTGAATAGTGATAATTTGCGATTTGTCTTAAGAAATACACCTTTGATCTGTACTGAGACATACGGAAAAGGTTGCAGATACTCGATTTCCTTAGTGATACCTCATATAGATTTTCTGTGCAGACTCCTAAACTATTCTGAACAATTTCAAGTATTTTAGGCAAAAAATACAGGTTTTCTTGACTCAACCTTGTGCATTTTTTTTTTTAACATGAGATCCAGTACTGTAAACCGCTCATGAACATTTTAACCAGCATAGCCTACTGTATACCCAATCCTATCAAATCGAGATTTGAGTCACTCGGTTTCCAGCCACATATTCCCGAACGGGGTAGAAGCTTGTTTTAAAAATGATATTTCAGTCGTACGTGTTTTATTTGATCACACAGTACTGATGTCAACTTCTTCGATATTTCACAGAAAAGACAGGTGACATCAGATCTGAAGACAGCATCAATGCATTATTATGTTTAGCTATGGAACTGGAAACAAATTTTGGGACTTGGAGCACAAATGAGATTAATAAATAATGAAACCAAAATTTCCACTGATTTCAAGTCATAAATCGGTTACGGAAAATTAAAAAATCTGCAAGAAATGCAAATAATTGGTGTGTAATGCAATGCAGTGCGATGCTATTGAACACTATAGGATCTCCAAAAAGGCTGCACTGCATGCGTGTATCGTCGTGTACTGATCGCCGCAGCTTTTGTGGAGGATTTTTGCAGTGAAAAAATAAATATGAGGTTGGAAAAAAAAAAAAAAAAAAAAAGTTTATAAAGCTGAGGATAATTACGTCTGTTACATAAACATGAGACATAAATCTTGTGGCACTCAAATTACAACCTCAGTAGGACATGAAAATAGGCAAGTTAACAAGTTGGGTAACTATAAAATTAATGATGTAATGCACTGAGAATATACCAGAATGTCTGACGACAGTGAAAAGGGTGTAGAGTGGAAAGTCCTTGACAGAGCATGAAGAGATCAGCTGAAAGTCGACGTTGCACAGCGACAAACGACGACGACTCGGTCCAGCAAACGGTAAAGTGGGAAGTTAAAGTCTTATATTGTTAAAGATGAGCATAAAATTTCAGTGCTATCAGTAGACATATGCACAGACGGACTGGACCTGTAGAGAATCCTAAAAGAATATCTCAAATATTTATCCGTTCCACTACCTTATCTGAAAAACACGTTATCTGCGATGGTTTAAGCACCACCATGCATTTTAAAAGGGGTTTAACTGGATAACGACGTCTGGACGTTTTTATCTATTGTCCACTTCTGTCCGAGTTTTGAACAGGAAAGCGGCACTTATGATGACATAATCAATCCAACCCGTACACAATTTCGCCTACAACGTTATGTTTATTTGAATTTAGCGTTTGGAAACGAACCATCAAAGGCTAGAGGAAAAAAGACACAATGGAAGCATGTAACTGTCAGGAAGGGCTGCAGTCACGGTGTCCGGACACCGAATGCCATTGTTTCAGCTCCATCCTGCAGCTGTGAGGCACAGTCTCCACTCGGGCAAAGGAGCTTCGCATGGAGCCGGGTCAAAAATGTGTCCACCCCCTCCCCCGGTATGTGCTCTGTTGATTGGGGAAAGGGACAAAAATGTGTCCCCCCCTTGGTATGTGCTGTGTTGATTGGAGAAAGGGACAAAAATGTGTCCCCCCCTCGGTATGTGCTCTGTTGATTAGGGAAAGGGAAAAAAATGTGTCCCCCCCTCGGTATGTGCTCTGTTGATTAGGGAAAGGGAAAAAAATGTGTCCCCCCCTCGGTATGTGCTCTGTTGATTAGGGAAAGGGAAAAAAATGTGTCCCCCCCTCGGTATGTG
>JAACJT020000045.1:47755-74269 GCA_009936485.2 Gymnarchus niloticus
GGGGGGGGGGGGGGGCGCGTGGGGCGTTTCACCCCGGCCGCCCCCCCCCCCCCCCCCCCCCCCAGCTTGTGTTCCCCCCGGCGCGCAGTTCCCCACCCCCCCCCCCCCCCCCCCCCCCCCCGTCTTCTAGGGGACACAGGGGGCTGACGGGAATGCCAAAGATTCCACTTTCTCCGCTGGGAAATGGCAGGATGGGCGTGGGGAATTGCACTGGGAACACAAGTGGAAAGTGAGTCCCCCTCGGGTGACACCTAATCCGCACAACACTGGCAGCCACACACGTGCCTTCCGTTTATCATAAACATTCTCGTACATTTCTTATTTGATCAGGAGCAGAGCTCATCGTTCATAGATCCACACGTATATACACGGAGTTGGAGCTGGTATCCTTACACTCGGAGAGTTCACCTTACTTTCTACAAGTGATATGGAAACATTCTCCATGCTAAATTAATGCTGTTAAATGAACACTACCTCAGTTCCAAGAGCATAGATCCCCTCTCAAATGTAGGCTAGCAACTTCTCAGAAATCTGGATTCTTATCTCTGCTGCTGTGTACTCTAGATACATGTGCCCCAATATTTTTAATGGATTGAATGACCGTGCCGTAGCGATAGCTACCCAGACCTGTCAGGGGCTCCATGGGGAGCACAACTGGGAGAGAGAAACACAAGTGCAACCAGGGTGAAACATGCCCCCGGGGGGGGCCACCGCCCCATTCACGCCCCCCCACCCCCAGAAACTCCTTTGAAAAAGAAAAAAAAAACAAAGGCCCCCCCCCCCCCCCCCCCCACTCGCTGGCGATTGTCCGCAGTGCCACCTGTCTCTCAGGCCCCTTCTCTACACCTCCCACCCCCTCAGCCCCTCTCACGGCCCACCTGCTTTTTTGTCTCTCCAGGCACCCGGCCATTGTACGCTGCTTCCGCCCCCACACCCCAACCACGTGCCCAGGTAGGCCCTGAATGGGACGCCTGAAGTGGTCCTGCCATTATCGGGCCCACAAAGACGCACCTGTCGGTAGCCTCGCTTACCATTGCGCCGGCACCCGCCTGCCAGGAGAGAAAAGGCACAGTGTGCCCCGCCGGCAGCGGGCTTGAGTGCTTACAGGCACAGCGTGTGGCTGAATGCGACTTTCTTATTTAGCTCAGGGCTGAAACAGTAGCTGCTTGCTACAGGACCTTTCACACCATAAAAGCTATTATTCATATCGCCCTTTTTACCTAAATAGTGGCAAATGGCCCATTAAAGTTCTAACCTATGCATTTATTTCCTTCCACCATCTGCTATTGTCATTCGTATTTCTTGACTAGATAATTAATCATCCATCTACTCATTTGTCTGTCTGTCTGTCCAGCCACTATTTCAGTACAGACTCACAAGATACTATTATTCAGTCAAACCTTGATACAGCATGATTTTGCCCTAGTGGAATATTGATATAGATGTTAGCTGCATGGATGTTTTTACAGATTTTCCCCCCACTTGCACAATTTTGTTTAGACGATTTTTCCCAGATTAAATATATAAAAAATCCTGAACATAGCCAAATATGTCAGGAATAGAAAAGTCTAAATTATTGCCTGATGCCTTGAGTGGGAAGATTGTGCGGCCCGTATCTGACAGCTAGACATCTGCGAACCCAGCCATGCCGAGCAGGACTGCTATGAGGCAGTCAGAAAGAAGCTGTCGTCCTACCTTCCTTGGTTGCCAGGCGGGGTGACTGCTCCGTGTGGGATGGGGCGTTGTATGACAACGTGGAGCTACCTGCAGGAAACAGCAAAATTAACTTGTTTCTTATTGGTTTTATTTCCCACAGTTTCTAGTTTCATAGCTCTACATAGAAATTTTTATGGCAGTATGGATTAGAATGTCAATGCACCTTTGCACGTCCTTTACAATCTGCCCTTTACTAAAGACTTACCTGTCGACTGAAATTAAATAATGCACAAAACAAATTAAACACAAACAAATGGTACCATCCCCACAAACATATAAATGAAACCATTTATGAACCATTTCGTTTGTATTCACACACATGCATTCCACGTGTAGCTTGCTTAAAAATGCCTACTATAGCAGGAATATCCCGCTGCAGTGTATCAGTCATCACCAGTAGGGGGCTCTGTACAGAGTTACTATAAAAGGGCTCCTTGCACTTTTCCACATAAATGTTCGTGGTCCGGTGGAACTGCTTAGTAATTAAATTGTCCAATTACATTGTCTTGTGTTGAAATTGCTTCCAAAGTTATGTTTATCCAACTCAAAAACTATGATTATTTTCGGATAAGTTTGCTTTTTATTTTTTACCATAAACCACTACATTAAAACTAATATGAAGCCTCTCTCAACAATCAACATGCCAGTCTCATACTGAAATGACAGTTTAAAATTTCTTCTGCAAGAAGTTTAAAAAAATCTCTCCCTCTCCTGCGCTGCTGGTCAGATTTGGTCAGCCAGGGTGGCAAAACTACCTGTTAATTTCAACTAATGTAAAAACTTAAATGCTGGTATGAAGAATTCTCAGAAAACAGTGGAATTTCCACAAAAACATGACGCATAACACCAAAAGGCACTTGAGTAAATGTAGTTTTCCATGCATGAAAATCATGCACACCGTGCTGTTTTTATTTTGGGAAAATAGAATGTGTTCCCCCCATTTTGAGAACCCGCAAAAGTGCTTTGTTCCCATTTTTGAGGGCGGAGAAGTGCTTTGCTATGGTCAATATTTTAAAAGCTAGTGCCCCCCCAGGCTCTCTTCTCGACCTGCAGCAGACGAACAGGGCTTCCATTGTGAGAATGATGTAGTCCTGACACAGCAATGAAATACAGGTCTAATAATTCTGCACCTAAAAAGTGAGTGGCCAGGCTAACTGCCTTGCAGTCGAGTTGGAGGTTGTCAGAGTGGTGTTAACTCTTTCTCGACTGCTATCCATTGTCTCCCAGTGCCTGGCAATGGTATGGAAACCCCAAACTCACACAGTGATGAACATTTCACTTCCATACCAAGATCAAGAAATCTCCAGGCAGTCCAAGTTCTCGGTCTGTACATAGACAGAGCGTGTGATCCAGTTTTGTTGCATGACACACAGAGCTCTTTGATTTATTAGAAACAAAAATCCTGGCGAAAAATCTCGACTGACACTTTTCTCCGTTCACACCGCTGATTGTTCATTTTACCACAGTTGTTCAGGAAGACCAAAAGCTCAAGACAAAAATGGATCTGTAAAGATGTTCCTTATCCCAATCTCCTTGGCTGCCTGTCCTAATCCTGGGAGACACTTCCTGACACATTTTCCCTGCCACTCTGCCCCACAGACTGATCCCATATCAGGAACCACCTTCCCCTGGCAGTGGTGGAGGTCTTCCCCTCTGGTGTTAGTCTGCCAATCGGGATGGCAAAAGCACAGAACTGCTCCAGGAACCTTTGACCTCACTGTGCTGATTTTTACAGTTGCCCCAAGGCACTGGGGGGTAGAAAATACCCCATATCCCAGGTGAGCAGAGCCAGGGCAAGAAGTTCTCCTCACAGTTCAGCTTGTAAATCCACCCGCCACGTTCGCCCGGGACATCTGGAATGCAAACTGAAATCCGTCCCAGTGGCCCTCAATCATTGCCGTTGCAGCCCATTTTTTGAGTGCTGGAAAAAAAAAAATCCTCTTTTCACAAGCACTTTGTTACAAGATATGTTCGCTCATGGCTTGAGTTTCCCCATGTGGCACTCCAGCACATATGTGGTACGAGAACCAGCATGCATGGGTGCGATAAAACAAACAGTCCACAGGCTCTCCCTGACAGACTAATTTGAACAAATTCTCAAATTGCACCCAAATTGAAAGCACATTGGAAAAGAGGCGGTCGCTTACAAAAATCTGGATAAGTCACCAACAGCGAAAAGAAAAATAATGCACGGGCAATCCACTTATTGCTTCTGCCAGCTGGAAAAAAGAAAATCCCACAAATATCTTGCGTGTGCCCGTTCGACGGCCCTCTCTGTGCGTTCAGAATGCTATATCCTGTACGTCGTTAGCCTTTAGGCCAGAAATTTTTCCTGCTCAGCACTAGCTTAAGAGCAGCAAGGCTTCACTAATCAGGATCAAAATAAACAGAAAAGCCTGCATTCACTCATGACGCATGCCGATGTGGGTGATATTATTGCGGGGTGCGTACAGCAGCCCTACTGCAGAAGCTGGTGATGGACACCCAGCGGCCAGTAATCACTAAATACTTCCAGGTCCAGCTCCCCTGGTGAATTCTCTGCAAATGTCAGAGCAGAAGAGGTTGCCTTACCCAGACTCTACATTTTTCACCATACAGGATTTAGTCCTTGTTCTTCTAGCAAACGGTCAAGAATTGTTTTTTCTTTTTTGTTGATGCAGGCTGGTGGGACAAGGGGTAACGTCCAAATTGCAACTCTTAGAAGTCATGGACCCTAAGGTTGTTGTCTTCCTCCGCTTCACGCTGACGCAGGACTCTTTCAGGGAAGAGGCCGATGTAAATGTACATGCCTTGAACATCAACCTCATTGCACTTGGCCAGTGAAGCATAGGAGACCTTTCTTTGGGCACGGGACAGGTTCCAAAGCAATTTGGAGTGTAGGGCTGAGGATTCAGAAACAACTCTTCTTCTTCCAAAACACGCAGCGAAATTGTAAGCACTGTGAATGACGAGTTCCCAGCCTCATCATTCTGTAATTAGGGGTAAGTCCTTTTGCAACTGTTCCCAATGAACGTTCGACTCCTGAAGACGAAGAAGTCTGTGGCTGTCCTGGATATTGAAATTCCCAAGCAACCCACAAAGGAGCCTGTTGTACTTGGAGCCGCAGTCGTCTGACCGAAGCCCATGCTGGGAGGAGGACTTCTGACACCCACCAAACAAAGCTACCATTGCGTCACAGTGAGTCCGCGGTTTTCAGGGAACGCCATCAAACAAGCAGACTCCTCAGAGACCCCACCCTGTTACTGCCTGTGTCATAATATCTGGGAGTCACGGCCAGGGTTTATTTGTGCCAGTACCTCACAGATTCTCCACACAAAGCTGGGAGTTTGCTCGATCATTCTGCGCTGCAGGAAAGTTAGTCATGGAAAGTCTGGCCCATGAAACGGAAACCTGATTTTGCGAGTGGACTCAAATTCACAAGCAGTGAAATGACAATGAAACTACTAATTGATATTCCAAGCGCTAGCTGACCATTAGAGCAGTACCTAACTAACCAAATGGTAATTGATAACGTAACTGACCACCTCCGAACAAAGTGCTATCAATCCAAGCATTAGCTGACAAATTTACGAACTTCTGCTATGTGTCCACTTCCAGTCATCAATAGTCTATGCTATTCGCAAGTCTTCTTCAGACTGAGTCTTCATGCCAAAAGCACCACGAGCCACATGTCTGAGAGCATTTAGCTAAAAATCATGCCCTTCTGTATAGGTTAAGGATACATTTCCTGTACATAACTTTTCAGACGCTCGACATTGGCTTTGTTGTATGACAGAGAAAAACACCCGACCGGCGTGTTCAAGGGATACGATTGTTATAAAGATTCTTTGCGGTTGTGCTGACTTAACTATAGCCACAAGCTAGGCCACTGTAGGGGAAACAACGGTGTAGAGCCCACAGCAGGGCCTCTCATATTATACAATGACCTTTACACGCTGATGCAATACACATCTGCATTTTTTTTTCTGAATATAAACATAGGAGGACAAATGGGTCAAATTTGTACTTTCCCCAAACCCGGCAAAGGCCCCATCAGTCATGAATGTGAGCTCGTCGGAATAGTATAAGCGGGGGGGGGGGGGGGGTACTTACTTTCCCTGAGGTAATTGAGATGTGACAGCAGGACCTCCGCATTGTACATGCTGGTAAGCCTCAGAAAGTCCTCCTTGCTCATCTTGCACAGCTCCTTGCCGTCCATATTTTGGAACATGGACGTATCGACCTCCAGCAGTCCGTACTCTTTGATCGCCCATTCCAGCCACTGCCGCACATGATCCTGGGACCACAGGGAGGGGTCTGGGGGAGGTGAACAAAACAGATGGTCGTATGAGTGACAGCAGACCCTGAACAGCTGACCGGCACCTATCCCTTTAAATGCACGAACAGTCTTCTTAACACCCTTTAATTACCCTTTTTATGTCAAAAGAAAAGCTTGAAGGGGTAAATTTATTTGTAGCCAATATTCTGTTGATTAACGTTTTCTTGTTCTTATACCCAGCTGAGTATATTTGTGTTGTTCATCAATACCGCAGGCTAATGGCTAATGGGCACTGGCAGCAGTCAACGTGATCATTGCCAGATTTATTCATGTAGATATTAAATGTTACATTTGTACTTGCAAAGCATTTTAATGAAGGCTAAAGAGAGAATATGCTCTTTCCAGCGCCCTCACCTGCAGGCACGATGACTCTCCTCTCATTGGTTGTCATGTTCGGGGGTGGTCCGTTCTTTTCATCCATGTAGCTCCCATAGGCCATTTGGGAGGGGTCTGTCCCACCCACCATCTTACCACACTTGCCCACACTGCAGTCCACCGGGGACTCCCTGTAACGCACAGGCAGCACCAAATAGTCAGGAGGAAAGTGGGCCAGGACGTGAATGATGTGTGCTAGCTAGACACAGACAGAAAGGGGGATGGATTTGACGCCTGGCACCAATGGCAGGCGAGGCAGATGGAAGCAGAAATGTAAAGTACGGGTGACAGGAGCACTTCTGTTGTACCTTGATCCGTTTATGTGGTCGTATTCGCGCTTGACATTGACACGAACGGGCTGGTTAATCCACTCTTGCTGGGGGGGTAAGGGATTGATCTTGTGGGGCTGAACGTAGTCCTGTGTGCTAGATGCAGTCATGTCCGGCTTAGGTAACGGGGCAGCAGTAGCATACGGCGGCTCGAACAAGGATTGATCTTCGCTCACCACTGACAGCGCCTCCTAGGGGACCGGAGGAGCACTACGTCAGCACCGAGACAGATAACATGCATAAGACGAATGACTGAGATGAGATGATCTTTCTGGCATAAGCAGGCGCTAGCAAGTTTTCAGCTTATACAGACAGCTCACAGAGGCACATTATGAGATATCCATGTCAGATGTCTCATTTTAACGTTAAGGACTAAAACAGGTTGACAATTCAGACTCCAACACAAGTCAGACTCTCATATATTTTGCTATTTCATATCTTTTAGATTACCCTGCGGCAGAACCACTTGTAAAAACAATAGCAACCAGATGCCTTTATAGCTTTTTCTCTTGAAGTTTGACAGAATAGGGAAAGGTAATTCTCCTTCGAGCTGCTCAGCTGCATACAATGAAATTACAAAATGCTACAATAGCAGTTTTAAGAAATACTTTCTAGCATTTTATTCAGTGCCGAACACGCACAATATCGGTACTAGTATCTGGTTAATGGTTGAGTTTTCTGCAATATCCATTTGACAGTGTCTCCTCTCCTACTCCATGAGGCCACCTATAAAACTATGCTGCTATAACAGTACTGTACTGCACAGTGCTTCTTCTGTTACACCGAAAGATGAAAAAAATCACAGACAAAAGAACTCAGCCAAGACTGAAAGGATAAATTATTTAGCTAATGATAAGTGCAGTATGCCAGGTATGACCTCTGTGTGAGCCGGGTTTTATGAATACACGGTCCTCCCCTGCGGACCCTGATGGCTGGCGTGCTCCTAGTTCTTTCCTTAATCACCATGGTCTCTCAAATACATGCGTGCACAATATGAATGGTTTTTATAAAAATCCTGCTGACCCACATTAGAAGAAATAGCACTGCTACGCCAGAAAACATAGGTTCAGTTCCAATAAGGAAGCTGCGAAAATATGTGTGTGGGTGAAGTGCACACATTATATGCATGGGACCATACCATCCCCCACAGGCTGAGCCACATACCAAAAGAGAATAACAAAGGGGGTGCCCTAGGGTTCCTGTCCATGACACTCTCGGGAAACTTCTCCCATGACAGGAAACCTATTTATTTTGCTCTCAAGTGACCCACATGTTGCACAGCCTCAAAGCCAGTCTTACTGTATGAAGCAGTATGTAAACAATGTTACTATTTACATTAACACCTTTAACATACTGCATAGCACTATACTTTACTATGTAATACAGTATTGAACATGGAATTTAGTAGGCAAGGGACCAAATGACCTTTATTACTAAGAAATAAAGTATAAAATAAAAGTTCTCTTTTTGCTAAGACTCCGGCAAATTCTCACCATGGCCTCAAAGATCCGTGTTTCTGCTCTGCCAACAATCGAACAACTGTACACTCGGCGCACCACTAAACGTGCCCAGTGGATTATGGAGGACCCCTCAGATCCTGCTCATTCAGCTTCCACCCTCAGGTAGACTCAGACACAACACCCTTCAATAAGAGCTTCTTCTCCAGTGCCATCGGACTCCTTGTGGTTCCGATTGTCTTTAATAATCAAAGACAATCAATAATCGATGGTAAACCAACATTTACATCATTTCAGTGTTTACTTTATCATCAACACAGACCCCTGGTGATCTATTTGCATGTTATAATTGCACATTGCATCTGCTATACATCATGCGTTATGTGTATGAAATATGTTGTCTGCATTGTACCTGTGTCAGCTGCTGGTTTTGGACAGTTAAAATTTGCACAAGCCTCTGTATTTATCACACCCCCTTCTCTGTTGTGTGTTTTGTGTCTTGGTCTTATTTTTGTCTATATTATATCTAATTGTTAGTTGTCTATTGTTGTGGTGTATCTAACTGTAACAAGCTGTGCCAGTACAAATTTCCATTGGCCATGGTAGGGTGGCAATAAAGATATTAAAGATTATTGTTTAAAGAATTAAAAATGTCATGTTTATTGTGCTAACTGTGTAATCCAGAACATTGGCTGGGTCAAAAACCAGAATTCATGGGGGCTTTCTGTACAGTTTGAGATCCCCGCTGTAAAAGTAAACAAGTTTGTCTGAGTATCCCACCGAATGTGTGATTCTAAAATATTTCCTTTCAGGTGACACTGGACCCAACATCAGCGGGAGATGGGTTCCATTACAGCAAGGACTCCCCCCATAAAGTTTAGCTGGAGTAACGTCAACTTTATTAAAGTAAACAAATGGAGCAGCCAAGGAAGACTTCTCTCGCCATTTCCCGTACTTTGTTGTGCCCGTGATCCTGTGGCAGATGCCTGGGCAAGATTAGGACCCCGGGATTGTTCCTCAAAAATAAGACAGGATATTACTGCCTGTCTGTCCCCATCGGTGTCCCCCTCCCTTTTTTCCACCCATCCACTAAAATGAAAACAGCCCCTCTACCCTCTGTGACATCGCACTCCGACTCTGACTTTGACGGTGAAGGCAGATGCCCTCTTCTGCGCAAGCGATGGGAGCCTTGCCAATCTGAAGCTCCGTCTGTCCTTCCCAGGTTTCCCGAGGTGCATTCTCACAGAACTCCGCAAATCAGTTGCAGAAGTTCCCTGGCCTTGTCAATTAGCGATATTGGGTGTTAACAGCCTTTATGACACCTTAGCCACATGTAAAGGAGGCCAGATTGTCCACATCTCTGCTAAGGCTTTGGTGTGGCATTTATGACAAAGTCACAAGTTATGATGGGTGGTGTGAAAAAAGAGCTGATTGCTAAGACTTCAACTTTCTTCACAGAATGGTCAGCATTGTCTGTGAGGGTGTGGGGGAGTTTCCACCAGAATCAGATTTAAAAAATACTTGAGATTCAACAGTCACAAACTTGCAGTTGTCTGGATTTTCTAGGCAGATGTCATAAATCATCTGAACTCCGTATAAATAAGTAGCACATTTTAACATGGTTTCGCAAATGTTTTCTTCAAATTCACCGCTTCACAAAAAATGGAGCACTACCCTACAAGAAAAGCAACACATGAGGGATAAGTTTCTCAAACGCATTTTACCATGATGGTGTAGTTGTCAGTTCCAAGAAGTTCAATGGTTCTGGGAAACAGACCGCAGTCTGGCCCTCATAAATCTTATCATGCCATTGATTTTATTATCAACACCAACAGCAAGCAAAAAGCCAGTGACAGCATTAGAACAAATGAAGAGCATCCAGTTAATACGAATGACATTCATCTTAAAGTCCACAAGCTGGGGAGTGTACAGATCCTCATCGTCAACAGAACCGTTGCATTGTCCATCGAAAGACATATTAGGTTTATCTGATTTGTCGGAGCTGCCTTGTCAGAGTGTTAATGGTAATTCGTGCTATCTCTGAAGCCCATACGTCCAAGCTGTAGGATGATAAGGGCGAGAGAGTCAAAGAATGTCACGATGGTGCCAGAAAAGGGTATCTCCAGTCTTACGGCACTTACATGTTGCGTCCATTGTGACATATCAGTCCTCGCTTGATTTATAACTGTCAAGCTGAAGATGCAATGAAAACCCTAGAAGTCTTTTTTATATTTTTATTTTTAAGACAAGTCACCACAAATGCACGGCACAGTTTGGAGATAGTGCCATGTCCCTCATGCAAAACCATTTTGATGGCGAAAGTAGAATATAGTAAGAGTGTAGTTAGGGAGTAAAATACAACCTTCTAGCTTGCGACGTGGTCTAGTATCTCTTGATGGTCCTTCGAAAGGCCAGGAAACGCGTTTGTAATTAATAAGAAACAAAGTTATAAGGCATTTTAATAAAATGACTATTCCAGCTGAGCATAGGTGATCAATACCAGCGGATCTTTCAGTAGGTAGCCAAGTAATGAGTTTATAGCCAAAGTAATGATATGAATTAATATAAATGGCAGCGTCATGATAGGTGTTATGTGCCACGGTACCACAGCCAGACGGACGGAGTGCGTCTCAGAGGTCCAAACTCACACTGGCTAAGACACAAACAGCGTTCACACGCCCTTGGCGCTGCAATGTGACTGGGCATTTCTGTCATATTTATTTATTTATTTATTTATTTATTTCTTGAAGAGGAAAGGGAAACCTGTGTGGAAACCAGATTGTGCGCAACAGGAAGCCTAGGCTGACTCGATAACTGCCCACTTTTGATGAGCTGCTCAGGATACGGTTACAGGTCAATCAAACAGCCCAGCATCACGCAGTCCATTTGTTTTCGGGATCGTTTTCATAATCTGCTTTAGCTTGGATGTGACACGCATTTTAGCAGTATATATAATGCCCTGAATTACACAGGCACTCCGTAATGGATCACGTTTTTAATGAATGTTAAACCATCAGCTTGCTTAATATACGACTCTGTCAGCAATTATAAGGTGGACGTAAATGTTTCCCGCCACTCCGACCTGAAAAAGACGCATCTATGAACGTGATATACCCTAATAAAGTTTGACTTTTAGCGCATCATCATTTTCAAACGGATCGGGATTTATTTAACGATTACTTTTTAACACTTCTGTTTCCACTTTTGCACTTTTGTGCTGTTCCGTCCTTTTTTTTTTTTTTTTTTTTGCTTATTACGTTCATTATTATTATTATTATTATTATTATTACAAGCACCAAGCGATCCCCGTATATCCGACAGTGTCACTGAAGGCGCGGTGCCGTGGACGCGGTGCACACCGGACTGTGTCGGCTGTCCGCACACATCCAGCACCAACAGCACATGGGAAGCTTAAGCACGACAGTCTTTTCGTGTCAGTCTCTCGTCTGACTCGCATCGGGCGCACTGGCGGCGCACTTGGCTGTCACCCCCAAGTCAGGCGAAAATGATTTAATCATCAGCGAGTCATTATGCGCTGTTACACCATCCTGACGACCGAGTAACGCCACCACACCCATTACTCCAACCGCAAGGGACCCACTGGTCTAGCTGTCAGGGAAAGCTCCGGATTTGCTTTTCACTTTCCTGAATGTACGATATTTCAGGAAATCAGTTCGATAAGGCATGATGCTGCTCGTGATTTAACATTATGTTTAAAGGTATGCTTTTCAAATACCCTTATGGATAATATCAAATTTCCCGTGGTTACGTGCCGTGCTCGGTGTGCAACGCTGTATATCGTATGAATGTACATCTGAAAAATGTAAAAAAAAAGTCTTGTTTTTATACTAACTAATTAAAATGTATAAAATTCGTGGGTTGCTTCAACCTGCTTTGAAAAACTAATAATTGCAAAGAATTTTACGGTTTTTTAACTGCTGTTCCCGCTTCTGTTTCGCTGCACTGCCATTTGTAAGTTTAACTTGGGTCAAGACACATAAGAAATATATAAAAGATTGCTGACCTGTTTATAAACTCCTGAACAAACAAAACCATCAACAGTCGAGGTACATGAAATAAAAGTGCAATAATAATAATAATAATAATAATAATAATAATAAAAATCCCTTTTCCAGGGCTGTGTGAATCCTTCAGTGTGTATCGTGATGACTTAAATAAATCGGGCGCTGTGCCACCACTATTGCGCAGCCAGGATTTGACACTCAGAAGTTGGTCACAAAATACTGACCACCTCAAATAATAGAACTGCTTGTCACAGTGCATATCCAGGAATAAACACCACCACTACGTCGTATAAATAAAGAGGCCAGAAGCGCGTAATGAAACGAAAAACCGGCCATTTGTTACCAAAGACTCGTCGTGCGCCTTCAGTGCGCTAATTCCAAAATCGAAACTTCTCCGCTCCTAACAATTCGGCAGCTCGCCGACGGCTTTTAACGCGGACTGTAAGAGAGTTTCGGGACGAAGGAAAAGGAAACCTCAGAAGAGAGAGGAAAAAGGAGGAAATCTGGTTACCGCTTTCGGGGCGAACGAGAAAGTGACTCCGGGAGCATCGGACGCTCCGGGCGCAGACGGACTGCCGCTGAAAGGAGGCGCGACTGACACGAAGCAAAGGGCTGAAAAGCCACCCTCACTCATCCCCACCCTTACCTTAATAGTTCCGTCCATTTTGGGCAATTTTCACGGCACCCCGACAATATTCCGCACATGACACGCTCCTGAATTAATTCCAGCCCCCGAAATGCGGCGGAGAGAGAGACAGTTTAGCCGGATGGCTTTTTTTTTTGGGTCGAAATTTGGGAAGTGAAGTCACTGCTTTTGAGAAGGAAGCCCTGTGTGTCACATCAAGCCCTCCCTTCGTTACAACACCAGAAGCAGGATACTTGTCCCGAAGAGATAAGCAGAGAAAACAATAGACACTTTTTTTTTCCTCCCTAAAATGTTCAGCCTCGAAATGTCCATGGTTTTGTTCTAATGGCTTTAAGACGATCGAGTCCTTTGCTTTTACGGCGGAATGCGGCGTATGCTGCAGGGTAGGTTGGTATAAATACTTACAGATGCAGAGGTTTCATTTTAAGGAATAAGAACAGCGATGCTGTTATTTATCTATTTTAAAAATAGAAGCAGTATTACTGCGGTTTTCACTCCCGCAGCTAAATCGACGCATGGAAGATTAAGACTTCTCCATTATTCTGCTTCTGGGTTTAAAACAGCCTGTTTTCTTTGTCCCTTTTCTCGTGGCTCCGACCAAACAGGCGTAAATCTGACACTGCGAAATAAATAAAGCTGAAACTTGCATCGGATGCCGCCGCGCTTCCTTAAGGTACCAGGATCCTTCATATAAATCAAACAAAGGGGGATGCGATGGTGGAGCGATGCCTGTGAACAGGCGTCAGTTCAACGACCAGGCATTTAGGCTGCTGGTCCATATGTGACGGCGGTTTCCCTAAAACACCATCAATAAGATCCAAGCCGGGAACGGCCGCCCCTGCCGCTACACTACACGTGTGTGAGGCTTCTCCAAGTTCACCGTCGCCTCTTACATCCGTACACGTCCCCGAAATTGAAACGATCTCTTTGGGACCCAATACTGAAGCTGCAGTTTTGAACGGTTCCCGCCACGGACGGCTCGAAACGTCGATCGGTTTGTATGCGTTTAAAGATGAACAGTTTTCTTCGAGGCTTTGTGTCAAAACGAAATTATTCTTAACGAATGAGCATTTGTTCCGAGTGATCTTCCACTTGTCAAAATAATCCAGATGCCATTTTTACCGCTATCATTGATAGTAGGCGTACATCCTTCTCAATGTTATAGTAAAGTCGAATGTTGCTTTATTGGTGGTAAATGGAGGCAGACAGTGACCGCTTACTAACTTTAATCTGACCTAGTGTATGTATAACGACCGGAGTTCTCCTCCCACAACTATTTTTCTTGTTCAAATTACCCTCATCAATTCAGCCGCAATTCCAGTGACATGGAGCCAGCAGTGAACGTGACCAGACTAACACGACTCCGGCTGAGCAAAAGGGAGCCTGCGCCGCCGCAGCCGACAGCAGGGGTCGGACTGTCTGCTCTCGACTTGGGGGTCTGCCCGGGGAGAGGCCCCCTTGAGAGCTCCACATCTGGATCCTGCTAAGGGTCAAGGCCGCTCCTGCCTGAGGCCAATTCAGTGTATTCTAATTAAGGGAGACACCTTGTTTAACTCTTTGGTAACAGTCTCCTTTCGCTCATATCAAATTTAAAAAGTTTAAACATTTTGGTTTAATTCCAAAGTAAAATTCGTTAACATGCGCGCTTTCGCAAATACTTTTAAAATAATAGGTGCCCTGAGCAACGTGCATCAAAAGTTGCTTGCATTTTAAGAATCTTCACTTTTTTCAAACACTGATATTAACGCAGAATATTCGAGTATCGAAATAGGATACCTTTTGCACGCATGTAACACAGACATTTTAAATGCATGTGATTTTAAATGAGTGCCTATAGGTAGGTCAAGATCATTTTATTTATTTATGTTTTGGTTTATAAAATTACCGCAGATTGATCATCTTTGATGCTTCGTGCCACCCTTGATTGTATGCATTATTACGATGATATTATAATCTTATTGGGATGTCTTCACACATATCAAATAGGGTATTACATGCAAGAATAAAACGCAGGTGATGGTGTGTTTTATGTTAATTATAGACTTCCGCACAGAGGCGGAAAGAAAAAGTTCCCACCCCTCATTTAAATGTTCACCAATTTAATTAGTAATTTTTGGCTGCATTTTTCCATGTCATTTTCATATTTTCCGAATATTGTTTCGTTTCATATTAAAACAAGCTTTTTTTCTAGTCGAGTATTTTAATACAATTCCGGCAAAGTGGAAAGGTAAATTTAAATAAAATAAAGGAAACCTTCTTTGGAGAAGTAAGGCCGTTCAATACGCAGGACTAGCCGGAGCCTAATGAATAGCAAACATTTTCGAATGGCCGGTAAACAAACGAACGCTAGTTTATACAGCGCACCGCAGAACATCTGGATCGACGCTGGAACGTGACTGCCAGACATTTCTCCCTATCACGAGCTGCGGGAGGCCAGGAACTTCTCACCATTGGCAAAGAACATCAAGTGGGAGAAACGAATAGGAAACTGGAGGCTTTGAAATTATTTTTCTTAATCTTGTCAAGTATACTTTTTTTTAGAAAACGGGTACATTTACACTTTAAATTATGTAAACTATTTCCATGATGCACCACTATATAATTATTATTATTATTATTATTATTATTATTATTATTATTATGTCGGCCTACTTCCAATATATAAGTAATTAATTTAAAAGACCTGCATCGAGAAATAAATTGCATATTTGTACAAGTGCACCTTCAAAAGGTTCATGTATTTAGAACCCTTTCCAGCTAAATGTCACGGCTGAAGCTGTGGTAAATTTATGTTTAACCAGGAAGAATCTACAAATTTGCTTTGGTTAGAAACCTTTTACATATATCTTAGCCTGAACCTGCTATAAGGACTGAGGCCTCCAGGCTGCAGAGTCGGCGTGAGAGTTCTGGTAAGCCCCTTCCTCCTCTTGGGTAAAGGAAAAGCCAATATGAAAATATTAAACGCAGAAAACGGAGCCTGCTGCACACAGGCTCAAACTGTCTGGCCTCTTGCTCTAGGCCATAATTAATTTGAGATTTATTTTTATTGGAGAGGTCCAGTCTCGCCTGGCCTTACCCAAACAAAACTACAGCTAGACTGCAGACTCGCCTGAATGGAGCTGAATATTTCTTCAAAACTTCTCTTGAGGTGTGTCTGGTTTGCATTCTGAGCCGAATAATGCACACTTTTCAAAACCCGATCAAAATTCTCAACAAGACGCAATGTTATGTGAAAAACAGCCCCTTAAAAAACTTCTCTCATATTTTTAGATTCATGCAAATGCAATAACAGTCAAAATGAGGCACTATATATATAAATCACAATAGAAAAAAATCTCTTTGATACATTTTTCTTATTATTATTCCTTAACTCCGTGTGTGTGTGTGTGTGTGTGTGTGTGTGTGTGTGTGTGTGTGTGTGTGTGTGTGTATTTTTACTAGTGCTTATTTTCACCTATTATATTGCCACATTGAATTCATTCCGTCTTACTTCAGGTTTCAAATTCTGTTTTGGTGAAATCAGCCGTTTATGTAGGCCTATACAGATTCTGAATTGTGTGAAATTCACCTAAGGCTAAAAAATGAACGGCGATATCAGACTTTAGTTTTCCAAACGTTGCTGTCCTCCACGTTGCTTGAAAAGAGATTTTTTTTATTATTATTATTTCAAAGTGCATTTTCTCCCCAAACATTCCTCAGTGGCACGAAGCCCTGGAAACAAATCGAGAATTGTTCATAATGTCCACGCCTGAACCCGCTCTGAAAACCGCTCTTTGTGTGGCGCAACGCAAATGTTAGGACTGGACTGGAAATCTCAGTGTCAAGGGCAATAGGTCTTCAAAACAGAAGCGCATCTATTGAAAAAGAACAGTTTAGTAGGCAGAGATCATGAACTTGTGGAAGGCACAAAAGGGCACTTTCATGCTGGACCCGACAACAAACGCAAAAATATCCGTCCATCGGAAACGCCAAACGCTGAAAATTCCCCAAATATCTCAATCTTTAAGGTCGCCAAAACTGTGTCGTGACTTAACACATTTTTTTCCATTTCTTGTCTTCCAAATGCTCAAGTACTTCTGGATACTTTAGTTTAAGTTTATCTAATAGTCAGGCATTATTTTATTAGGATCATTATTCCGTCTTAAAAGTGCAGTTCTTGAGAAAGTCGTCATATCATTTCTCTGAAGCAGATACCATTCTTATTTGATTATTACGAGTGCTTATCCAGAAAGCAGAAATGTTTGGTCTTGAAATTAGTGCATTTAAGACGTCTGCCATACTTGAAATAAAATTAAAAAAACAAAGAAATAGATTTCGCAACCATCATTCGAAGTTCTCAAGGCCTCGCTGGATGAATTCCATACTGTTCCTTATGATTTTATGTAAAGAGTTTTCAAACGTGTAAGCCAGATGTGGGCTATTTGGTTTGTTTACATTCTTTAGAGGCTGGCGGACAGAAGGGGAGAGAGGGAAAAAGCTGTATGATGTCAAATATGATAATATGTAAAAGTAATCAGGGCACACCAATGTAAAATGCCAAAGTATGACATTTACATCGACATTCTTGCAAAAATAAGATCACACTTTGTCGAACATGACCAAGTTTCTACCATAAGAGGGACGACGTACATCAAGTCAAGGAACTACCTTCCGACACCCTGACGTCACAGGTAAAAATCATTATTAGAATTTCATCAGCAACAGAATCGCAATAAGCCCACTAATTAAAAAAAAAAAAATAGTTTGACGTTTATTATATGTAAAAGCACATGTCTTATAGAGGTAAAGCAAAGCTTAAGTGAAAATTTGATGAAAAGCCAAAACCCTTTCTGGAGTATTACCTGATGGAAGAGACGATGTTGTCTTACCTTGACGTAAGACGCGGTGTCTGGGACAGTCTGAAACATTGTCAAAAGGGCCCGAAAATGGGGAGGGATCTTTACTCTACAGGCCCTGCAAAAATGCCAGGCGTCAAAGAACAACAAGGACAAGAAGAATAACGACAATCAAAGTGATAAAAATCATTAATCAGCTATCCCGAATTCAAAACACCACACTTGGTGAACTTGGCTTTTCCAAATTGAATCAGTAGAGCGGATACACTGAAATTAGCCTCTGCTTTTGATCCATGAGCTTCGGAGTAAATGATCTCCTCCCATTCGTCCAGTCATTCTGGTCCCATTAAGACTGGCGAAATATTTTAGCGCCATGGCCGTGCGCTACAGTGGTGATTTACGCTGTTTAAGGGCACAATAAAGACATTGAATATGGTCTCTGTCCAGTACTGAAACTCTGAGGCCCCAGGGTCACCCCAAAGGTTTCTCTGATTTTTATCAAATGATTAATTGTTTGCTTTTTATTTTAGAATTTTAGATCCATTGCCAAATTATTCTCTTCCTCCAGTTTGCGTGTCATTTCTATCTGCCAGCGATATAATTCCAGTATCCCGTTTTGTTCGGTAAACTTTCGCAATCTATTAGATTAATTAATTAAAAAAAAATGTGTAGCAATTTATTATACCGCGCTCACACTGAAAACTTTTAAAATGCGTCGTATTTTAATCGATTTCAGGCCGTAAAGGATATTCTTTATTTACTTGCCTGCACTCAGGTATAGGAGTGAGGCTTCATACGTAGCAGTTTACTTTGGGCTATCGTAAATGCCACGCCTGCCCTGGGTGATGAGCCTGCGCCATAAAATTAAGAATGCGACACCTTAACAGCCCGCATCCCTGCTTTTAATGACATCTCACTACTCGACGTGTTATCCCCAGCATTTTGTTCTCTGTCATCATCTGACTAATTATAGAACATTACAGTTTAAATTAAAGCAAGTTATTATTATTATTATTATTATTATTATTATTATTATTATTATATCATTGCTATCGAAACGGTGAGACAACCGCATTAAGGAGCGAAATAGAATTTGCCCGTCTGCTCCCCGGCGCATCCTGAAGCACTTTACTATCTAATAAGTACGGTTTACAGAGTCTGGGGTGAAAGGGCACTTGGGTGACTTTGGCTCAGCCTGAAATTACTGGGCCGGCTGGCACAGGACGTTTTAAAAAAAAGTTAATAAAGACGATCTATAAATTTCAGCGCATACGAGCCGTGTGAATTTTTCAACGTTTGACGCCCACTTCTAACGGCATGATCACCAGTGATGGTAATTTTCCATTGCCAATAATAATGGCATCAGTCTTTCTCAGTGTATTTGTTTATTCACTCATTTAATTATATACATGTGCCCTGCTTATACGCACCATAAATGTGTAAATCAAACCGCACGGTGATTAAACAACCCACATGATGGACTAATTTCTATCTAATCGCCACGGCATTTATCACTGAATCCGACTGACGACTTTGTCATACCGTCGGCCTGTAATTATTGACAGTCGAAGTGTTATCATAACCTCGGTGCTGAAAAGAAGCTATTGGCTTAAAATCGGTTCCCGTTGGAAGAGACCCATAAAATGATGTCATTTTCGTTCACATTATTTGTTACAAATGTCTAATACAGTAACGCCGACCAGAGTGCCAATACTAGGCAAAAGCAATCAGAAAGGCAGCAATATAATCAATCACTTTAATTTTTTAGGTCGCTTAACAAAACAAGAAAATGTTTGTCCATAAATTAATAATGTTCAGCCAAAACAGGCGGTCACCAAAGGAATAAGAAAGGTTTTGAAGAAATGATGGCTTTCATAATAGATCAGAATTTTTGCAGTACTCTCAGTTTGAATTATGCTGCCAAAAAAATGTATTTTTCCGTGTTAACAAAATCTACGTGAAAGTGAATAGTATTTGCAATATGGGATAAAGGCTTGCATGATGTAAACTTTAATTTAACTCTTTCAGGCGGATCATGGGGCTCGCCTCATAAACTTTCCTAAATGCATCCAATTCCTGAACGTAAAGGGCATACATTTCCGCATCTGCACCCAATTAAGCGGTTCGAGGCTCAGGAGGATGCCTGAGTAACTGCCTTGCTTTCCTGTAGCCTGTGGCTCGATTATGTTACATTTTAAGGATTTAACCCTGCGCAAGAAATGACTACTGGCTCCCGACACCAAACCTACTTTTTTTCATGTCTTTCCTATGCGTCTCTTTCCTCCACGTTTTGACAGATAAATATCTATAGGTAATAAAGTAATTCAAAGCAAATGAAGATCCAAGGAATATTCCCAGAATAAACGCATCGTCCGCAATTATCTGCAACGAAAACGGGGATTTTTTCAACGCACGCGTCCTCCTGGGTTAAATTTCCGAACGGATGGCGTTATGTGCGCAGCAGAAATACGTAGGAATGTCAAAATTAATTAAAAAAAAAGAGGAAAACCCTGAATCTTAAGCATCGAAAAGGATTCGCTTCAGCCTTGCGATCGCACCTTAGAAAAGAAGTTACAGAAAAAAGTACATGACTCTTCCTGCACTCACCTTTCGATATTTTGCTGACAGCTGGTAAATATTTCTCAGAAACGATTATCCAATTTAAATACTGAGCTCCCCAGCATGGAAGACAGCAGGTTATTTTGAGAGGCACAGGGAGTGCGGCATGTATGAATGGGAATGCCAGAGTGATGCTAGAAGCTCCAGTCATCAGCCAATGAGGACGGAGTGACAAGACTCCCTCTGCATCCCTGCGAAGGAGGGAGTCCGGACTACATGAGCACTGAACCGTGAAATAAGGGAAATTTACAACAAACGGGAACAGCAGCGTAAAAAAAGAAAAAAGAGTCCATTTTCATTTATGAAAACACATGAGTTGGTGCGCATAAGCAGCTTCAGCTTCCCACTAGGGTTTGGGGCGCCACATGGTCTGTTCAGATGATTGTGGCCAAATTGCTCTCAAAACACAAATTTCACACTGAATCTCCTGATTTTACTGTGCTCTGATATTCGGCAAAATTACGCATTATAATTTCAAGTGTTAAAGTTCCAAGCATTTTACAGACATGTCGCATTAACATAACGCACGGCGTCACTAGCATTATATCCACAAATTACTTTTATGACCGAGTTATAGAAAAACATCAAATTGCAAAAAAAAAAAAAAAAGGTACAACGCACGGTTCGAAAATGAAGTGTAAATATGTTGTAGATGATTGATCAATCGTCTCAAAATATGTGCAACGTAAACATCCAGATGTTTGCATGCCACGCACAAGTCCCTTCTTATAAAGGTGTCATTTTCGAACAGCGATGATTAGAAACCAGATGAATCAGCCAGGGAATAAAGACCAGAGCAGCCATACTTATTGCTTTTAAGCCGGACTGTACGGGGCTTGCAGCGGCGGGACCCGCCTGGGTGATACATCGGTCCCTGGGGGAAACCCAGCAGCATGCAGGATGGTGACAGAGACACGCGTTTCCACTGGGCTTCTCCTTCCTGTCCTGCTGACCCCACTCAGCTCAGTGACTCCATTTCCTATGCGGTTCCTTCATCACCCCCCGACCCGCCGTTCTTAGGGAAGCGAGTCCGCCGAGCACCGGCAGCCCTCTGAGGTGCAGCCCTAAACACATTTAGCTCACCTGAGTCAAAATCTCATAAGAACTGGTATTTTGACCTGACACGAAACAGGGTGCACTGTCCAGACCACCATATTTATTCCTTGTTTATAAATATTTATTTGGGGTAACTTGCGGAGAAACTTTTGAAACGGCATTTAGAATAATCGAAAATAGAAAAAAAAAAACCCACGATTAATAGGCTAAATCTGGATTTAAGTACAAGCAGTTATAAGGCAACATCTCCATATGATAGAGGAATGGGAAGTGATAAACATTCCGTGCTTTATGATGTCCATGCGGGCATTAAGGTGCCTCCTAGCGGGTCATCGGGAAAAGAAAACAGAGACTTTACCCCAGATACGACTTGATGATGGGGGACTTCAAATGGCTACCAATCTTTGCATCTGTGTAATTGATGACCTTTGTGGAAAAAAATGCCCACCAGGCAAAAACAAATATACCCTCACCAGCTTAAGGCTTACTCAGTGTTTGCATAATGTGTAACACTTAATGCTATGTAACAAAACACACCAAAAACGCTGTATTTGGCTAAATGCTTTAGGAAGGTCAAAATCTCTTAAATGACCAGTCCAGCTGGTTTCTAATGAAAATTCTGATGATATATGAGTCATCATATATATAGTATTGTATATAAACAAAAGTATGGCCCACACCCTTTGTGGAATACCGCAAAAATGTAAAATAGGTGTGTATTTAGGAGGCCTTAGCATTATACAGACAACTCTGATCACATCAGCTGAGGTAATGAAGGCTCTAAGTGAAGTATAATTTTTTATTTATTTAGCTGAGGGAGTTTACCAAAGGAGATGATCTTGCGATGAGGACAGCTCATTTTCCAGCAGTGTCCTTGGGGAACTAAAAATGGGCCAGCGGCTCCAGGGCAGCCAGGGTGGAATACTGCGTTTTTTCAGGAGACCGTGGAGGTTACAGCACACAGCGGTGTGAACCCAAATATCAAATTCAAACCGTGAACCTCCGAAGACAGATCCATGCCATCAGGTACCCAGGAAGCATTCTGATAGTAATACTTACAGTGGGGCCTACCTTTGTCCATGAAGACCAAGTCAGAAACTTATTATTAAGAATAAAAGGCTTACAAGTTGATGGTTTGCAATATAATTTCACAGACAGTAGAATTCCCTGGTATTATATAACTCAAAAACGAATGTAATTTATGCCTGGTATAACAATTTCTGCCTGGAACTATGGCGTAAAATGACAACAGTTGTTTTAGGAATCAGTTGTGTTTTAGTGAATATCACGGAAGTAATTGAAAAATGATTTCTCACAACCGCTCGATGCCCCTCAACTCCTCACAGACTAATACTGGCCCCTGTATTTATCTGACAGATCTTAACGTTTTATTACTGTAAACAGGACAGTGTGCAATGATGAAGATGCACTCGAACATGAGAAAAATTAGCAATCTGGACTCTCCTTAGATTGTGCAGAGAATAAATCGGATAACTGGATTTGTTCAAGTTCATTGTAATTCATTCGAATCAGATAATTTGTAAAATTCACTTGCATGCACTTAATTGCTTGTAATACTCCTGTCTCATTTGTCATTCGCCCTTAAGTCGTTTTAAGGAGTGAAGCTGCGTCGATATCCTATACATTTATAATTCCTGGGTATTCATCAATACAACGCATTTTCTACAGATGTCCAAAACAAATTATAAAATAAGATAGCAAAACTCACGTTGTGGAACTCAGGCTTTTGAAATAACAGCTGGTTATCTGAAAACAACACCAACTACTACTACTACTAATAATAATAACAACAACTACAGAATAGTGACTACAGTCCCTTCCAAAAGAATGAAATGAATAGCATGACACTAAATACGTGTGTTGTAAAAACGATTTCTGCCCTGGTTTTGTTTCTAGAATGATAGAAGTAGCTTGCTGTAGCTTGAAAGTACCCTCTAGTTTGCTGTACCTCACATTCTTCCGCATTTTCCTTGAGGCCCTTGTCCCCCAGATATGTCTGAAAGTTTTAACCCAGTCTGGAGTACTCACTAGACTACAGATTCATTCATCTGCGCTTTCAGACAGGCAAATCTGGATCTAATAACGAAATCCACTACCGATGCTGTTTGAGAATAAGAATCTTCTTACAGTCTGTCCACTAGAGGGCCCCCTGCACTTACAATATTATTAGCGTCAAGCGCTTCTTTGGAAGTTAAGCAGGCGACTTCCAGCCTGAGAACCTGCCGTCTGGTTTCTGTGACGGACAGCTTGTGCCTTTAAAACCCTTGAAAGTATGTCTCAGTGGATCCGCATAACAGCCTGCTTTGAGAAGCTATCAAGAATTCCGTCACTTTTGAAAAGTGCATATGTATTTGAAATACACACGAAATATACAAGACTACTAATACGTTGATATTTGTGTAAACTAAGGCATTCAAAAAGCAGCCATTGGATATAGCTGTGAATCCCCATACACTGCACATTATTTGCGATGTTTAAACGCGGAGCAGCTAGAGTAATCCAGGGCTCGTCCTCCCTCCCCTCGGTCTCTTTGAGCAAACCCGAACGTGTGAAACAGATTAGGGAATACGGGAAACAGACGGGCCTTCCACCGTGCAGCCAGCCAGGCGTGAGGGCCGGACGCTGTTTTTCAAAACACTGGAAGGGGAACAAAAATAGGCCGGCACAACAAGACGCGGCCCTCCACAGACAAAGCCCACAGACTTCAAAGTAGGCCCGAGGCACAGGCCAGGCCTGGGGTTCTTGTTTGTTCACCATGCGGCGGGCCCTACCCCGCGCGCCCATGCAAAACCGCCGCATTCCACTGTTTCTTAAAGAGCCCGAGCCTCCTTGTTCTTTATTGTGGAATGGGAACACATTTGCTAGTTAGCTCCATTGGACTAAATTACACAGCCTTCATCCTCTTGACTCATTCATCTGCTGTGAAAAGCAAAGACTTGAAGCATTACTCTTACAACACAGCCATAGTCAAAATCTATCATTAGAATAGAAAAAAAAAAACATCCTTCCGTCCTATCAACTTATTTACTGTAGTTGGCATGGTTACCACTGGTACCAGGTGCCCTGTATATTATTCAAGAAACCTTTCCTTTATAAGTACTATACTAGGGTCAACGACAGACTAATAGATACTAAAAGAAAGAAGTTAAACCAGTAGTTTAAAAAAAATGGTTTTGTTATTTTCCCTGTTGTGATTAGGTGTTGATAAATGTTGCATTGCTCAGGCCTGATTTTGCCACGATGCACTAATGAGAATTCGGCAGCATTTACTGATAGAGGGCAGAGTTGAGCTGAGAAACTACCTGCGGAATGCCGAAGACCTCTGCTGAGTGAGAAGTCAATGCCCACATGTTTTGAAGAGTTAGATATAAAATCGACACCATTTAGCAGACATTTTTGGGGTAATGTTCAAATGAGAGGAAGTCATTAATCTATCGACTCAACGAAAATGTCTGTTTCTAAGCATTTGACTCTGAAAGATGCAGTGTGAAATTCAAGAGCTTGTTGGTCTTCTCTGGACCTTTATCAAAAATCGCAAACTTCAAAAAGTTTCTAAAACATCTAAAGCTGAACTATTTATAGATGGTAACAGAGAAAATGTTCTGTGGTACATTGAATATTTCTCTGTTGGAAACATGTCTGAATTCATATTTCTGTCCTATTCAGTAGACTTTCTCTTAGCATGATATGATTATTGTATTGTGTCAGTATTAATTTCCTTTATGAAGCTTACCGTATTACATTTTTACCCATTTACACAGCCAGATATATTACCCCTCCAGCTGTGCACCTTCCTCAACATAAACACGGTTGATCAAGAGTTCCTCTTCCACTCTGCTTTCACAGAGCAACTACACACAGAGGTTCATCCATTGGAGAGATGAAACTGCTTATCACAACCAATGAAAATCAACAGCGCCATCACATGATCCATGCCCACAGCCAACTGCAGTTGCTGGGTACCCCCACTGACTCTTTCAGCTGCCAATCCTCATGCCCGGTGCTGGACTGAGCCCGGAGAAGGTGACTTACGGTGGTGAGACATGGTGAAGGTCGAGGGACAGGCTGCAAAGGGTTCCAGGTCTGGATGGGGGTCGGCCGCAGCGGCTCCAGGCTGATGGTGGGGGGAGGAGGTGGTCCGTGTCGCAGTAGATTGATGGAAGTCCAGATTAAACACAGGCTGGGAACAAAACGTGCTGACACGATGGCGATAAGGCCTCCGAAAAGATATTTTGTTTTTTTTTTTTTTTAATCAACAACAGAGAAAGGAGAGATGAGAGAGGCAGAGATAGGTGGGGAATTGCTGTTTCCTCACAGAAAACACAGCATGGGGCGAGAGCAACATCCCCCAAATGTCAACGGTGGGCTGAAAATATTCAAGGGGTGTCACACCAGAGAGCAGGACGGGGGGCATTAGAGGGTTTTTTTGGGGTGGGAGGGAAGCGTAATGGTGCAGTAGAGTTCTGGAGGACAGTAATACGGTGATGAGAATCACACTGCACTGGGAGGAGAGGAGGGCCAGAGGGTCAGTCATTATTTACAGAGTCGTGATCCTGGCCTCCAGCTCTACCCAGGTCTCCTGCAGCAGGGTCTAGTGCAGCCTTCCAGCTATTAATTACAGAAGTAGCTCTGTAAACATTTCTTTCAGGCAGGCTTAAAGAGGATGAGAGTTGTCTCAGGGTTTATGGGATTCTGCTGTTCCCATGGTCGGCCACCAGCAGCTTTCTGCACTGCGGGGAGCTTGGAGCAGGGGCTTGGGAAATGATGGCACTTGGGCCGTCAAGTTTTCATTGTCTTAGCGCCTCTAGTACGGGAGAGTAAAGTCTTCTTCCTATAAGGAATGGGTGTGGTGGAATGGTGCATTCTCCACTGTGGGGTTTAACTCCCCCCCACCTCTTGGGCACTGCGCAAAAAGTTTTGAAGGAAATGGATGAATCTCACCTCTCTTGGACAGTTCATCTCCAACGTCCTTGCATCACATCACAGTGTCTTCCTGCCAGGTTCAAGAAATGGTGGGCGGAGGGTAATGAAGGGCAGCAGGCTCGTCCCGTCGCCTCTCGCATCGTAATCCACCGAGCTGACCATACCACCCCCCCCCCACCCTCCCCCAGCTGGCC
>JAACJT020000045.1:74681-85008 GCA_009936485.2 Gymnarchus niloticus
CCCAGGGTGCTGAAAAAAACCCAGCTGGCCCCCTTTCCCCACATCATTAAGGAGACCATTACAAAAGAGGCCAGCGTACTCCCTTCCTCATTACAAGACAAGCATCTTGCTTTTGGTTGCTAATTAAGAGGCATAACGAGTGCCGAGGCTAAACAGGGGAGAAGGGGCGGGGTGGTTTACTTTGGCTGCGGCCCAGCAGTTTATGAAGAGTGAGCCGGGCCACATGTCTTCCTCAACTGCAGACGCGGAACGACTCTCCTTTCTGATTCTCTATTTCCATCATTTTCTACTTCAACCGGTCTCACCTTTACTACTTCCAGTGTGCGTCGTGCTTTGTCATTGTTCAGAAGCTAGCCTTATTTTCTGTGTAGCCTCATTGCCCATGAACTTGATATCTTTATGTCATTCATCAATATCTAGTCATTGTCTGTATATGTCTGTTGCACATTAGTGTTTTTTTGTCAGATTGTCTGTTGTTTTAAACATACAGGTCCGTTATTAATGCTGTGGTTTTCAAAGAGGAATACAGGCCTAGTGAACGTGATCCTGTTCTGCTCTTGGTTTAACCTCCATCCATCTGTAAGCACTTATCCCATTACAGTCTCAATGATCCAGGCCTCTCCCCAGGTAAGAAAGACATACTTTGGATGGGATGCCAATACGTTGCGGGGCATGTTTACAAGCGTGTTTACATTAATTTACACACAAATTAGAACCGCCAAATGTCCTGCTACGGACTGCGGATGGAACCTTGAGTCACCCCAAAGAAACCAGAGTCGACATAAGGAAAAGATCTGCGCACGCACGTCTCGCATCCCCCGTAGGTGTGAGGTGATGTGCAGCCTGGATGACAGAGAAGACCCTTTTCCTTCTTCTCAAGGACCTGAGATATGTCCGCTGGACTGGGTGGCCACCTTTAAAGCTCACACGACCTGGCCACACCGTGTGATCAAAATGAAACATCTGGGTCCACTGCGAGCTGAGAAACCATCAAAAGTTGAAGATGTTTGTCCAGTTTAACAAGACCCATGCAGAGGTGTTTGGATAACTTATAGAGGGGATCAGCACCCCATTTCAAGATAATACAGGTCTGCTAATGTTTATTTGGAAAAACGTTCATTTAGAACTATTTTGTGGAGTAGATATCCAACTTTGGGACGTGTCCTCTGAGATGCAAATCTACAATAATCTCTGCCAAAAAATGTGCCAATGCAGAGATGCAGATGATAACGTTTCTCAGGTCCCCTGTTGCGTTATCCATTAAAATATCAATTATAATATCCATTATGATCCATTATGATTAGCTAAGGAAGTAACACAGCAATTACCTGTTGACAGGTCGTTTAAACTGAAATGATTTTGAAAATTAATTTAAAGACAAATTTTAAGAACCTGAGCATCCTGAATGACTAAATTGTTGAAAATATGATGCAGCTCACATTCACAGGGAAGAATTATAATATTTGCATTCATGCTGTAAATTATTAATGGGAAAAATGGTATGAAGTTTCTCTTTTTCTGGCTCTGTACCAAACTCAAGGATCAGAAGTTGATACTGTCATAAATTATTATATCTTTGCTTTATTCATTATAATGGAGCTTTAATCTAAAAATAGCCATGCAAGGAATAAAACGAGACTTGGGCAGAAAGCTTAGGCTTCTACCTCTCAAAGCGTCACGGCTCGGAAACTCGGGCCTCAAAATAGACCTTCTCCTCATAAAGGCTTCCTTCTTTGTAGTCAATGAAGGAACATCTGTGGGGCAGTTTCTTCTGGGGAAAAGCCGGGCAAAGTATCAAAGAAAAAAATGCAGCCAGAATTGGGGAGGGGGGGCGGCACCATGCCGAGAAGGATAAGCAAACCTATAGCAAATCAGAGCGATGTCTAATCAAAAAAATACATTAATATATCCCAGCGGAGACAGCTTCCGAAAAAAGAAAAAAAAAACACAAAGAGATGAGTAGGACACAATCCAAAGCCTGCCCTTGTGTCCGTACTGGATGGTGTAACTAGCTGTCCAATAAGCTTTGGAAGAAAGTGCATGAAGGATAATTAATTTGTCCGTCAGAGCAGGATCACGTGCCTTGCTAGACCTTCAAAGGAAAGGGATAAGGTAAGAACAACTGGGGGAACAAGTCCAGGTTTATAATTGCTGTGCTACTTAATGTCTAGTGATGTAAGTAGATGTAAAGGTTTGGGTATATAGGAATTGTTGAAATTGCCTGGAAGCGATTAGTGTTTTCGGGGTTTCTTTCATGCTTATCACTAGTGCTTTCAGCTAGAAGGACAGATCTTCTCTTGTTCGTCTTTGCTGGGGGTAGGTCCCCAAAGCAGAAGCTTTAAAAGGACATTGATGCGCTGAGGATGACAATAGCATTGTGCTCAAAATCCTGAAAAAGAACTTGCTACGTTCTGTGGACGGATCGAGACCTAAGAATGTCCGTGTGCTATACGGGGAGCAGCCTTCGGCATAACCGCCAAGTGACCCCTTGTGAACTCCGACACGGCTATGGCTTAAATCCGGTCTCCGTGCGAGGAGAGCGAAGCAGGAGCATGGCGTTGAATTCACAGTGGTCATCCATCACGCCGTCCCACGTCGCCGTCAAAGGGGTTCGAAGTGACAGAGTGTCCGAGGTTCCACCCTCGCATTCGGCACGTGACGTTGACGACACGGCAGGGGCGGTTTGAGTGATGGCGTCTAATACTGGAGCCTGTCGGCCTGTTTAGCGTAAAGCGTGACGGTAGTCCGCCCTGAAGAGAAGCGGACGGGGGAAAGAGTCAGAGTGAGAGAATGGGAGAATGGCTGGAATATAGAGCTGAATCACAAGAGGCAAGTGATGAGAAGGGGGCTCACGAGAAGCAGAAGAATTTGGGACCCTCGCCTTTGAACTTGCTTGGCCGGCTAATTGAAACAATACTATAGCATCAGATGGGCCTGGATCTCATCCATCGCCTTTATTCAATTTGGCTTGTCAGCCGGGAAGGCCCCGGCCCTCTGCCTGCCCATATCTCATCCCTTCTCCCTTTGCCCCCCGACATGCCGCCCAGCTGCGACCCGAGGGCCACCCCGGGGCTTCAAACAGCGCACTGGGAAAGTGCAGACAGACGGGGGGCTTGGCAAGGCACCCATCAGCCTGAAGCCTGGATGCGTGGGCGCTTTGAGGCAGCTGGTGTTCATACCTTTGGCCAAATGCGTTTTAATTCAAATGGCCACTGCACTGGGTTCAGGGAGCATTGGAGCGTGACGAGGTGTTTTAGGAAAAGAAGCAAGCGCGCTGCTGATAGCTAGGGTCTTCCCCACCCATAGAGAATACCCCAGGCTGATTTTTTTTTTTAAATCCACTTTTTTAAACTCCCACTTCTCAGTGTGGCTGTCATATCTCGCTGTAGGATCGGGTCTCCCAAAACCTGGGCCTGTGGGACTGGAGATTTCACGACACGGGGCACCGCCTTCTCATTTCCCGCAAGAATGACCCAGAAGCATGTGGGATCCTAATCGCTGTGACACACCCGCATCTTTCCCGGTGAATAAATCGCAAGTGGCCCAGCGAGCACTGGAGATGACTAAACTCAGCCACGATGGCGAGAACCAGTGCCAGTCATGGGCATCCTGGTGCCATGACACAATGTCCCAGAATCAGAATATCTTTATTGTCATTGTAACGGGTACAACGAAATTAAGTAAGTTTAGTGCCGAAATTAGTCCCGTTTAGTGCCGTTACCATGACGCTGTGGACTAGTAACACACAGACCCCCCCGACCCCCATGGGGAATGAGGAGTTTAGAAAAACAACTATTGTGTCTGTACTAACCACTCCCGACCAGAATACCCCTATCTGGCCCCCCATGGCACCCCCCCTTTCTTAGAGCACGTCAGAGGAAATCTATTCACGGGGTCCCGATTGTCCTGCCTTCACATCAGTCTTTATTTGGACATTTTCCTGACTAATGGGTCTTCTCGGATCTGCCGTGGAGTCCGCACTTTGGAATGGCTCAATCAGTCGCTTCCTGGAATGTGTCACTTGCCGTGTCATTACAAGTGTACATGTGAGGGGTCAGGCACAGATCACCCAGTTATGGTTTAGAAAATGATGGTGGTGGTGGTGAGGGGGTGTCTGTGGGGTTTTCCTATGATGAAAAATATTTGACTTTCATAATGATAAGTATTCTTTAACTACACATAATTGATACCCCCCACAGGAAGGGGGTATCAATTCTAAATCATTTCAACAACAAAAAAAAATGCCTCAAGCACACAACCACCAAAATCCCCAGCAGGGGTATAAAGCATTTAAACCACATTTCCAGGAAAGTTTGTATTTTTTTTTTTTTTAATAATGACAAATACCCCGTAACTGATAAACATGCTTTTGACGCGTTTTAGCACATCATCTAAGGAGACGAGGAAAACCTATGCGCCAGACTCAGGGCTTCATGCCATCAAACCAGAGAATAATGTATGGGTTTGCGGCAGCAGCGTGAGTGGTTTTGAAGTACAACAGTTCCACAGGTTGCCGTTTAATCTCAGTTTAATTAAACGCAGTCTTTTTCAGAGCACCTTCCGTATCAAGTGCACGGTTTTGGATGCGCTCCAGCAGTACCATCAGACTATGCGCCAGTGTTAATATTTCACGGAAGGCAGAAGAATGCGTGCAGGTTGATCTGGTGTGTGTATGAATTTAGGGGGGAGCCCGACACTTTTTCAGTGGACCCCCGTAATTGCTGAGGGTGGGACTAATCCACTCAGCGTGCATATTCCACCCTCCTAGCGCTCGGCTCTACAGCTGGCAGGTAGAGCATCGGAGGAGTGACAGTGGGGCAGGGAGCCGAGCCGAACCGAGCCGAGCCGAGCCGATCCGCGGTAAGTTACGGTATATATTATATAGAAAGTATATATTAAGATACCGTTTGGGGCTGAAGAAGCACTTTGGAGTGTCCGTTAAATGCGTTTCCTGCTGACCACTGGAATACCGATTGCGACGACTATAATTAAATATTATGGTCGACTGACTGCGGTTAATATTTGAGGTGGAGGATCGCGTGTCCTCATGTGATTGAGCTTCACGTTATTTTATCGGACAATTTCGTTGTACGTATTTCTTCGATATATTGATCTCATTGGGACAGCCTCTGATTACGTTTAGTCGTTTTATATTATTACAATGCATAAATCATGCAGGGTTATTCTAATTAATGAAATGTATTTTAATGATCAGACTTCTCAGAATCAACTCACTTAAACATGTCTATTTCAAATGAATTTGACCTTTAATTACATTTAAATATACATGTTAATCTGGTATAGTATTAAAATGTATGCATACAGAATTTTGCCACCTGACTAAAATGACAGACTGATTAATTCTTAGATTATCATATCAGTATTGTCTTTGGTTGGTTTGTCGTTTCAGTAACCGAGAAGTATGACTGGGGTGTTTCAGCTTCGTGTTTATTCAGCCCAAATCACAAAGTTTACTACACGGTTTAAGATGTGCCACTCGTAAATACCTGTCGTGTGGTGTCCCTCCTAGGGTTTCTAGTCGCCCAGCCTCCATGCCGTATTCTGCTGCTTGTAAACACGGATACTAAACCAGTGTCCATATGGGAGGTCGATGTGCGAGTGGCCATGGGGGACAGGAAAGGTGCGCATCTTGCTGTCATCTCATTGATGCACAGGGGTATGCCGCCTTGGGAAATCACAAGCATCCCCCTGCTTATTCAATTATAAATGATGCAGTAGTCTTAATATACTTAAGATAAAGAGAAATCCATTCATCCCAAGGCTCTTGTGAATATGAAAGCGTATGACTGTGTTATAGCTTGTCACAGTCTCGCCAGAAGGACAGTTACAAAGTATCAACGACTACTATTAACAATAAGAAAACACAGTTTGGTGTTGAGCCACAGTGAAATCAACAGTTAATAACCAAATCTCAAACAGATGAAACAGGTCTTATTGCAACCTCAGCAGCAGAAGTGAGACATCATTCACTTGCGTGACATCGATGGCGTTAACAAGGAAAACTAAGTTCGTGTTACGTTTGATACACACACAGGGGCCCCGATGTGCGAAAGGCGGTGAGATGTACGCAGTTAATACTGCGTACGAATACGCCGTAGGAGTGCGACCTATGCGTTTGCGAAGAATACTTTGTTAAATTTACCCTAAAAGTTACACTTTAACGCACTTCAGCGAAGGCTGAAGGTTTCTTTTTAAAAAGCACTGGCGCAGTTATAAGCTGTGCACGTTTTTGTTTGTCCTCGGCGTTTGACACCGTGCTCCGCAGGGTTAGCCGTTAAAGCAAATTTTTGTACTCTGTGTTAAATATCTGCTAAGCAAGCCGAAAATCCTGCGTATAAACAGTGTCTGATTAATAGGAGAGCCTCTCCCACTTCATGTAGTACCCTGCTGTCTCTTCTGCCCCTGACAGACCACAGAATGAGTTACTACATGGATCCAGTTTCCGCCTACCCTGCCACTAACCCCTGTGACCGCTTGGCCTTGACGGTAAGACCCTCACCTCCCTCCCACCCCACAGCACCGTAAATCACCTCTGTTTGGCTCCCGCACGTGTGTGTGTGTGTGTGTGTGTGTGCATCAGAGGGCACCAACACACTCTGCTGGTCTTCATCAGAACTCAGAGTTGGCCGTCCCCGTTCCAAGCCCACCGTTCTCCTTCCGCATGGTCCGAATGGCCGTTGAACCCTGTGTGTGAAAGAGAAGTGAGTGAGTTTAGCTGCGGGATGCAGGCTTGTACGAAAGACTTTCTAAATGTAATATTCATGTGTGAGACATATACATATGTATTGGCCCACTGGCTGAGCCCCCAAATATAATTAACAAATTTCAGTGGTTAAGATTTTTCAGAGCAAGCAGTAGTTCTTCTAGATCATCCTGGTTTGTTCTTGTCTCCACACGAGGATGCGAATCTTCCAGTGTTAATCCTCATCGGGATATCATAAATGGGTTCGAGGTGGGACATCCCGAGCAGCGTATTTTTGACTGTCCGTGTTTGTGGATCTTTAAATGCATGACAATAAAAGTGAGTCTATGAGTTGCTTTTGCAAACGGACTGTCTATGTCAGTCTTCATAACATATTTATTTTATCCTGAGGTGTAGCTTCACCATCAGGTGGAGGTGATATGAGACTGAAAGAATGCGAGGGGCCTCTGGGAGAGAGATTCGGAGTATCCAGTGTTGAGAGAACAAAGCTGAAGCGAAAACAATCAGACACACTGGGAGTAAAAGCAAAGGATTGAGAGTCCGCTTTTCCAGATCAAAGCGTGTGGTGGGTGGCTTACCTACGCTAGTCTGTCACTGTCACGTGGAGGGACAGTTTTTTAGTGAAAACGTCATCTTGGAATCTGACCAAAGTATAAGTAAGTTTCGTGGAACGTTACGGAGAGTCAGATCTAGCGGAGGCAAGAAATCTGTCCATCATTGAAAGGGTCATGGGAGGTATTTTCCCGGACAGCATAGGACACCGGGCTCGGATACACTCTGGATGGAGAGTCAGTACATTATAAGACTCATATGCACTCTATGGGCAATTTAGAGACACTGATTGGACTGCGCGAGGAAACTGGGGTACTCAGAAGGAGAACATGCAAACTCCACACACACAACAGAGATGGGAAAAGAGCTCCCAACCCTGGAGGTGTGATTTAACAAGTGGTACCCACTGAACCCTTGTGCCACCCTTATGCATGACATTGAACCTTGGGGCCAACCAAGTGATAGCAGTGGATGTCAAACAGGGCTTTGTCTGGGGTCTTTGCTGGGTAAAAAAAAAATAACTGTCCTTTTAGGGGTCAGGGGGGAGGGAGGACAAGTGTGCAAACAACAAAATCGGAAAACCGTAAAAGCAGCAAATCGAGCTTCTGTGATTGTAGGACCAGCGGGCGCTGCGATTTGCATTAGAGAGGCGACAGAACACACGGCCAGAGAAATGTTTTCATTTGTATGCAGAATGTAGGCCCATTACATATGTGAGGGGAGGTCACATGCTAATTGCCAGCCAAACCAGTCGAATGCGGAATTGTACCCGAGTCAAACCTCGGCACACATAATTGGCTGGGCACCTCTCCGTGCCTTTAATATGGAGATTACCGTATACGTGACCAGCTTGGTCAAAAGGTGAGCGTCTGACCTCTTCCCTCTTAAATTTACATGAATTGAGTTAGGAAATAATATTGTGTTTCCTGCCCCTACACACCCACTATACACAACAAATCAAGACTCAGGGGGGTGTAGTGCCACAAGCAGCCAAAGGAGCCACTTATTTTCTGCCAACAGAAAATTACTTAATAAAAGAGGAACAGAGTGATTAGCCCATTGTGACTGCAGTGACCTGACTGAATGGTGCTTTGAGGTACACCTGTGGGGAGAGGCACTGCTAATCCATCCCAGAGTTACTTCGACCTGAACTTAATAAAACAGACTAATTTAGCTAGCTTCATCTCCTTTAAGATAATGATCTTAAAGGGGAAGGCATGGTCATAGTCTAGTAAACTCCATACCATATGTGTTTTCCTGTGAATGATGGTTACAGAGGCCAAGATGACAATGACAGCCCATAGCACATGTGTGATATGACTGTGTGTTTGCAGTCAGTAAAGCCTTCAGTGCCCTAGCTATGTTTAGATAGATATCAGCCAGGTCCTACATTACGGCATGGCCGTGCCGTTTGATTTCCGCCACAACATTTCGGCAAAGGAGCCAGCCAGCATTGATTGAGGTTGGAGGATCCAGGAACTGCTACCCCCACCCCTCGTGCATGCACACCCACCATCACAAATCTCCCTGCGGCCCCCTCCAGAGCCACAACGCTCTGGTGCCATGGTGCGTAGATAAGCGGTGGATCGCTGCCACGTTAGCAGATCCTAAAAGGTTGACAAGGCTGCTGATAATCCCAGCCTTACCCTTAACAAGTGGCCCTAATCAGTGTGCCTTCCAGACGCGGGGAGGCCTGATCTTAACAAGGCCTGGAGACGGCTGGCAGTGGGACGCCGGTTTACCGCTGGGTTTCTCTTTCAGGAGGCATGACATCCCGTCAGCTACCGCACAGTAGGATGGCCTGCCTTCTGCTGTTCACAACGCCACATGCTAAAATGGGTCAAGGCCCATTCCTTTCATCTTCATTCAGGATAGACGGCTCATAAAGCTTATTTATTGACTGAATGACCTACCCTATAGCAGGGTAGTTCTGAATAATATCAGTTAAATATCATGATGTAAGAACGGTAGAAGTAATACGTCATTTTGGATTGGAGTGCTGGCTAATAAAGGATTGTTATTATTATTATTATTATTATTGTTGTCGTTCTGGATTTTACGCCTATACCCTGGTAGGTATTTTTAGTATTTTGGTGAAATTAATTGGATGGATCTGGAATGAATTATAATTTTTCCCATAAGAAAAAATGGAAACTGCTTCCGGAGATATTTGACTTCATTCTATTGGAGCTGTTTTTAGAACTTTATGAGGTAAAGTTACGTTCTCCCAGTAGAGAATAAGCATTTTGGAAGATGGATGGATGGATAATAACAAGTGTACCAAAACCTTCACCAGCAGAAGTAGTTTGAAGATGGTTGGATGGAGGGTTGGAGGGATGAATGGATGGATGGAGGGATGGGTATAAGGTATTGTAGATCTTTTGATACCAGTGTGAAACTAAATGAAATAGTGTTCAGAAAATTAAAAGACCCTTTGCATGGAATTATTTTTCAGCTGTCTGTCAGTTTCCTCAGCCTAATCTGCATGTATTCCTGTGTGGAACCCGCCCTCAATGATAGACATCCAGAGTTTACATATTTGCATTTTAGAAGTGTAGCTTTGTTACGAAGTGTGATGTTTCTCTGGTCATCGTGCACCCAGAATGTTGCTTTAGCCACAGGATTTAAATGTTTCACAAACAAAGCGATGTGCACTTAGCTTTGCCTTTTCAGTGGCCAAAATCCATCTTCAAGTGGCAGTCTGAAAACATAGACAGTTATTAATGGGAAAAGCAAAAGTGTTTTCCATATGTGTCCCCTACCTCATGGCCTTTATAGATAAGCAGTCAGAAGATGGATGGATGGATGGATGGATGGGCACATGTAATATAATTGGACCACATTTGCTAATATGAAATTAGACAAAAAGAGAAAAAAAACATAAAGTTCAATAAACACGAAGTATGATTAGAATGAAAGTCATGTCAAATTGACAGCTTTGGTCATCAATTTCATAAAAAGAAGCTTGGGGGGGGGGGGGGGGGGGCGAGGGGGTTTCGACACATTTTTTTTCTTTCTAATAAATCCTCTATCATAACACAGAGGGCACAT
>JAACJT020000045.1:102512-118371 GCA_009936485.2 Gymnarchus niloticus
GGGCGGGGGGGGGGGGGGGGGGGGGGGGGCGGGGGGGGGGGGGGGGGGGGGGGGGGGGGGGGGGGGGCGGGGGGGTGGCGGCTGCGCTGAGACCTCTGCAGAGAAAGTGCACATAATTCAAGACAGATTTCTCAGAGAGGCTGACCCCGGTCAGGCCCCCTTGGACATAAAATGACCAGTGATCTGACCTTTCGGTCATACGTTAGGTACTGTTGTTCCGGCCTTAAGGGGCAGAATGTCTCGTGTGCGTCGCCCCCACGTACCGAGAACCACACGTGGGGACAGATGCAGGGCAAAGCCTTCAGGATGCCGACTGAGCACACAGTCGACTCTGCCCGCCCCGAAGCAAGTACCCCGGGCCTTGCACTTTTGTTTCTGTACAGTATGCACATACATGTGACACGTATGTATAGGCCTAGTCCGTCTTGTTGTTTCCCCCCCGTTTCTGAGTTGCCTGACATTGCATCATGTGGATGCCGGGTTAAGAATGAGCATGATCGAATGAGATGTTTCCGCTCTGATGTCAGCGGAGGCTCTTTCTGAAGAATTCCCATTCATTTCTGCCTTGTGATCGGTTCATATTACTACTCGAGTCACTCGGGTCACTCCCCTACCCCCCTAACTCTCACTAGAGACACAACTGAACCACAGAATCCCGATTTCACACCCCCGCTGTGATGTGCAGCCTTTAACGTCGCTAATTTGGTTCATGTGTCTACCCCCCCAGCATTCCCACTAGCAAGGAGGCTCCTTGTTCACGCCGGGGAGTCTGCTCTGTGGCGGGCTCACGTGGGTGATGGGTTTGTGTGGGAGTCTCTGGGGAAAAGCCCATGGAATAGCAGGGCTCCATATCTCCTGCTGTCATAGTAACTGCATGTGGGGCAGGAGGCTTGTGACCCAGGCTGTTTTTTTGTGAAACTCTACCTAAAAGAAACGTCCAGGCAGTAGCTTCTCCTGCAGCCTTTTGGTTCACGAAGAAAGGCAGTCTGTTGGGTTGCATACGTGGGTTTTGTTGGTGAACTTCTTTTTTTCATCTAAGGGCATCCAAACACCTTCGATTGTACCTGCTTCTCAGATCATCTGGGGAGGTATGGTGTCTTTTGTGCTCATGAAGTCTGACTGGGAAGAGTTGGCATTTACTTGCTGAGTGTCCTGGTACTGTCCCCAGCTAGGTCCTGCTTGTGTGTGTGTGGGCCGTCAGAACTGAGAGACCCAGCAATGCAGCGGATGAGTACATGGCTAGATCCTCTGATGGCTTTGAGAAGTGTGGCTCCCAGAGGCAGCTGAAGGGAAGATGACACCGTTGAACTAGTCTGGGCTATTTCTCTGGCTCTCCTTTTGCCAGTGCAGAGAATGGACTTATAAGGCCTTATAAATATAGGAGGGACACCCATCCTATTGAACGAAGACAAGAGGGTCCTAACATTCTGCCCTGATCTGCCCCTCCCCCCTCCTATTTTTGCCCCAGGGATGGTGTGAGTCATTGAAAGCTCATCCTTACCGCATCTTACAGCAAAAGCATCGCCTGTTAATGGACTTTCCTGTTGAGAGAGAGAAAAAATCAGTTGAGACGTCTGGTTCACCAAAGCCCACTGCTGCACAAAATGCAGAAACGTTGCGAATCAAAACCGTACAAATGATGCATTTATTCGATACTCATTCAGGGAGTGGTTCCAGAACATCTCAGCTATTCCATATATTTGTGTTTTGTCATAAAAATATCCCTGTGTTCTTCCACCAAATGATAGTCCGGTCAGCTTGTATTCACTTGAATCAGGTCTGCTGAGACGTACAGGATGGCTGGAGGTGCTGGAGAAGAGGCAGGATCCCGCGATATATGCACGGCAAGGTTAAAAGTGCCGCATTTATAAATAGTATGGTACTGACGGGGCCACCAAAGAGCAGACGGGGGACTTGGAAACAGTTTAGCATCACCTCCAACCCGTCACGTCAGCTTTGGTTTGCATGGGAGCGCTGGAGTCTGCAGCTGGGGGGTGTACACGGGTGGGGAGCGGCTTTGGAAAGCGCAGAGAGACTCCATCCGTGTTTCAGATGAACTGTGCTATAGAGCTTCCCATTCTTCACAGCTGGGACCTGAATGTCAGTCGCCCCCGCTAAACCTATGGATTCATACTCTCTGTAGGCTCTCTTGGTCCAGCTAGTTCCCGATGAAATCTTTGTTTTTTTTTTTTTAAATTTCCAAAACACACATGCACAACCTTTTAACTTATTTTCAGTCGCATTTCATTTATTTTTACCTAAGAAACTATTGCATTGGCAGATTTCTAGCTTAATAAGAAAGCTGGTATACTCCCAGCATCCCGTGCACTGCAGGCCGTTGTTTTTGAGTGCGGATGGCTTCAAATTCCTTTTTGGTAGAAGGAGATGGACAAAAGATATGCTTGAGATGGTAATGTGAAAATGGGTCCCTTTGTATTGAGGAGATGCTCGACACAAAACCAATAAAATGAAAGCTCTAATGCGCAATTAAGACTTCTAAATGGAAAGAGGGGAACATCTGAGGCTAATCAAATCACGCTGCTGAGCATTTTCAGGCTCATCCATTTACGTCCCCTGCATAATGCAACGTGCCATTCTCCGGCGTCTGAGTCAATGAACTCTGCCGTCGGAGTTGGGTTACGGCGGGAAAGAAGACGAAGGACAGCTGTTTGCGCCTCGGAATGGGCTGCATTCTGAGGGTAGTTAAAGCATATAGAAATTATAAGATCTCCCTCAATCTGGCCAATCATCGCCTCTCCGAGGTGCCTGTCTTTCAGCCGAGCAGGGAGCGTCTTCCGGATTTTACGGTGGATTTGTGCACGTCGTCTCCCGTGTTGCTTCCTGGAGTCGCCCAGGTTACTGGTTACTCAGAGCCCCACAAAAGGCATCTCCGGCTCTGCTCAGAGGTAGCATTAGCATCTCTCTGAAGTGAAAGTGGATACCGGCCCACTGCTGCTTCCAGCTGGACGGCAGAGCCGGGGCCTGGGTTCACCGATGAGGCTCCGAGCCTCTGAGCTTCATGCACTTAGGGCCATGAGCTTTGTGTCGCCGTCTGTTTTCTTTTTTTTTTTTTTTTGCAGCCTGAAATGGGAACTTTGGTCCTTGATCAATGGGTTGCAATCGCCCCCTCCCAGCCCTCCCTACCCTGGGGCTTCTTTTCCATATGCCCCATACATACTCATTGGTTTCCATGTAGACCAGCAAAGCTAATTGAATCTGTGGAAAGCACCAGGCCCTGTTAAACCGTCAAAGGGCCCTCTGTCTCCCACTGGGTGCCCAGGGTCTCGACAGGAGAGAACAGTGGGCTGTGTGTCACAAAGGCCGAAGCTTGGCATTGCTAGAGGTGACATCATTGCCATGCATGCCCTCCCTACCCAGACCCCTGACCCCAGCTATTTGACCCCAGTTGTGCTTGGGCTACAGTGTCCCCTCTGTCTGTGGGGGAACATGGTAGCCGGGGTGGCAGTTCACTGATAAGAATCTGCCCTTCCCCTCCCCCAATTTTGACCCACACACAGTGTGTTTTCAGCCCAGCACTGGCCTTTGGGTTAGGGTTTTATGGGGTCAAATGTCAGGCTACTCCTCATGGTTACAGAGGCCTGACAACGTGTATTGTCAAACCCAAAACAAATAAACATGGTTGAACCACCCCAGAAGGCACCGGCATCTTCAAGGGAAATTCATTTTATTTTAACCAGTAGCATTGTGATCACAGCCGTAATGGTTTCTTTTGAATCGCTCGAGAGAATGAAGCCGCGTCCAGGTAATGAAGCTTGCTCGAACATGGAAGTTGGGTATGTTTTTGACTGAAGACACTTTCCCTTGTTGGACAGATCTGGAGTGTGGCGATGTTCCCCTGCTCACCCCGGGGAGCAAGGAGATGATGTCCCAGGCCTTGAAAGCCACTTTCAGCGGCTTCACCAAGGAGCAGCAGCGTCTGGGAATACCTAAAGGTGCAAAAGCGGGGCCGCCTCCAGTGCGTTCACACGCGTGGGCCCCGTTATGACGTCGCTGGCTTACTGAGAATTTCTTGTGTAAACCAAATTCATTGGTGTCTCGGTACGTCTGGGGCATTGAGCTCAAGCGAAGAGTCGTCACAGCTGCCAACACAAAATGTGAGGCTAGATAAAGTAACGATGAAGCGAATGAAAGTAACAGTTGTGGATTTCGGTATTTCTTAAAATTCGAGGAGGGCGTTGTTATTCTTGGGAGAATTTCCTGTACAGAGGTGGGAGACATATTGGACTGTGCAGCTATAATCTTTGTTCAACATCTCGAAAACATACGTAGTAAAATATTAGCATGAAATATTAGCAATTGACTAGATATGCATAGATTCATAAATATACATACAACATGTTCGTTGAGACATAATCACTGATTGGTCGTAAGACATTATAATTGAGGTCCAGGGTTATGGTTACCCCTTCTCCGTACATACGTAAATGAATACTTACATGAACGCTAGCAGCGATATTTGGGCACGTGGCAGTCTCTCAAGTGTTTCCATGGCGTCACGGTCATACAGAAAAGTCTGCTAAGATAATCTGCACAGTGGACTCAAGCACAACCAGTTGTCATTGTACCTCTGCTGGACTTATGGTCATTCGTCTCCTGCCCGCCCCATCAGACCCCTGGCAGTGGACGGAGAACCACGTGGTGGAGTGGCTGATGTGGACCGTGAACGAGTTCAGCCTCAAGAACGTGGACTTTCACAAGTTCTGCATGAATGGCGCCAGCCTCTGTGCGCTGGGGAAAGATCGCTTCCTAGACCTGGCTCCTGATTTCGTTGGGGACATCCTTTGGGAGCATTTAGAGATGCTTCAGAAAGGTGCGATGCCACTCGCCGCCAAACCCCTGCTGCCAACGGCCGGAAGCCAGGCTGTTTTCGCAGAGCAGCTGTTTTTCAAGATTGTTCTGTTTCTCTGTATTTGTTATCGGTGTAGTCAACACAATGATTTTATCGGTAATCGAAGATTAAAAAAAAACAAATCAACTGAACATCTGTTAACTGAAAATGTTGTCTTTCACGAGGTAGATGTGAAGCATTTTCCTGTCAACAGCCTAACCTCCGCCTTCCAGGAATCTCGCTATACCTCAGAATACTTTGTCAGTAAGTACGAGTGCCAGCTTCCATCTGCATTATGTGTCCTTGGTTCTTCTTTTGAACTTGATTTTGATATAAACACTTTGCCATTACCTATAAGTATTGACAAATGAGGCCACATTAGGTCTCACTGCAGTTACCCAGTAATCTGACTAATTGTTTAGCTTGAAAGTTAACATGAGTAACATCCGTGGCACACCTCCCTCACTCTTTTCCACAAGATTACGGCAGTGAGCATGCTCAGTGCGTGCCCCCCTCCGAATATTCGGAACCCGGATTCATCACAGAGTCATACCAGACGCTGCACTCCATCAGCTCCGAGGACCTGCTGTCGCTCAAGTATGAAAGCGAATACCCCAGCGTCATCCTCCGGGACGCTCCTCTCAGCCAACAACAGGGCGACTATGTGTCCATCAAGCAGGAAGTCATCTCCCCGGACAATATGTGCGTGGGGCGTATCAGCAGAGGTAAGCCCCACCTTTATGCACTGATTACCTGTTCCACTGCATCTAGATGCGACAGAGAATGCTGAGGCTGCAAGATAAATGGGAAACTGATGTTTGTGTCAGCAGGACTAGAACTCTACGTGTTTTGAGTTTCCACTCTTGTTTTTTTAAAGAGTGTACAGTACATTCATTGACCCAATGAAGAGAGGGCACTTGGGCACAATGAGGTGAACAACTTTGACCACAAGATGTTTTCCAGACATCCGCCAAGTCCACAGCTGATGATTTCCCCCAGCCCACAAGATTACGTGTCCTTATTGCCACGAACCGAACAAAAACAAGCTCTTTAGTACGAATTTAGCTTCGGATGCCACCGAAATCCACGGCAAAGCAAAAACCAGGCAGGCGAGGCATCAGCGGTGGCCTTCGTGAGATCACCACGGCCACAGCGCGAGGCAGAGCCTGCATCCGTGTCTTTGCTGTGCTACATGTGTGAGCCCGCCAAGTGAAAAGGAGAAAGAGGCTCTCTGGTTTTCTTGTGGTTCGAGTAAAACCACCTCGGCCGTTTGGCTGTGTGGGGAAAACTGAATTGTTTGTGTCAAAGTGAGAACCCAGCAAAGCCACACGCCTGGCTCAGTCCTTTATGTAAAACAGCAAAGGCGAGGTAACCTTTAACAGCACCCTTACCTAACGTGCCTGACGTGAAGCTTTCAGGTTCTCAGAAAATGTGCGGGGTGTTAAAAAGTCTGGCCCAGTGTAGTCCACCCTTTGCTGTGTTGTTTCTGTCTGTGTATTTCAGTTCTCTCTGTCGAGAAGAAAAAAAATAAACAGCAGCTCAACAACATTTATAAAAGGCTGCATAACCGTAGAGTTGCTCGAGTTTTATACGGGAGTGCAGGGACAAAAATAGCTAGACTGTTCATTGCCAAGTTTGCCCAGTGCTCATTCGTAATAGAAATATCTGTGGCGTCGTCAGACCCGCATGTCTTTGGTTTTGCAAATGGGAAGTTTGAGTTCAGTGCCACGCCATTGTTTTAATTCTTTAAATAGAGCTGGGTTGAAACATGGCTTTCTATCTTTTCTTTGCCTAAGGGGAGTGATTTGTCCTCTCATCTTTACACTTAGACAAAATAGAAAGTTTTAGCATGGCAGTTGTTGGCGTGGAGAGACGAACAGCGGCAGCAGGAGTGGGACACCATACTGGGCTGTGGGCACAGTCTGCCCAGCTGAAAAACTGGCCCTGATTTGGTCGTTGTTCAACTGGGACCATCGAAAGGCTGAAAAAAACACACACAGTAGCTGAATCATTTGCCGTAAAAGATTTCTTTGTGTGTGTGAGTGAGTGTGTGTGTGGTTGTGCCCTGCGATGGGTTGGCATCCCATCCAGGGTTTCCCCCGCCTTGTGCCCTGTGCTGCTTGGGATAGGTTCCAGCCCCCGGCATAGGATGAGCGGTTTGGAAATTGGATGGAGGTCTTTGTGTGCTCCAGAAATTAATTAAATTCTATAGTCCGGGAAACATGCAAGTAGACAGTACCTTCCAAGCCATGGATGAAGACCGGAAAAATACAGTAATGTTTTTTTTCGATTTTGGATGTGTCAGCTGATTGTGATGCTCGTACTCAATATGAGTTAATATTGCGAGCAGTATTATAATATCTGAAACACCAATAGAACGTGCTGAAGAAACGCCACCATAGATTACCTCATGTCTTCATACGCTCCCGTCTGCTCCCGGCTCGGGTCCACTGACTCGGCTCGCTGACCCCCCACAGGGAAGCTTGGGGGCCAGGACTCCTTCGAGAGCATGGACAGCTTGGAGAGCTGCGACCGGCTCACGCAGTCCTGGAACAGCCAGTCGTCTTTCAGCAGCCTGCAGCGAGTGCCGTCGTACGACAGCTTTGACGCGGACGAATATCCCACGGCGCTACACAGCCACAAGCCCAAGGGCACCTTCAAGGACTACGTTAGGGAGCGGTCCGACCTCAACAAGGACAAGCCCGTCATCCCTGCAGCAGCCCTCGCTGGATACACCGGTACGCTCAGGCTATTAATCGCTTGAGTTATTTATGCTCTGACAACTTTGCTGCTATAAAAAACAATATCTTTTCTGGGTAATCAGATATTTCTTTCCTGGTCAAAAACTTCCCAAACTACAGTACTTCCAGGTTGTTGCAACATACCAATGTGGTTTATGTTGTACAAAATGCCAAGGAGTCCTTTGGGTGTTATTAAATAATACAATTAATGTACCAGTATAGCATTTTGTTCATAGCTAGGCCTTTTGGAAATCAACACGACAGGAATAGTCTGTAGCAAACTTCTCTGTCTGTGGGATTTGTTGTTCTTTCGGGACAGGCTATCATGAACATTGCAAAACTAACTTTCCCAGAAGGCAATATGCAGGCCCTCAAGTAGTGTAAGAGCTTCGCAACCTCTGTGTGGGCAGCATAAGCATGTTTTGCCATGATTGGCGTGCTGGTTTCTGCAGGATCAGCATGCACCCAGACAGTGGTCACATTTGGCGGTGTATATTTGATGCTGTTGCTATCCTGGGGGATCTCGCATCAGATTATTTACTTTTAAAAAAAACACCTAGATTAATCTACAGAAGTTGAAGGCAGGTATATTACAGGAAACAAACATGAACTTCACTACGTCTTTCCTTGGCCTGCTTCACCCTGAAGAGTTTTCAAATGCAGGTTTTATCTCCCCCACATCTCGACCTATTTTTCAAGTTGTCTTGGCAACCCAGGAGCGGCACTAAATGATACCTGCTTACACATTTTACACTCCAGAGTGAATTTATCTCGGAGGGCCTCTTTCAACCTATGTAGCGAAATTATAGCAGTAAACGAGTCCGTCTTTTTTTATCTCTCCCAACCATTTGCTCTTGTCAGCTTGACACAATAGATTTTACATATTGTCCTTGTTAGTTTCGAAATGATGGCCTTGTCATGCTGTGCTTTGCTCACCACCATAAGCGCATTTTAGCACGTTGAGCCGGTTATGCTTACATTCGCATTTGCAAAAAATGCGGCTGAATACGCTTTGCTGTATAAACACTGCGGTAAAGAACAGACTGCTGAGTCTGAGATCAGCCTGAGGTTCCTGGAATGTTTTCATGTGATGGTTAAGTAGTTTGAGGGGATGAGTACTGTGTACCTATTGATTTACTGTATAATAAGACAAGAGCGATATTAAAAAAAAACAAAAAAAAAAAACTCCAGAATGTCCAAGACTGCGACGTGGACTGTTCCATTTCAGTTGCTTTCCTTTTGGCTTCAGTATAGCGCCCAAGAACATCTCAAGAGCTATAAAAAGACCTTGGGGCCCACCCTGTTTCCTCGTGAGGCAGATTGGGGGTGTAGAGAAGATCATGAGGAGTTGAAAGGAAAGACAGCAGCGATGCTAGAAGAGTACGACCTTTTCAACACACAGCCAGATGCCCTGTAGTTCCCTGAAGGATTTTTGCTAATCGGCATCAAATTCAGTCTCAGTGTTATCTGCTACAGAAGAAGGGGATTTCCACTGCGTTTGCATCACAGTCGCGTTCGATCGAGGCTATATTGTGCTTTTCCCTTTTTGTTGGCTGCTCGTTCCATGTCATCGTTTTACGTTTGTGTTAGCGTGAAGACTGTAATCCGGTGTCAAAGTCAAATATGATGAAGTATACGTTTGTATACAGGAAGAGCAGAAGAGATCAAGTTGGACAAAACTTAGAGCTAAATATATTTTTAAGAATGAAAAGAAAACGGCTTAGCTTTCTATTTTGGACCGCTATCTTACTAGGAGCTGTAATCAAGTCAGGACTATCAAATCCGATCATGGGGTTTAAGAGCTTTGAATGCTTACGCCACCATTAGGGTCTGCCTCGAATTCGATAATAACGATATCATTACGACTTTGGGGCTTCTTAATTGTGTTAGCGTGGTATACAGAATAGCTATGTAGCAAATGAGAGCGGTTAATAAAATAACAATTTCTGAAGAATGTTGTTTACATCGCAATGCCTTTGGCGATGGCGTCTACGTAACGATGACACGTCGTCAAAATTAACACGAAACAAAGTATAACGCAGAAAATGCAGATTTTCTGCCCAACAGAATAAAAGATCGCATGTGTCAGAATGCATTTCCAATTAGTAAAGGCAGCAAGAATAATGGTGAAGAGAGAAGCGAGGATACGTGGAGGAATTAAAACGGGGAGTTTGGAATATTGCAAGGGCGTCTTGAATAACTTCACTTCCAGTTTATATAAGAGAAGGAGCAGAGATTTGATGAATATAAGCAGTGGAAGTGTTGGCAGTACTGGACGTGAACCTCCCAGTAAACTGTTTAGTGCCAGGCCCAGTGTTTGAGTCGAAGGGGGCATTAAACAAATTGTCTGGGAAAGCTTCGGCATAGAGTAAATTGTTAGCCAGTGTGCATGTCATTGAACTCAAACACAAGAACTTTTTCACTGCGACAATGCTGAAAGGAAGACATAAATGTATACATTTGTATGATAATCCGAATAACTGTTTATGAAAACATAAGCCTCTGCTTCCTGTCGCCGTACCACAAACTCAGGCAGAAATATGTCTCTTGTCAAGATGAAAAGGCGATAAGAAAGGTGAGAGATAATCGAGGCAATGCCTTCGCTGTGAGGTTTTCTTGTTTGTCACCACTGAGAAGAACGACCATTAACTGTCTCAACCGGCACACTTTCATAACCTCACTGCTGCCCCGATTATGATAATGGCTTTGCAAACCACCCGCCCGGCAAGAAACACGTGCCACGTCTTTATGTTCGAGCCCGCTGACAGCATCTGCCCAAAGGACCGACGTGAAGTGTGGTAGACTCGAGACAGTTTGACAGAAACGTAAGGGAAACGGCTTCAGTTTCTGACCAGGTGTGGCACCGTATCGGCGAGGTGGTCTTTTAATGGGCTGCGCATGTAAACCTTTAGTAGGTAAGCAAATCCAGCAAAAATAAGAAGGCTGTAAAATGCTGGTGCAAGCACAAAGCGAACCGGGTGGTGTGGTTCTCATTCTTCATGATGCACTTAGTTGGAACACCTTTGAAGTGGTCATTTTGGACGGGCCTTTAATAGATCAGGCAAGTTGCTGTCTAGGTGTCATATTGGGTGCAATTTAGATGGGAACTGGTGCAAAAGAAGCCTGGTTAAGGTTCAGATAAAACCACTAGACCAGAAGAAATCAGCTGCACAGCAAACTGTGTTTGAACCCAATGAGGATATAAGTATGTACATCAAGAAAAAAATTTGCCCAAAGAAGAACGAACAAACGCTGGTTTATCTCAAAAGTCTCACTTGGCAAATTCCGATTACTCTGGCAAACCGGCTTGTCTGTCTGTTGGTTATGCCAAGGCATACCAGTGCATCCCAGTGTAATTGGGAACATAATTTGAATTACTTCCAGTTTGAATCAACCCAGGTGTCCTGTGTGAACGATGCATCAGAGCCTCATGTACCAGGCATCTGCAAGTGTAGGCAATGCATGAAGGCTTTGCACACTTTGACGTTCGCAAGCTGCCATTTGTCACCTGCTCGAAAGGTGTTAGTCCCCCTATGCGGTTGGTATCTTTGGTGATAAGAGGAAACCTTCACTAGGCGCTGTTTTGCACATCTACCAGCATCTAGGTAGGCTGAGCGGCAAACAAGTAGTTAAACGTCACCTGTGGAATCACAGAATCACCCTGGAGAAGAACCTGTTTTCCCCCATGAGAGTCAGAGGGATGGTTCTGCTTAGGTAGGACCCCATTTGATGGTGCCAACCAGACCCGCAACTTTTCACCATGACGGCCAGGAAAGGTGCCCGTAAAGAGACGACGTAACAGCCTTCATTTCAGTCATTCTCCAGATTGACTTTCCACATAAGAGTCATATGATGCCAGACCAAAATTACTTTTAAAAAGTCTACAAATAAGCCCATAGGGGATAGAGATGCAGAAAAACTGTTTTTATATTTATATAATCCTTTTAATGAATACAGGTCACTCTGATCTGTCAGCGTCTAACGGACATTATAGTTCTAAGGTACCGGTTTGAATGGAAATTAGACAACTTTCATCGTATTACTAATTATTAACTGATTATGAATTATTACATTATGAAAATGTCGGTAATTAATTGCAGTCATGTTTGCAGTTGTTGCACTGGCCACACACCTGAACTTTCGAAGCTTCGCTCCAGGCCAAATGCACACTTGTTCAGTATGCTGTGTCATCGTGGTTCCAATTCATGTTCTTCATTCATCACGCAGGTAGTGGGCCCATCCAGCTGTGGCAGTTTCTCCTGGAGCTTCTAACAGACAAGTCGTGCCAGACCTTCATCAGCTGGACTGGAGACGGATGGGAGTTCAAGCTTTCCGACCCGGACGAGGTGAGAGACCCTGACATATGGAATGTCTGCTGGAGTGTTGAGCCCAAGTGGATGGGGCTGGAAAAGAAAGAGAACCTTTAACCTGATTGCTGTAAAGAAGTCAATTATTAATGAGAAAAAGATTAATTCCACAGCTGCCTTAGACAATTTGACTTATCTACAGAATCACTGAAGAGTTTCAGTAAGGGTCCGTAATTTCATCACTCATCCATTGCACGTTATATAAAGATGGATACAAATTTCATGACGGTAAATCTCCTTGGTCTCCACACATTCTTTCAAATTCACAATTTATCTTCGTGGGCATGAAAATTTGACTTTGTATTCATAGATATTGTGCAAATTTCCCATGTTTACATTCCTTCTAAAATATGTGCCCTAAAGTTACTTCAGCGCAAGTTGTTTGCGAGATAAAGTTAGCCCGACCGATTGTCTTGTCCTGCTGCAAAAAAAGGGGCCCGAAATGTTTCGATTAACACCCCCCCCCTTTTCACGATACTCTAAACGATACCTCAGAAGTTAGAGGTGGCACTAAAGCTTCTTCCATGTGGGTGACAGCGGATGCCAGCTCCCTTTGCGTGTTTACACTGTGTGACAAAGTGCCGGTCATCATGGCAGGTTGCCCGGAGGTGGGGGAAGAGGAAGAACAAGCCGAAGATGAACTACGAGAAGCTGAGCCGGGGGCTACGTTACTACTATGACAAGAACATCATCCACAAGACATCGGGCAAGCGCTACGTCTACCGCTTCGTCTGTGACTTGAAAAGCTTGCTAGGCTACGCCCCCGAGGAGCTGCACGCCATGCTGGACGTTAAGCCCGACACGGACGAATGAGCGGGTGGCGGGAGGAGGAGCCGGGGGGAGAGACTGGGCGCTTGATGGATTTCTCTGCAGACGGGTGGGTGCGATGGGACCAAACCAAAGTCTTTTTTAATGCATAGCTCTGCCCAGTTTTCGAGCTCGTTTCAGACGGCGTTGAGTGAATGGGCATGCCACTCACACGTACCTCACCTTAGTCTGTTTCATCCAGGATCATGCTTTTGAAATGCATTCCTACATATATTTATAGACATATAGATTGTAGAGACATATAAATACATATACGTGTAAATACATAATTGCATTGTGGCTCGAGGTAAATGGACAGCTATTGGTTAAAAAAGACGACAATTTTGCTTAAGTAGCACAAGCAACTGACATGGAAGGGAGCCAGAAAAAAAAGGAAGATCCTGAAATGGACAGGTTTGGGATGGAAGGCTCCTGCCACGAGAACTGTTGCCAAAATTTCAAAAGAACTATATAAAATATATGATATTTACATACTTGCAGTCTTTCTCTGCCTTTCTGCACACAGAACGTATAGGCAGAGTTCTTAGCCAAGATCCAAAAAGTATTTTGTTTTTTTTTTTACTAGAAGTTTGTGCCAGTATTATGTTCTTTAACTCCTGTCTTGATTGTGTAGCAGTGGGCTAACATTTGCAGCAGTGGATTTTACATTTTGGATGGTAGGAAACCATAAAATCACGAATGCCAGACGCATTTCCTCACTGCAAGCAAGTTTGAGATGGCTGTGGGTTACTAAGGAGGATATTCTGGGTTATTAAGAGGATGTTCTGACAATTATTAGCCCTCATTGGGTTCTGCTGACACTGACATTTACGTATTTCCATATGTGTTCACGTACTTAGTCATTTCATGAGAGGCCGGTTTTCACAACTGAAAGGTGAAAGTGACCGTTACTTCTTGACTGCTGCAGTCATCTTTGTATTGCAAACACATTCCCTCAACGTACAAAAAACTCACGCGCACACACACACACACACAATGATCATTTGGCGAGATGGTCTGTAGTTATTCCGTTGTTGGTTGTTTAAACACGTACCATACATGCAGTTGGGGTTTGGGCTTTCTGAGGGTTGAAATACCTTTGATACACTGAGGGTGGGGGGTGGTTGAAGGCCAAGAGTTCATGTTTGGCTACTTATTATTATTTCTGTTGTCTGAGGTGTGACTGTAGCATGAAATATAGCATTGCATTCTGAACAGGGAAGACACATTCAGACTTCGAGTTTAAGCAGCTAACAGTTTCTCAAAAGGGCTGTTGAAATCAGCAAATAATGTCGGAAAAATTACCTGGAAAGTGACAAGGCTTAAAAGAAAAACCAAAAGCCTGCTCGTTCGATTGAATCAGGACCTTAATCGGATTGTGAGCCATTTACTTGAGACATCTGTTACAGTGGAAGGACTAGGAATGTAGGTTGGATAAACTATATATTAGAAATACAATAACCTTGGGGAAATAATAAGTACCGGTCGTCTTACACTGAGTTCGGATGAGCGAGACCAGCCATTGTAAGCTAAGGGCTTTTACTTGAATGAGAAGGAAAACTGATGGAATTGTGTGAAAATGGAAAAGGAGGACATCGGAAAGAGGAGGTCTACATTTCGAGAGACTGTAGATAGGAGGTGATGGAGAAGGAGTCATTTGCTGGTTTGCCTCATTTTATAAAGAGGTTGATGGAAGACCATCCCACTGACCTGAAACACGTGCAACTTACCGCATCTGCTGGAAGGGTTGAGAGCTGTGCGAGCCCAAGTGTTTAGGAGCTTCTGCTGTCCGTTTTCGTGTAGCAAGCCAATTGTGTTAAGCGTGAAACCAGCAACAGCATCAGTGTGTAGGGAGGTGCAAGGTAGGAAGGGTGTTACAGGAATGGAACTCATGGTTGGACAAGGTTGAGGAGGTATATGAAGTACAAAATATGACAGTCGTCTATGGAAAACACAAAATATACGCAGAGTTCTTGTTTTCAGTCGACCACTAGCTACTTACTGGGTTACAGATGTATTTGTGTGTTAATAACAGTCGAATTTCACAGTCATTTCAGACTTGGTTGTCCCCATATGAAGGCAAAGGAGGTGCTCTCAGCATACTGCTCAGTGGGATGTTTACTGTTTGGAGACTGTATGGGAAATGGTAGTTTTCGAAAATCTTAAAATAAAAATGTTGTTTACAATGGCAGAATGTCACTCGTCCTGATTATAATGCTGTCGCAGTTGCCTGTTTGTACAGTTTGTATTTCATGCATTGTAATAGGAGCTCGATTGAAAAAAGAAAAAAAAAAACAAATGATAACATCTTCGTAATCAAGAACACAATATCAGGTCTTCGAAAGTGGAGTACATTCCCTGTATCACGAACAGGAGCTGTGAGATGTCCATTTTCCCGATTTTATCCAAATAAACAATAGGCCTTAACTATTCCCGCCGGACAATCCATTTATAGCTAGTGGCACAGCTGAGATTAAGAAACTCTCCGTTCAGATTTACTCTTTGGAGTGTCTCTGGTCATTTTTTAGATTTGGACCCGTTTTCCTTCAGTTCCACACAGATGTTCTGTCTCTGTCTGCTGAATGTACATCCCGGAGCTGCCGCTGAACAACGAACAAAAAATCTGCTCGTGAAAGGTGTGTGGGTAGCCCCCTCCGTTCATCTGGTGAAAGGGAGGAAGTTTAAACGTGCTGTCGTTTCACTGTTCATACCTTTTCATTCATTCTGCCATTCCAAAGAATGTTTCTTGCGAGTGCCTTCCGATGAAACGTGATCATGCGGGAGGTTTGCCTGCTGGACGCAGGTTTTGCCATGCCATCCACAGCTGAAAGCAAACGCACTGCTTGTCCTTTTCCAGATATGTTGCAACGGCTAGCTTCTCTAGCTACAGGATCTGATCAGTAAGAGAAAAATGTCTCGTATCCTCAGTGCTATGGATATTGTGATGATGTGTTGTGTGGATCATTCCAAACAGAATTACAGCAAATTCAAACACACAAGCACCGCCCCCCCCCCACACACAAACACACACACACCAAAAATCTGTTGAATTGAAGGGAATACCACCCGAGCTACTGGAAGGAGGTACCCACTTT
>JAACJT020000045.1:118471-133194 GCA_009936485.2 Gymnarchus niloticus
ATATTCTATGTAGTCGTTGCCAGCACACACCCAACACCACTCACCTAAAACGAACCCACTAACACCCCCCCCACCCCCACACACACCCACCCACACACACTTATAATCTGTGATATTTGAAGGAATACCACCTGGTATTCTGGAAGGAATTTGTCATTGTTGATGTTACTGTTGTTCGAGTTTTTTGTATATTTTATAGTGTTTCTGTATTTTTTATGTTAATGAGATCTTTTTTAAGTATTGTTTCGCAAACATTTGAATATTTTTCAAATAATTTATATTTTATAAACTTTGAAATATAACATGCAGGCAGCTGGTGCTTTAACAGGAAATACAGGTGGAGGGAGGACAGAATAAATGTAGCGATTTTTCTGTTTTATATACATAAAGATGAACAAAATATTGAAGACCTGTCTGCTAAACAGATATGTAAGAAAAGGCTGATGCTGGCCCATCATTGATTTCTGCTGGAAGGTTTTTTATAAACTGTAGCTTCTATTCTTATTGTACTTAAAATTGTTATGTTACAGAAATATATGTGAGAAAAAAAAAAAGCTCAAATTTCCTGAGTTGTGTTTTTATTTTTCAATCGCCCTGTGAAGAACAACTGAAAAGTCAAAGCAAAGGGAGAACCAGAACGGCCTCCCAGTCTGCTAGAGATGCATCATGGCAGGTGATTATCTCACTCCTGCATTTTCTTACTGCCATTAGTGGTCCACACCTCACCCGCCATACAGTCTTGAAACAGACCCGTCTGCCCTTTAAATGCCATTATACACCAAGAACGACAAATCCACGAAAGTGTGCTTCACTGTAAGGATGTACCATGTTCAGGTCCATGATGCACGGCATAATTTATTCATGTCCCCGATTAACGTGATTTGTTAAAGTTTAATAAGCACTTAGCTCCACTCAGAGTAAAATGTAAAGCCCCTTTATAAACACTGGTAGAGCATTTTGATAACGCGAATGTATTAAGATCGATGTGCTTGGACGAGTATGCTGGATTTTGGAGAGTGACCAACCAGGAAGTATGTGGAGAGTACAGGCCGACCAAGTAATGCATAAGATTACATATTCACAGCAGCCTGATGTGGATGCAGCATCTTCTGAGTGAAATAGCATTACCATTAATGTGTCAAAGTAGTGATGCATCTTCTTACAACTTTGATCTGAAGGCAAATCTCAGTTGTTGGCTTACTCAAGCCAGGAAGCCATCCTTGAAGTACTAGTTGTTTGTATTTTAAGGATGCTACAGTAAGTCATCAGGCAGACAAATAATTGGGTATCGTTTGAAATGGCTCAATGGGGACTTTAGAGGTACATACATGCTTCTGTTCGTTTTTCAGATATCAAAGAGTAAATGCATTACATCCAGCAGGTACTCCTACGTTGTGCCCTACACTCCCTGGGATATGCATTTACTTATCCAGTTCAGCATGTGAAATAAAACTAGATTTGAATAAAGTTTGAGTTTAATGGAGATTCTTAATGGCATCACCTTCACTACCATATCTTTCCATGAAGTGTGATATCCTGATATGAATTCTTTCGCTGCCTGAACTGGAAGGCGAGGAAATAAACAAAACGTGCAGAATGTCATGACCCATTATGATGTCATACGAGTCCATTGTTCCCATTCCCGTCTGGAGCAGGAAGGCGCAACACACTAGGAGAGGAAAGCAGACCTTCTCATGCCTCCCCTGCTTTTCTTATCTAATAGCATGTTGCTAGTTAACGAGCGTACAGTGAACAACGTCAACAGAAAAGCAGTCGGAGTGAGCCATTCATCCGTTCGCAGCCCTGGGCTCCAATAAATTCCACATGCCTAAATAAAAACAGCCACGACTGTCCCTCGCCCAGCCTGTCTGTCTGTTCTGCTGTCGAAACCCCTCCCCTCCACGCTCAGGCAGCAGTCAAAACAACGATGGTGCTAATTTGTTTCCAGTCATTACGGCAACTGACCTTTGTCAGTTATTCCGGCCAGGGAAATTTTTGTTTCATTATGTAGCATCTATAATAAGACCACACTGACCATGCTAAAACCCAACCCATCACCACGAAGGTTTACCCGAAGTACAACACAGCAAAAAAAAAAAAACTGAGAATAACATACCCTGAGGGTCTGTGGTCATGTTTTTCTTGAGCTATCAAGAAAAAAATGCTTAGTAATAAGCAAATCAATGTTTTTTTTTCAGAATTTCCTTTATTTTTGATTTTTCCCAATGAGATACACGTTTGCCTTTTCACAGTTAGAAAACCTCACTAGGCCTCTAACACAATTTGTTAAATTCTATATAAAAGCATGAAGAGAACTTGGTAGAATTTGTTCAAAATTTCACAGTACCTGTTAGAATGCCTCCATGTACGGTTTGGAAGGAGCCTCTAGGCATGCCAGAAGAGGCAGCATTTTTAAGTCTCGGCAAAACAAACAACAACAACAATAACAACAAAAGTGCTAGATGTAACGGTTTTGAATGCGGTTCTGGTACCGATCAACAGTAAGAGACATGAGCTGAGCATCTTCAGGTTAAATCATCACTGGTTTTTGGCATTTATTTGATGCCCCCGAAAGAAGTTGTTTTTCTGTTTTCTCTCTTTTTTGAGCTCCTAGCTGACCACATTTTTAGGCTCTTGTTGGACAAGTTCCTGACTTCATTTATTTACCTGTCAGAGGCTCCTTCTCTGACGTAACTCTCAGCTGAGTGCCAGAAATTAAGCAACAACGGCCCAGAGCACGAGCGCATAATCGGTAATAGCGGGCTTGTGAAACAGCAATACGTATAAGATATACTAAAATAAAATAAAACAAATAAATACAGACAAATAACAGTTTGTCAGGGTACAACAGATGGATGGTGTCCATTCCAAACATGTAGACAAATAGCCTTATAATACAGAGAGAACACCTATATATAGAGAGAGACACACACACCCATTGAGGAAAGCTGAGTTTGACATAAAATCAAGGGAGTGAAAGTAAATCACTCAGATGGGGGGGCTTTGAATTCTTTTTCAAAAAGTGGATCCTCAGTCTTGATGCTCAGGGGAAGCTTATTTCAGCACCATAGGGTCCAAGGTCAGAAACAGATGGGATTCTGATTTCCAGCCTCTAGGACCTTGACCTTTCACATGGCCTGATGTTAAATTGCCCATGAGTCTGTCTACTTCTGGCCAACTACAATGCTGATATTTTTCTTTCAGGATAGCGAGGCCCTCACCTGAACACAAGGAGTGAAAATGAACAGACAGACTCTTGAACTATGGAGGATGCGTTCTTCCTCAGATGTTTCTGTTGAGCAGACGGCACACTTTTTCTCCTCTTTGATCTTGTGCTTGGGTGGATGTCGTCTTCAGTCCTGTGAAGGTAACGACATGAGTAGCGATGGAAAGAAACACTAAATGATTTGCAAATAGAAACTAAATACTTGGGCAAACTCCTATCGACAAGGATGCGCGTATTAAACATTTTGCTAAATTATTTCTTCCAGAAAATATACTGGCATGATTTCATCGGTACATAAACCCAGGTTGCCCCCTGGCGCTAAGAGAAATGGTTATGCTTAAAAGGTTAAGAATGAGTTCTTACGTAGATTGAAAACGTACACATCTATCTCTCTGCCAGGAAAGGCAAACCTAAAGCAGAAGAAAGGGATCCTGATTTGAGGGGCTTGGTTCTTCATGACTGGGAAACTGATCTGTGTGGCACACAATGTCAGCATTTAGCCATTTTAAAGGTATTTTTTTAAGACTTCTGGTATACCGAAAATGCCAGCAGATGTTGCAGCTGATAATGCCATATCTTTTTATAAACATACATGATTTTTGTCATAGGAAAATGATTTTGACTGTTTTAAGAATCTAATCCCAGTAATCCTGCTCAGAATAAGAGGTTCAAAGACGGACGGATGGATTAATGGATGGATGATAACATGCAGCACTGCGTCAGGCTCTGAGATGTGTGTTGCACTGACACAGCGGCCCCACAGACGGTGGCTTTGAAGCCGCTGCTGACACCCAAAAGAAAAGGCAAGGTGGTAGTCTATCAGGTGTGACCCCATCACACCTTTTACCACCTTTCTGCATCTCTTCTCCCGCACATGATCAGTTGCTGCGTTTGGAGGCCCCGGGAGCCCTTCTCACTGACGACATGAAACTCAGGGCTGGACATGATGGCATGACTCACCATGCCCGCCCCACTCGTACCGCTTCTCGTTCTCGTCCTCGCTGTCCAGCGATCCGGATCCACCGCCTGCACCGACCAGAGCCAGCCAGTTCGACGCGTACCCTCACCAGACCGAACGTGCCCTGCAGGCACAATCTAGCGTGCCTGTTATGGAAAAAAAAGGACGAAAGACCTACATGTAGACGGGGATTTTACTGCTTATTTTTATCTTACCGAAAAAAAGTTTCCATTGCTTTTGAAAAAAAGAGAGCGAGAGAGAGAGAGAGAGAGAGAGAATAAAAGAGCGAGAGAGGTGTCACGGCACACATAAGCCCGCAGATGTTGGGTGAGGTCTCCGCCTGCAGGCCCACTGCTGAGCTCACTTATATCTCAAACAGCCTCTCTTGTCTCAGACCACAGGAGACAGTCCCTCTGTTAGGTTCCCAGCCAAATATTTACTTAGCGGGCTGCGCCACACTCGGTTTTCTTTCAGCCGAAATAAAACTGGGGTGGAAACAACCTGCTGGGATCAGCTGTGGCCTGGAGTGATGTGCCGATAGAGGCAGGTTTTACGGGGCGTGATGAGCGGGTTCAAATTCATAAGATGTGCCAACCAGGGTACTCTGACTACCACACAAACCCGAGACAAACACAGCTCGCGAAGTGCCGCCGAAAACCCCCAGATTCGCGCACTCATTTCCGAAGATTCGCCGGAAACATTGCCATTTCATTTTAGGGTAATATTTCACTGATAAAACGTATGAAGTTGACCTGCAAATCACCAAGACCTGAAGTGTGATTTATAGAGTCTCCTTTGAAGTTTCCAGAAAATTGTTGCATTGCCCTAAAAGATGCACATTTTCTTGCTCAAATGAACACACACCTGTTTCAGTTTCAGCCACATATGCTGTAGTTGGATATTTATGGAATCATTCTAGGGTTAAAAACTGATCTCAAAAGTAGCACAATCTTTGCCTTTCTGCACGTTTACCTGTAACCCCGGAGCCAGACGCTCTGTCCTGGCAGTTCCCGACCTGTATGTGTAATTGTAATCTGTAATTACAAACCCCATGCCCAGAAAAGTTGGGATATCTTTCAAAATCTGTGATTTGTTAATTCACTTAAACCTTTATTTAACTAACAAAACTACACAGAAAAGATTTTCAATATTTTTATTGACCAGCATAGTAAATATGAACAAAGTTAGAATTTGATGTCTGCAACTTGCTCAAGAAAAGTTGGGACCGAGTTAAAATAAGATTGAAAAGTTGACAAAATATTCAAGTAAAACCACTTTGGAAGGTTCCACAACAAGCTGGCTAATTGGTAACAAGTGAGGTACCTTGACTGGGTATAAAAGTAGCATTCACCAAAGGCTGAGTCTTTGCTAACAAGGACAGGTCATGGCTTACCCCTTTGTGCTAAAATTTGTGAGAGAATTGTTAGTCAGTTCAGGAGGAACATTTCTCAACACAAGATTACAGAGAATTTAGGTCTTCCAAAATCTGCAGTACATAGTATCGTGAAAAGATTCAGGGACTCTAGTGATACGTGCGTAAAGGGCAAGCTCGTTAACCACTGTTGAATGTGCTTGACCTTTCAGCCCTCAGGTGACACTGCCTGAGAAACATATAGGGCTTGGGAGTACTTTGGAAAACTGTTATCACTTAACACAGTCCGCCAGCACATTCAGAAATGCGACCTGAAACTCTATTATGCAGTGCAGATCTGTCTCCTCTTGAAAATGCATGTGGCATGCTCTTTTGTTGAGTACGTTTCAGGCATCAAATTCTGACTTTGTTCATATTTACTAAGTTGGTCAGTAAAAATATTGAAAATCTGTTTTGTGCTTTTGTCAGTTAAATGATTTTGTTTTTAATGCTTTTTGAAAAATGTTCCAGCTTTTCTGGAAAGGGGGTTTGTACATCTATTTTAAACGGTGCATTGGAACAGTAAGATTTTCTCACTACGCATCAGAATCAAAGATACTGTGTATATAGTTCCTCTGTCAGATTACAGCATATCAGGCTAAATGTTATAATGAGTATTACTATGCAGAGGCAATTAGATCTAATCTCGTGTTATGGCCTTCCATGAATAACACAGAAAATGAGAAGGTGCTGCTCTTTCATTGAGCATCGTTTTAAAGTAGCAGGCCAGAGCAAAGCAACCCAGTGAGATTCCTTTGGATCAGATAAGAGAAAAGCACCAGAAGAGTTATGGAAATAAAACAAGGATTCATGTGGGATTGGCTCATAGTGAAAGAGGTGCAGTGCCATTTCATTAACGGAAGAGGTCTGTGCGAAGCGTTGAGCTCTGGATCCACCACAGAGCATGGCATTACATGAAACAAACAAGGCCAGAAGTCTTAAACAGGTCTGCTTTTAGTCTGCTTGGTGACCAGTGTAGCCAGCCCTTGTGCGTGTTTATTGTGTAGGGAACCTTGAGACACTACCTAAAACTACAAATTCCCAACCACCAATAATAGTACTTATCGAACAATTTCTATTTGTATCTCATTGTTCTCCAATACAAAATCTGGTCTGGTCAGTTGGCAGCGAGCAGAGATTTGGTGTCTGGGGTGCCATTATAAAGATTAACTGTATAACTCTATGCTGACCAGTACGTTTTGAAAAAAATTCTTATTGTAGTAACAGGAAAAATATTTTTTTTCTGCTGCTGCCACTAGGAATTTAGCTTCACCATCAGCAATGACAAACGGCAACACCGTCAGGCAAACAGTAATTGAAGTATGCAACTAACGGCCTGCATGGAAAATCACTTCAGTCTTCCCAGAAATGTCTTCTATCTGAATAGTGTACCAGTACAGCCACCGTACTTTATTTACTCATTCTGGCTTCCTGAAAGGCAGGCTGCCATGCCCTTCACCTTTTGTTTTCTGCTAATGCATTTCCCTCCCGTGGTGGACAAAGATGTCAGGGACGGGTGTCGACTATATTACGGGGGTTTGAGGAGGTCAGTCCGGCTTAGGTTGCCATTTGCATTTTTATTGCAGCTGTCACATTTACCAATAACAATGGCCGCCCCACGACAACCGCTGGCGTTTGGGGATGTGGACACACGGCCGCTGATGTCTTCTAGGGGGCTGACAGCGTCCTCTGCGGGCCACAGCGTATTCATGAGGGGGATAGGTCGCAAGGTGGTGCATGTGCCAGGAGGCGCTGGTATTCTGCACAGGAAATGAAGCGATTTCAGATGGTAATGAGGGCCCAGCGTTGGTAACAATGACTGATCGGTGCCACAGTGGAGTGGCGTCCCGCTAATCGCTGGGGCACGGGGAGATGTGGGCTCCCTCTCTGCGGTCAAGCTAGGAGACACTTGCCGCAAGCCATCCTGGGGGCAAGGCGAAAAAACAAAACCAGTATGCCTTGCAGCTCTTGTTGTCAGACAAGTCGAAGTCTCTTGCTTTTTCGTAGTCTTTGACATAAGCCAGTGACAATGCACTGAGCTTCCCGAGTGGGGCAGTTTGGATGCTAATCTACAACCAACATCACTGGATTGCAGATTATTATACTGCTGACTGCGATGGTGGTTTTAATGCCATTTATCTCTTTTTAGGTCATTGTCAGTGAAAACAAAGCAGACTGTTCACTTTCTCTTTAAGCTGTTAAACGGGTCACACTAAAAGAACTTCACCTCAGTGCCAGGAAATATAGTCAGATGCTTTCTTTCCTCAAAAGAGCCCTTTCCTGTTCTTGACAATGTGTTGAACGAGGCTTTGACAGAACATTTGTATTCAAATATGTCAGCAGGCATGCAAAGTTTTAAAACATCAATCACTACACTTTTTATCACCTGGTGACTTTCCAATGGCTTTGTGATGCTAACTTTGACATATGATATTGTTTACCTAATTATAATTCTATTAAATGAACAGTCCGCTTAATGTCAAGTGTAAGAGTGGCAGGTGAGGTGACACCTATTAACCACACAATTTTAATTGAAGTCAGTTATGCACCAGGAGTGGAAAGACAAGTGTCCAGAAACTGGCAGAAGTGTGGCTGACTAAGTGATTGAAGTGGTTGTAAACTCCTCGTGAAAACATAAATGAACCATTTCATTCTATTAACCCCAGTCTCTTAGACTGCGAGTCAGTGTTTCTATTTTTTTTTGACCAGGAATGTGCCAGTGTGCGCTTCTGTTTGTACAAGTGGACGACGAGTGTGCAAATGCGTGTATTTGCAGCTGGATAAGAACAGGTTTTGGTTACTGTCCAGATGCCGTATTTAATGTTTTCCCTTCTTTTCAGCTGCAGGCCGGATGGGATTCACCAACATTCCCAGGACATCTGCTCTTTGCGCCCACGTTTCTTTGCCTGAGCCAATCGCATTGCTCCTGAGCTTCCCAGACCAGGCAGAGCCAGCCTCCGATTGGCTGTGAGAGCCAGGGCCCAGAAAGGAAGGCTGAATCCTGAGAATTTTCAGAAATAAGCCCCTGTCTGCCTTTACTCTGTCCAACATCTGCTTCCAATCAGAGTACCCAGTCTCTCTCCCCCGCACTTCATATTTCACAGAGCCTCCTCAAAATGCGCTACCCCCGTCAAAGCTCTCCATCTCGCTTTGTTTGCAACTTTCCTAACATTACATTTGGAAAACTGACCAGATTTACAATAAAAAGTCCTGAGAACTTGGTTCCTGTCTGTCAACAATGGAACATTTTTATTGACTTAATCATTAATCAGAAACTGAGATAACAAGATGGTTCTATTTGTTTACTTAGTGGTAAACACTGAACAATGGGACTTGACTTAACTCATACTTCAGGCTTGAAATCATGGTAGTTGCAAACGATTTATAGGTCTTATTAGTTCTCCAATTCAAGCAAACATTCAATAGAACAGAAGTAAAGTCTGCAGCCAGAGAACCATAAGCAAATTTCAGAAAATCGTCCATTCAGGTTTAGGGATGGTTAATAGTCACATTAGTGATGCAACTCCAGGCCAAAATATTAAAGCGATGCCAAGAATAAAGATAAAACTGGGACTTAGGCCATAACCACGTATTGTTCTGTTGGGCGAGAGCAGATTTTTTTTTTTTTGTGCCGTGTTTTCCCAGAGGAAGTGAGGATGGAGGGAATCTGGGGACACAGATAGGCGATAAGACGAGACTTGGATGGCGTAAATGGTGATGTGGGTGGTGAATGGAGAAAAGCAAACCCACGCTAACAGGCTGCGAGACTGCCTCTCTCAACAGATCCAGCTCCTCTGTATCTCCACCCTGAGATAACAGGCCCTTGGTCGACCCTTCTTGCCAAGTCTTCTGACCTTCTACTGTTCACTTTCCCTCCTATCGGACTTTTTCTTTCTTGTTCCTTTTATGTTTTTGCAAGCATTTTAGATTTTTTTCTTTCCCCAAATAGCGCTAATGTTTTACTTTCACGTGTGGTCCCTGATTTAGCTCTTTTTGCATGACTTTCAACTGTTTTGTGTCAATAAACACGAGAACCTTCAGTGCAATAGAAGGTATTTCCCATCAATGTTGTGAAATTCGCTCGGCCAATCTTTGTGAGCTAACAACAACAGAAGAGCGGCATTTGCTCTCGTTCCCATCGCCTTTAACTCTCGTGTCCTCTTTGGCAGCTTAAGACTCTGCTCTCACACAGAGCCTAGGTAGCAGAGATGAGATTTGGTGCTATTGTACGTTGACTCAGTAACTCTCTCATTGCTTCCTTAGAGCACTGGTGTCAATATATCTATTTCAGACTCACATCTATGTGTGTATCTGCATGTTGAGTTTGCATGTTCTCACTGTCTCCATACCAGTTTACTCCAGATGCTCTGGTTTCATCCCACAGCGCTACAATGTTTGAAATTTTGGATGTTCAAGAGATCGGGAGACTCTGAATCTGTGTATTTTATGGGTGTGAGTCCCCCTTGATAGCCTGGTGTCTGGTTATGTGCAAGTCTAGACTTGGGACATGCTACAGAGATCACTGTGAACCTGGAACTGAATCCGTTGGTTCTGAGGAAATCTAAGAAATAAACAGTATGTCAACATGCCATAAAATTGGCCTTCACGTACTGTGATATTAAAGAGGACGGGGTGGCTTGACGCCTATCCCAGGGCATAAGGCCGAGGTACTCCCTATATGGGATGCCAGTCTACTGCGGGGCAGGCATCAACACACTGCTTGGAGACTTCAGTTAGCCAAAATGCTTATCATAGGACTGTGGCTGGAAACCAGATTACCCAGAGGAAACCTATATGACAACGAAAGAGTGTACAAACTCCATGCAGAGAGTTGGGGGAGGATCTTAACTGCTAAAGATGGAGGTGTGAGGCAACAGTGCTTCCCACTGAACCACCATGCCCCCATGGTGCACCTTCAAACTGCACAACATTCGCTAATGCTTTCAACTTTACTCATAAACAGAACATTGCCAGTTATGGCTGCCCGATCTATATCGCCAAACTGCTGACCTTTGACCCTTGATGGCAGTTGATCTTCAGGCCTGTTCTCCCTGCCGGTCTCTTGATTTACTGCCCAGTAGTGCTGACCGCCTCTGCTGGATAAACTTGACGCGGGCTCCTCCATAAATCTGCTCTTTCCAGTCATTCTGGAGGAATGACGGGTTGGTAAACTCAATCCGTCTGAAGGCAAGAACTTCCAGACAATCTTTTGGCTTACACATGTGGAAGAGACCAGAGATTTGAAATGAAAGACACACTGAAGATAACCAAAGACTAGAACATATCGTAATAGTAATATTATTCCTTGAAATTGGTTTTGAATCATTGACATTTGCTTGGGTCTTTGACCAGAATGTAGTTTATTCAAGTCCCATAGGGTAAATGCTACAGGAAGATGCTAAATTGCACAAATACCCTGTAATGGGCTGGCATTCTATCCAGGGTGTCTCTCACCTCATGCTTGCGTTTCCTGGATAGACTCCAGGCATACAATGACTTTGTACTAGATAAGCAGTATAGAAGATGGATGGATGGATGTATGGAAGGGTAAATAGCATATATATCTAGTAGTTATATAACTTTTTCCTTGGTCAAGCTGCTACACTAACTATCCATCCATCCATCTTCTTTAGCCACTTATCCGTAAGGGTCATGGGGAAGCTGGAGCCAATCCCAGCTGACTTCAGGCAGAAGGTGGGGTACACCCTGGGCAGGTCGCCAATCCACCACAGGGTCAAGACAAAGATGAACACCCATACACACTCACACCTATGGGCAATTTAGAGTAGCCAACTGACCTATCCTGCATGTCTTTGGAATCTGGGAGGAAACCCATGCAGGCATGGGGATAACAAGCAAACTCTGTATAGAAAGGCCCCTGTTGGCAGTGAGGACCAAACCCAGAACCTTCTCGCTATGAGGCAGACGTGCTAACCACCCAGCCACCATTCTGCCCTACATTATCTACTATTTAAAAAAAAATCCAGCTATAGATGCCAAGAGGAAATGAAAAACAGAACAAACATTTTCACTCTTCCATATAATTCAATTAAATTTATTTATATAGCGCCTTTAACAAGAAGCACTGTCACAAAGGGCTTTACATAGTCCCAGGCAATAATTGTCATCTACATAGAAGGCAGGGATGATAGTGATGACCACTTGACATTACTATAGCGTTTTAGACCACAGGAACAGCCAATGAAGGTAAGGGACATACTTCATTTAGGCTTGTTGACAGGCCACAACTCTCTCTAACCACAGGAGATCATCGAAAGCAGCATCACGGTGAGTGAGCTCAGAATACAGGCAGGTCATAATCGGTACTGGGGAAGAGCAAGATGAAACCTGTAAGCGCGTCGGGGTGCTTAGCACCTGCTATTTGCACTGCGAACCCAGGTGACGTGTTCGTGTTGTACTGGGGCAGTTCCATGATCCTTTGCAAGCTGCCATGAGCTTCAAACTCTTGGAAGATCTACATTTCATTCTACAGAACTGTTACTAGAGCACAAAAATAATTAGAATTTTTTTTTTTTTTCCCGATACACCTAACATTATTTTTGGTGTTTTCCTGTGACCCAACTCAGGTTCACCCTGGTGGATATTGTTGAAATAAAATTTAAATGGGTTAATCAACTTCTATGGCAACGTAATTTTTCAGCACTAGTAACACATAACGTTTACACATATTTTGATGATCTATAGTTGTACGACCTATTGCAAAATGCGAATAATATTTAGTCAACACAACAGCGTAACCTCTAAGGAAATGAGTTTATCTCACAAATCAAGGCTCTGATTGTGGTCGATGGTTTGGAGGGAAAGTCCAAGTTTACTTTCATTCTCAACAGCTTCAGCAGCTGTATACTTGAGCTTCACTAGCAGTGTGCATAAGGCTCCATTTTTCACTGTTGCAAGAAAAGTCCCGCAAAGCCCTATCGAGGTTTGATTGAAAACACCCGAAAGCTGCTGGAGATAGTGTCCCCAGAAGGACGGCTTTTTTTCCTCTCTTAGCTTCCAAGTTGCGCAGTGAGTAAAGTAATCCAGGGCAACCTTTGGCATTCGAGAGGTTAAGGTCTTGTGGGAAAGAGCAAATCTGCTCAGGGTTTGTGTGAACACAGCCGTGTGCAACATGAATGAACTTATTCCCTTACAATAACACAGCAAATGTCTAAAGGGCTGCCTTGAGTCATAAAATTTGTGCGCATGAAATTATATTTGAAAACATTCTCGGTTTATTTGGAGTGTCGGATGGTGGTTGGGATGGGGTTGGACGTTTTTCACAATGCTTGAGGGATGAGAGGGTCTCGCTAGGAAGTGTCCTGCCTGAGAGTTACCCACTATCCTCATGTACTGAGCAAATGGTTTTCAAACCTCAAGGTTGCAATCATCAGAAAGGAGACTTGTCATTAATGAACTAGCCAAGTTCAGCTACTTGTCCTTCTGGAATATTGTAACCCCCATAGATAAGACTTTTCTCTCTGGTTAGCTTTTCTTAAGACACGTATCTGAGATAATGGGTCACAGATTTCCACTGGTAACATGCAGATCTGAGGCAAATTGGCCTTACAGAGATCCTGTAAGTAGTAGTAGTCAGAAATTTAGGTATCTCTAAATGACAAAATATTACTGCAGCCCGCAGTTAACAATCACCTGTCAAAAAAAAACCTTTTTTGTGTTATGAAAAGTTTAGTTTTTTTAACAGGTTCTGAAACTTTGTTGCACTGGCAGTGGATTAAACCTTAAAGTGACATTTTATTAGTAATTCAGATGGGTTGTCATCTACCTTTTAAAACACCGGTCCTTGTCTAGAATTATAAAATTTTTGAAACCTTTAAATTTAAGTCACACCTCTATCCAAAAAAAAAAAAAAGAATCCGAATTATATTTCTGGCCACGAGATTTCAGGATATTTTTCTTATCCCCAACTTGGAGATGGATGTATCATCCACGGGTCACTCAGACCCATCAAGTTCCAGTAACTGTGTGAGAGAGTCACATGCTGGCAGGGGCACAATTAATTTTGCGCCGTCCAGTCCCACCCACAACGCATGCAATCTCCCCCCCCTCCCCCCCCAGGGAGGCCTTTTTGCATGTATCTCAGAACTGTCTCACCAAAGACATGGAAGGAAGGAAAGAAAAAAGAAAGGAAAAAATTCCCTGAACTCTATTCAGAGCATGTGAGACACAGGCAATGCGAACAAGAAATCCAAAGTGAGTCACATCTAATATAAACCAGAAACTGGCCAACACTAAGCTGGTACCACCCTACTGAGTCAATGAAAAATGAGGGTACCAGAAAAATGATAAAGTGTTGTTCATACTGTCAACAGCAACAAAAACAAAAGTGAAGAAGAAACTAAAATTTATTTTTCTCCACAAGTTTCAGCGGAAACATGAGTGATAAAGTCCATCATGTACTAAGATCCTGTCAGATGTTTCTGATGATCTTGTAATAAAACGTAAATAAAAGCGTTCCTTAGGCCGAGACGCACAACACATTTGCTGTAATCAACGTCCTCCAATTAACAAGGCTAGAGATCGCATGACTCTGGTGGGGCATCAAAGAGTATGGAGAGGGCTGTGTGGTATTGAGATACGGGGTAAAAGTTAAGACTCTCCATGGGAGATGGTGGGTTCTGGGGGATGCCCTCACTGTCAATGGAGTCAAGGCTCAGATACAAATAACCTATTCCCAGGACTGGTTAGCCATGAAAAATTTTGGATCACTGATTGTTTTCTCTGAGTGAATTACACATACGAAATGATACAGAGGAAAGGTTATAAAGTAGATAGAGGAAACAGGAGAGCGAGGGTTAATCAGAAAGGCATTGTCTTTAAAAAAAAAAAAAAAAAAAGGTGATCAAGAGTAATTAGCACTGTGATCTTTGCAGAGGAGCAGTGTAGACCAAACAAAAACTTTAGCGTAAAATCACATCTAAGGGGTGGGAAGCAGTCAACAGCCAGAGTGATTCACAAAGCAGATCATGCGGGCACTATTGTTTTGTCTTTCGTGTGAAGTATGGCAACCCCCCCCACCCCCCCCCCCCCCCCCCCCTCCCGTACAGCCACACGCCACCGGCACCCCCCAGCACCCGGGCGGAAGCGGAGAGAAGGTTCGTGGGCGG
>JAACJT020000045.1:134284-151205 GCA_009936485.2 Gymnarchus niloticus
GGGCGGGGTGCTCTTCCGAATCAAACCCAATCAGGGGGGCACTTTTTTTTTTTTTTTGGTGTGAAGTATGGCCCCCCCCCCCCCCCCCCCCCCCAATCACTGCAGTGAAAGAAAACAGGGACAGGGATCTTTAATAGGGCGTCTGACGGTGCTCAGTAGGAAACTATCCCAGACTTTTCCCACATCAGGGCCACGCAGGCCTCTGTCCACAGTGGTCTCAAGGGCCGGCTCGCTGGGAAAGCCGCGAGCCCCCAATTCTCACATTCGGGCTGCGCAAAGCAGATGTGGGACGGGGAATGGCCGTCGGCGAGAGGCACGGGGACCAAGTCGGAACAAAGAAAACAGTGAGGGGGGGAAAAAAGCTACAACAAAATCTCGACAGGTGAAAGCAGAGTCGATAAATTTGGCCTGGGCTGGGAGGTCTGAGACTGACCCGACGTTGCCTAGAAAAAATCCTGCTAGAATATCCTCTGAGATTAGGAATTAAATATATGTATAACTAAACTAAAACCATATCTAACACCGTTTTCAAGTATTCTCAATATCTGCCGCTTAAAAAGTAAGCAGGCCATGAAAAAAGTCATAATCTAACGGTCATTATATTAATTAAATCATTTAAAAGTTTTATGCACTATAATTCATATTATTTGTAAGTAATACTAAAGATATTTCAACACTATGCTACAGGTGTTTAAAAAATCTTCTGGCATTGAAGTCGTTATTTAACACCAGTTATTATGTCAAAGGCAAAAAATGTTTTTACCCACCAAGCAATATTGAAATTAGGAACAATATTCATAAACAATTGTTTTGTTTTGTTTTTTCTTTTCATGCATGGGAATCTACGGCTAGGGTTATGAACAATTCACAGATGCCAACCTGCTGTAAGCATTGCAGAGTAATGTAAGTGGAAGATTGGGGGACATACGAGTTCTGCACAGAGTCATCCGCGACCCTCCCCTCTGTGTGTGTGTGGTGTTTGCGTGTTCTCCCCATGCGGGGTGGTGCTGCAGTGTCATGCTTAGCATTCCGGACTCTGAATCCAGCGGTCCGAGTCCACCTCTGTGGAATCTGTCGTGTTTCTTTTCCTGACTCCCTACAGGTGCTTCCATTGAGTTCAAGTCCATGATGCTGGTCTTATCATCAGTTGACTGGTGTCCGCCTCCATTGAGTCAGTCACCGAGGCCTATACTCCGTCTCAACGTCATCGATCAGTATACCGACACTGTGTGGGTGATTTCTGCACAATGTGAGAAGTCGGTAGACGTTCCTCGTGGGGAGCCCGTTAATTACCCATATGCATCCAGTCAGCAAATTCCCCCTCGATCTTCATAAAATGCCTGAAGACCCACCTCTTCCAGGAACACCTCTGCTAACAGATCTAACCTCTGACTTCACTAATGCTATTTTTATTCAAAAGTCTTGGCAGCTGTCTACTAGGACTTTGGTAATGATTTTGATTTGAAAGTCTCCTCTGTGTTTTGACCTTGTTGGGTAAGACGTTGTACTGCTCTTGCTCCTGTTCTAACCTGCACTTCATCGCTGGTTCCTCATCGGATGCTCCCTCTAGCTGCCATTTTACCTCAGGTTGCTCATTAACTACTGCATGATTGTGATGAATCTGCCTCGCTCTACAATACTTTAGACAAAAATGTCTGCTAAATAAATAAATGCACGTTATGTAATTATACTTGTGTTATATAAATGTTCCCTCTAATGGGCCGGCATCCCATCCAGGTAGTAGGCAAGCTTCATGCACTGTGGTGCCTGAGATGGGCTCCAAGATGGATGGATGGATGGATGGATGGATGGATGGATGGATGGAGCATGTGGAGTTCAGTATCCTGATCTTAGCCAAAAACTGTTTGGTAGCTAGCATCCACTTAGCATCTTAACAGTATCAGACTCATGGTTTCAAGTGTTCAGTAATTTTTTTTTTTTTTGGCTAACCAACAAAGCCCATATTATATAGCTACACGTAGATGATAGGAAGGTCTCTTCAGTTATGTCTAATATATTAAGACAAACAAATACTCCAAGTTAGACACTTTCCAGAAGGATCTGTAATTTATCCCTAAATCCCCAGCTGTGCTAGGCCAGGGTTGGTTGGTTTTGAGGTTGTTTTGGGCTATTTGTGAATTGTATTTTATTTATTGCCATGAACAAAGGCTCACCTGCTCGCAGTGTCCCCTCACAGGGTCACGAGTTCAAACGTGTCTTTGAGTTTGTGCGAGGAAACGGCTCAGTACCTTGGAGCTGTGAGGTATTTGCTGGACGGAGACGCAGCCCGCTTATGTGTGACTGAGAGCATGCGTATGTTCATGTCTTACAGCGTGGCACACCACCCAAGCTGTTCCCAGCCTCCCCCCATACTCCTCCAGGTTATGGATATCATCAGTGCTGTATGAATTAGAGGTTATTTCAAATCACAAAGTTTGAGTTTGTGACAGAACAAGACATTAAATCATCTGATTTTTATTTACTTTGCAATGGAAAAATTGCCAACTACTCAAGAATAGACCTCTTCAAGCCAGTACAAAAGTCATTAGATGGAAGGTTTAAAGTTATAAACAAAGTTTTACAAGCTAATTTTTCTGAAGTAATGACAACTCCCACTTTTTTTTTCCTAAGCGAGGATAAAGGGCAGAGCTATGAATAAAAGCTTTTTTTTATCTCACGTCCCACACTCTTCCCACCACCAAAATCTTCATGTTTAGAAACAGCGGTCAAGTAAGAACTCCTCTTTGACACCACAGACACGCCACCCCACCTCACCCTACATGCCTGTTTCGAGGTCGCAAATGAGTGGGCAACACCAAAAGAGATAAGATGGATGAAAAGGAGGAAACATCTCCTTGGGGTCAATGACCCCCGAGGTCAACGGCAACCAATTGCTGAGCTGTAAACGAGGGCCGTTAAACTGGACACCCTCGGATTGCTGGAGGAAGTCACCTCAATTTTGACCAAATGCTCTGTTGCAGAGGCATGCTTTTTTTTTTTTTTAGCTGTGATTGCACTTTCAGAGTCTGCACGGAGAACTGGAGCATCTACAGGAAACCACTGTTATCAGTGCATAACAACTGTACCAATGGCATCTTCGCTGAGAGACACAGCGTCTCACCGTACTAAAAGGCTGTTTGAAGTGCTGATGCTTAACTCTTAGCGTTTCCCCTTCACACATCACTGTATTTATAAAATATGTAAGGGTGTGCTTGCTGTGTTATATGCATTTTTAATTAGTAATATTTTAATGCCCACGTGCATAAAATTTTAATTAAGTTGCAATTTTATGTCATCGTTCTCAGATATTACCAAATATTATCTAGCAGCTCTGTGGAAACTTCCAGAAGAAGTTGTGGAAAATTTGAAGACTTAGAAATCCTAGCATGCAGGCATCGATTGCTATGGTGCTGGAGATTAAGAGGAGAATGGCCGCTGTTTTGAGACGTCCACTTTCAAACCGCTGATCCTGCTCAGAGTGACAGAGGGCACATATCCAGGCAACACCGGGCACATTGTAGGTGTCAGTCCATCACATGGCACAACAAACGCACACAGCATGAGCAGTTTATAAACACTAGGTGACCGGCATATCTCCGGTCTGAGGGAGCTAATGTGTGTGACGTGGGAAATGTGCAAAGTCCACTCACATGGTTCCACTGGGTCCTGCATTTTTTTTTTGTGGTTTTCCTTGTACTTTCTCCTTCAGCTTTATTTTATGTTTGAAGGCCTGCTGTCCAGTTTAATCGGGTTCCAATCAAGCTCTGTGCTATGCTACCCCAAGAGCAGGGAGAAGATTACTGGATAAAGATTTGGATGGATGAACAAATGGTCCTTGTTGGATTGGTGTCTGAATAGTCTATGTACAGGACTGTGTAGATCAGCATCCCAAGATTTTGCACCTTGAGTGTGTGAATGGTGTTTCTGCTCCCTTCAGAAGGAACATCTAAGGACAGCAGACCTGAGGCTGAATACTATAAATTTTGCTGTGCTCTTCAGGTGAATATTCAATGTTTACTTGACGTTTTTGAATTCCTTCAACTCTGGTGCATTTATATTTGAGTGAATCACTCAAATCTTCTTTGAGAAACACACATGCGACAAATCCTCATTCTGGTCATTAAGAATTGTCGCAAGTTGTTGGATGGAATGAGTGTAGCACATCACAGAAATCAGCAGGAAAACACAGATGTTATTGTGGAAATTCACCACGTGCTGAGGAGCTCGGGGCACGACAGTTACTGTTAGGGAGTTGGAATCCGGCGGCACAGAATCAGTGTACCCTCGAAGGGTGACTATTTTAGCGCAAATCGTTTCAATAAAGCATGAGGATAAACATGATGCTTAAGTAAATAATATGACATGAGACCAATAAAAAACCCAATTTGTCATGAGATTCTCATGACACCTGGAGGCGGGTCATCTGCCCATCTTCTCCATTCTTCTTGGCAGACGTCGCTTGACCAGAGAGGCTCTGGCTTACATGCGACGCTGCGGGAGAATGCAAATTGATGGCCGGAGGTCGACAGTCGGGGATACCGAAAAGGGATGGAAATGAATCTGAGACGCGGAAGACAAGCACCCTGGGTCTAAATATAAAACCGGTTTATAAATTGCATAAGCACTACATGCCCAGGAAGACATTAAGAGAAGAACTGATTTATTTTTAGTGATGGGCATGTTTTTCATTTACTTGCAGATGCATAAAAAATGATTTATCGATCCCTGCTACACCCTGCACTCTACAGGCAAATTAATCAGGTGTCAGGCAGACAGCATGGAAGACAGGGAACGGTGGGCCATCCAGAAATGTGGTGGTGGTGGGGGGTTAGCACCAGCCAAATTAGAAACATATCCTTTCAATATGTCTAATGGTCACATCATATCTGCGGAACAGAGCATGCTCACCCTAGCAGCTCAAACCCCAGGCGTCATTTATGGATCAGACCGTGCAAACGCCCAGGCCGGGTCTGCACTAGTATGCTTTAGGCCTGACTGAGGCCTTCCTCACCTCAGACTACAGGGCTTTGATGTGAGCCTGGGGTATTTTAGCTACGGCCCATCATCAAGGGGTTATTTTTATCTGAGCTCAGGTAGGATTGGATCCAGATGAACACCTGATTTGTAACCCCCCGGCAGAATTTCCATCCTGTGACTTTAACCCTTTTGGTGTTCTCAGTAATGGCACCAGGTGGAAATACAGAAAAGGGCAATGGAGAAATCAATACCCATTTTTGTCAATTTGAAACTCAAGTGGGGATGTCGCAAGACAGATTCCACATATCAAAAAACACAAGTAGACGTAAGAAATAAACATGCGCTTGCTATTTACTGAAAAAAAAAAATCTTTGTGACTTTAATGATAAAGAGACAATTAGCAGGGACCTCATTTATCAACTATTGCAATCTCAGTTGTAGGGGTCAACATTCAGCTAAGGTTGGTGAATCCAGTAGCTGTTCAATACAGACTGAAGCAAGGGTCAGCATAACAGGAAAGCTGCTGCATGAACCCTACTAGGCCTGAACTTCCTTTAAATTTTAAAGCTTTGTGAATTTGACAGCTGAATATAGACTGTAATCTGATATGTTTTGCTACTTCACAGGATATTTTAGTGAAAAAGTGCAAGATGAAGCAGGAAGCTACATGTTTAAAACCATATAAATAGGGTGTATGTATGTGTGATTTGAATATCTATCAAAATAAAGCCTTTAAATGTTCTGTGTTCTGACAGTTTTATCAGTTATGGAGATTCCAGGATCATCTGCTTGATGCTGCTTTATACGATGGAAATCTCTGACCCCATTCAGTTTTAAGAACAAACGTTTTAACACGTGACAAGTGGCTTTTGAAGCAACGGCTTCCAAGCTTTCAGATACGTCGTGTGCTGCACTGCGATGACACAAGGATGGCTACCACTGTCTCATTTTAGGTGTTCAGGTCCTCGTGTGCATTGGTTAATCCTCAAGAAACATTTCACAAATCTTAAGAGTCCAGTTCTTCAGAAGCTGTGACTCACGATGCACATGATGCAGGAAAAAGCTCCACGATATCGAAATCATATGTTGAATTTAAGGATTTCACATGATTTCAGGGCAGCATGGGATTTCAGAGGATAGCACTGTGCTCTTGACTCACACTAAACGATGTGTAGTTAGGTCCCATTCACAGTGTAATTTACCTCACGACGAGTGTAGCTCCACAAGCCAAGGCTGGAGAAGAGATGATAGGGATGGATGGATAATTAATCTATATTCTTCACTACCTAGATACACGGGTACCTCGGCAGCAATACGTTTGGGTGTTCTGGCGATACACGACCCCCACAGCGAGCACACAGCAAGATTTTTAACGTTAAGGACATGCTGTACAGTGACAATAACAGCTGATGGGTGGCGTGTAGCTATTGGATTAGCATAGCCGACGTTTGTGGGTCTGTTATCCACTTCCTAATCTCGCCGCGCCTCTCCGAGGAGCTATCCATTTTCGGTAGTTACTTATCGAATTACGGTGACTGTAATGAGACTGTCTCAGGAAAGCATCACATGACATAAACCGTGATACTGCAGCAATAACCTTACCAAGTATACTGTGTGTAAAAAGAGAGTTTTAATTAACAATGAATTATTGTTTTTTTTTTTTACTTGGATGTCCAGTGATAGGACAAAGCCCCCCCCCAGAATCTAACATGCCATCAAAACCTCAAAGAGAAATTTACCCCAAAACTGCAAAACCAGAAAGGAAACATTAAGATATTGTGTATTTTTGAATGAGTAGCCACCATACGATGTGCAGCAACCATCAGGTGAGATATGAATTGGAAAAAAAATCGCACACTCAATGCAGTAATTCTTCTAAAATGTCTTATCTGAGGCCCCCTTATTAGGTTTTGGTTTTGTGTGACATTGTGCAGAGGTTCAGCCTGAACGCTGATTTAGGTGTCGGTTGTGTGTGGGTGGTTTTTCATTTTTTTCCCTGCACAGTTAAACCACAGGGTCAACCCTGGTGAGCGCAAAAGGGGAGTAGCTGCAAAAGGCCAGTGGCGGTAAGATGGATTTGTGGGATCCTATGGCTCAGCTGTGTGAGCCTCACGGTGGGGATGGAAACTGAGGCCCTGTCCTCCGCCCAAACAGCAAGGGCAAAGGGGAGAGAAACGGTGAATTGTCTTAGTGCATGACGATGTCAAACATCTTGGGTTGTTTGTCAGCACAAGGGGCCATCGTTCATCAAATGCAGGAAAGGTGGCATCGCAGGGCAGGAGTCGGCATGCTGGAGTAAAAGCTTAAGACTGCAGGGCTTCACCAGCAGGGTGGGCAGAAGGGGGTTGGGGCTGGGGGGGTCTTGGTCAGGGTTAGACCTGATGTCTCCCACTGCTCATCGGTTTCACCGTGGGAACTTTGGTGGAGGGCTTTGGGAGATGACCCATGAAAGCTGTCTCTGCCCTTGTCTGATCAGAGTAACGTTCACAGCTGCATGGCGTCGCAATTTGACACACGCCAACTCTTCATGGGTCGCTTCGCCTTTCTTGTGAAGCGTCCGATGCCAGACCCAGGGATCCCGCCAGGGATTAGGTAGGGGATTGGATGAGCAACTCCTTAATTCGAAGACTGACCTCATTCAAGCAACTGTAAAAGTTTTTTTTTTACAGGTACAGGCTCTAAATAAATTAAAAACAAAATTATTGAATGCATTGCACTTCTTGCCACATACACCTACAGTGGGGCACCAGCAGTAAATTTCTTAAAAAAATGAGTGGATTATTACACAATAATTATGACTTCTAAAACATCATTGACACATTTTTCTTACTTCCAGTATGAACCAAATAAAGCGTGTGTTTTGTAGCCTATTTGAAACTCTAAACCCTAAAAATAACACATTTTCCGCTCTGTCCCTCAGTGATAGCATTATGGGATTGTTTGTGCTCATTGCTAGGCTACCATCGGCGTGACAAAGGCATGGACAAACAATACTAATAGAATCCAACCAGCACCTACGTCGGGTGGGTAGATTTGCACGCGCTCGCAGAGACCAGAAGCAGGTTAGGAAACATCTGGGTACCCGAGAACAACAGATGTTCCTGTCTGATAAACATTACGAAGATTAGCAGCAGCTAAAATGTACTCCCACTCCTGCCCAGATGAGGCTTCTCAGATCCAGGTGGGCCTTAACCTTGGCCCCGAACTTTTAAAGGACCAGGCAATCAAACTAAGCACATTTTCTCTCACGGCGACTAACACCTGGACAAGGCCAGGAATGTTTTCTGCAATTCTGACCTATTGTTTGCACTGCATTTTGATCTATTGTCAAAGAATGTCTCTAGAGGGCCCCTTTTAAAAATGTGTTTGTACTCCTCCGGGCAGACGCCCTCATCATTTCCTGTCATGTTTTGATAGTTGAAGGTTACAAAGAAAAATGTATGAATAGTAATTTGGCGGAAGATCCTATTGCCTTGTTTGGTCCATGCTGTGTTTTTGAATAAAGACAAGCTTTGCTATATATATGTGTATCTTTTTTTTTTCATATTCCAGTGCCTTCATGCACTGGAATATGAAAAAAGATTGCTTGATTCCAGTTTGCACAAACAAGCAGACATATTTTTATGGTTTTGAACCCATGAAAATGTCGGGTATGTTAGTAACTTCAGTGCTAACTTGTATTTATGTAATCCTTGTTTAAATGTGTATATTTCTTAAATATGAGGCCTTACTTGAAGTTGACGTGCAGGTCTTCCTGCGTCTTTGTCTCTCGTTAACCGCTACTCCACCTCCTGTGGTGTCCATTTGTAGTGTGGTGGAAACAAGAATGAACAGACTGATTAATTAGCACAGAAACGAATCCCCCTGAAGTTAATACTCCAAGTTCAACAAGGAGTTCGGGAACTGCTGCTTGTTATAACACCTGTCACACCTCCGTCCGCCCGCCATTGTTTCTGGTAGCGGGATTAATTTGCTGGAACAGATAAACAGACGTGGATTATCCCTCTCCCCAGTCCTACACCGGACAATCAGACGAGGGAACTAAACCAGCCCTGAAGGCCAACCAGCAGTCATGGAGCTGAGTCACAAACAGGACATGGAGGGACAGAGGACCAATGAAATGATTGTGGCGGGAGGAAGCCAGACTCTGGAAGCAGAGCACGGCAACAATAAGGGGGGGTGAGAGGAAACAGGTGATTACAAATAGGAACATACCCCCACCGCCCCCCAGGTCATGGCTGTGAAGCTGAAACAATGGAATGGCCACACGGTGGGCCAGGGAGGGGGCAGACCTGGCAGTCGGCGAGCCAGCATGTAGAGGGGGGTGTACGGTGTGGCCCTCATTCACCCTCGTACCCAGAGGGACTGTTGACTCTGTCGTCTGGACGGTTGAATCAGGAATCGCTCCTCCTTGGTTACCTCAGAGAGAGGAAATCCGCCCCCCAGGGTGATCCTGAGGTGCTGAGGGCTTTATTATTCTCAAAAAAAAAAACAACCAAACTGGTGGGCTCATTAAAGGCAACATCATGGCCACCTGGCCCCTCAGTCTGCATGCTGGGATGACCTTCTCCCATCTCACACAGCATATTTATGTCACCTATGTTCCGGGGATAACTTTCTGCTTGCGTTTGATGCCTGTAAACTTCGGGATTGCAGGAGGTCATGCAGCTGGAGGTGTGACCAAAGAGAAAAAGGCAGTTACAGAAACGGTTAAAGAAATGTAAGTAGTTATAATAAACTATAAAAGGGAGACTAAGTGGATCTCTTCTCTCCATATTCCTGTGGGTTTTTTCTGGATTCTCTGGTTTTCTCCCGCGGTCCAAAAATATGTAGCTAGGCTGGCTGATGTCTCTAAATTTCCCGTAGTGTGTGATGCTGTGTGATGGTGTGTGTGAGTCTGTGCCCTACGATGGTCCCCTATCCGAATGTGCCCTTTTTAATGCCTGCGCTTCCTGGCATAGGATCTATGAAATTAGCAAAATGATTTCCTTTAATGTTAGGAGTAGATGTAAAATAAACAAACAAACAAAACATGCACACTTGAAGAAATTCCAGACTGATTAAAAAATATATATTTAAATTTATTTGATAAAGTTAGCGGAAGCAGGCTGCTGCTGATAGGAAACGGCAGTCCTGAATTAAAAACGACAAGCGCATTAGCGGTGGAGGAACGTCCTCAGCTGATGTCAGGACACTTTGTCCTCTGAGGAATGTTGTTTTTCTTTGCCTTTTTTTTTTACTCCAACTCCCTTATAAGGGGCCACCTAAAGCGATAAAAAAAAAAAAAAAAATGTCCACAGACAGGTAGCATGAGGAGCATGAAGATCAGAAATGACAGGCATAATTTTGATGAAGGAACCAGGACATCCCGGGTGGTCTGTCCCATCTCAGGCATCAATTACTACGTATCAATTGGCTCTGACAAGTTCAAATGTGGTACAAACACCGATAATTGTCCGTAAGATAATGGAACCGTCTCTGTGGGGTACCCGCGATGGCATTGTCAAAGAGACTAATGGTCAGTTAGAGTCAATGGCTGGGTGGGAAAGCTGAACAATGAATATAGATGTTTGGGTTCTAACAAGCACAATGGCACATTGAATTCTAAGTATATGTATAATTGAGGCATTGAAGATTAGAGATGGGAGAAATGAGGCTTCAAAACCTGTGGTGGGTGGGGGTATCCAGAGAGTTTGAAGCCTCATTTAGATCCAGCGTTGACAGGAGGTTCGGGATACTCCCACCCACCACGAGTTTTGAAGCTTCATGTGTCCCATGTGTCTTGAACATAATATTGCACCTACTGAAACAAAAATGCATTTAAAAAAAATGCAGTACTGACTGCGATGCTGTGCTTGTGGTCAACCTCCAAAGTTGTGGGTTTGATTCTGGTCCCAGTTTCGTGGTATGAGGTTTGCATGTCCTGGGTTCATATTGGTTTCCTACTGCAGTTCAAAAACATGTCGCTAGGTAAACTACTGTCTTTAAATTGCCTATAGTATGTGTCCTGTGATGGTCTGGCATCCCATCCAGGGTTTTCGAGTCCCTCAAATGCTCCACACTCACCTTCATGGTACGTTGAGCAATTGGATGTATGTAACAACTGGTCCAAAAAAACATAGGAAAGATGGACAGGATTGCATCCAATCCATTCAGAGATATATGGTGATAACAGAACAAATATCCATTATAACATATGGATGGGTTTTTTTTTTTTTTTTTGAAGGCTTCAGTTCATACAACTTCTGTATCGCATAACTTTTAAGGTTTATGGCATTCATTTTTAGTGCTTGTCAGGTTCCCAAGGAACTCAATCAACTGAAAGCCCAGGTGCTCATGGGTAACTTGCTCTCATTGTCAGCAAAAACTCCCTGTAGGAAGCATGTGGAAAGGAAGGCAGTACCACACAGGCCGCGAAGGGTCTGGCAGGAGCTTCCGACAGGCAGGCGAAATTAGAAAGCCTGGCCCTAGTAGCTGTTAACAGCCAGGGTCGTGATCTCCAGCCCATTAAAGACCCCCTTGAGTTAGGAACTGTAACCAGATATTTGGAATAACAGAGCAGGGTGCACTGGATTCACAGTGTGTCGTGCAGTGAGACTTCTGCACCGAGGAGGTCGGGGTAGGAGGTCAGGGAGGCAGCAGGGGTGGGGCGTGTGTCGGGACTCGTCAAATTGGCCTCGTGACACAGAAAAAAACACACATCTCCGGTTAAGGCTCCAGCTGAAGATAAGCCCCAGGCACTTTAGTTAGACAGACAAATGGTGGGATGGTCAAGAAAGATTGGCATTAATTTGGTGGTACACTGGTGTCTGTTTTGGCAAAATACACCCTGTTCCACCGAAAGGGTGAGCATGGCCCAGCCACAAATATTCCACCACCATAAGTGTTGCGTTCTCGGCTGCCATCCATGACAACCTTTCCCTCCACCCCCACTACTCATGCAACAGCGCAATCTGCGTCGATTGCCAGACTTCAAAAGATGCTCTGACAGTCAAGACAAAAAATAAAAACAATCTGGAATTATTGAAATCGGAGGAAAGTGCAAGGTTTTAATTACTGCCCACTGTGCCTTAAGCATCACCGTTTGTTCGCTTGTTTCTCCTCCTCTTAATTGCTACAGAATTTTTCTAAGGAGGAACCTGAGGTGCTTCAGAGTTTCGCGTTAGATTTTTTCCTTTTACAGATGCTTTCGATAATTGTAGCTTTTCCGATTTAGGCTGTTAGTGGTATGAATCCATGCTTCTTTCGAGTAATGAGGAAGAAAGGTCTTCACTGAACTCTGGGCATGCATAAGCCAAAGGGAAGACCCATGACAGATGTCCACGAGTCTGTGTACAACATCTAGGAGTTTCAAAAGTCAACCCAGCTCAACTTCCGCACAACAAGCTTACTTACCAAATGTAATAATAATCAGCACTTTACAAATTTTCCTACGGGGATTAACAGTTTTTGTACTTTCCCGTCTTGCCCTCCAAGTTTAGAGCCGAGGGTCAGTGGACAGGCAGCTAGCGTCCGGTACGCTTGGAGCAATTCAGGCTAAGGTCCTCACTCAACAGCCCAACAGTGATAGGAACACTTTCCGGCTGCAGGACTCAAACCTGTCACCTTTTGATCACACGCACAGACACCTGACCTGCCAGAGCTACGCCACCGCCCCGACAGTAATGTATTTGACAGTGATGATTTTTCATTCTTTGTCATTTCTTTCCACTGAATTGAGATGCCCGATGCTTTTCTGAACATCTAATCAGATGAAGCGTGATAAGTTGACATTAACGTCATGCACCAACACCTTTAGAACTGCCATTGACGACCACGGAACTCTAACCATGAGACGGTTGAGTCAGAGATGTTTGTCAAAAGGAATCCCATCTGAGAGGCCTGATGCAAGTGTCAAATTTTAGAACGTTTTAAAACCTGGACTTTGCCTTTTAAGCATGCAACTCGCATGGGTCAAAGATGTGAGAGAACCTGTTTTTAATTAAACGGTTATTGGAAATTTGGGAAAAAAATTGCACAGGGAAAATAAACATATACATTACAATCATAATTATCATCAAGTCTAAACCGACCTGAAAACTGAATAGCACAGGACCTGTATTATATGCTATAATTTTCTTAACTTGTTAATTCGATTCATTTTAACATATGAACACGTTGGCCAATAAATTCTGAATGAGTAGCCCTGAAAAACCTCTAATAATATCATTAGGGCTCAAAATGATAAGGTACAGATTCTCCAAATGGCTCAAGCATGGGCTGAAGTTATTTAGGCCTCAAAACCACAAAAATAACAGGCTTCGTCATCTTTGCTCCTCACCGCACGATGGAGCGATCATTTCAATGGCTCCAGCTCAGGCACAGAGAGGACAGCCCTTGTTTACCTGAGGCCCATGACACGATGGATGGGGGACAGAAGCCGGGTGAGTTATTTATCTCTCTCCAAGGGTCAAACCCTGAAGTTTTGGGTTTGACCTCTCTGCTAAAAGGATTAGGGTACACACTCCCTTCACAGATCCGTTTATGCCAGGGTCTGCTCACAGACTGTGGCTATCAGTCAGGTCCCAAAGGAACCTGTCAAGAAGGCTGAGTTCGGCATGGCGTCTCCACTCGATACTGATGGATAGGTTGGCACGAGCTCTGGTCATACGTCGCATCTCACTCAGAAGAGGCAACTCTGAGGAAAGCAGCCTGTGGCTTATGCAGTTGGCACAATATAGCAGTTTCTTTATTTTTCATTCATCGTATTTGTTCATCTGTCATTCTTAGGCATTTTTGGACTTTTTAGCGTGGATCTACTGATGGTTTGAGAGATTTATGTCCAAAGGATTACAGAATATCACGTGTGCAAACAAGTAAGGAACATTTGAAATATGACAAATCAGCCCAGATAACATTGATACAATGATTATACTAAATAAGTATCTTGGATCTCATCTGTAGACTATTCCATCTGGCTGGTCTCTCTTCAGTTCTTTCCACCTGAAGAATATCAGCCTGAATTGCTGTTGCAGAACAAAAATGTCCTCCTAAATCGAAAGGTCATTGAAGCTTTACAGACCGGTCTTATGTAAATGCTCCTGCAGTACTCGTAAGTGTGGTTTTAGATTAACTTTGGTTGCATAACAGTTTAAATTAACAAGACTATGTACATATACATTCTGACTTATATTTAACTCGCATGCACTTAGAGTGTCATATCCTTTGTTTTTCACCTGATGTGCACAAACTCTGTTGTTTTGTGACATACTGTATGTCAAATGCAGTACAGACGAAATAGGCCTACTTATGTTTTCCTGGTTAACTAACTACAAGACTCCATAATTAAGTTTATACTATATATTATATTATGTATGTTGCAAAAATACAAGTATGAAAACTGCAAATGTTACTCATCACAAATGAGGAGTTGGGTATTTGGCCAGAGTCCTGTGAAGGTGACACCTAAACAGATACTCCAGCAGGGTAGGGTGTGGGAGGGGTTTAGTAAACCATCTGCTCTCATTAATCCAGCATTTTGAGCTAAATTATGGTTTAAATACCGTGTGTGGGTGGGCTGGGGGGAGAGGGTTGCTGATAAACACACTGGCTGTTGAGCCCAAAAACAAATATAAAACCCAAACCTCTTGCCTTGCCAAGTCGTCCTGCATCCTAAACTGCAAACTCAGCAATTTTCTCAGTGGTTAACTTGACACCCCACCCTTATCAGCAGGTAGAAGTGGAGGCAGACTCAGCCCCTCCCCCCCATTCAAATGGTGGAAACGCTAAATGTGAGAACTGACTCTAAGCCTAGTTGTAAACACGCCATAGAAAGCGAGCAGGAGTCAGAAACAGGCGGTTGGCGAGCTGAGGTTTGGGTTTGGCCATGCAAGGGGAGCCCGTAAACAAATGCTGGATCCCATGGGTGCAACGCCTGCGGTACCGCAGAGATTCACTCGCTCCCTCCTGCCTGTCTGTGGGCTTATTTTTAGCATCTGAAGGCACAAAGGTAGTGCGGAGGAAATGGCTCCTTGCAGCCCCAGTACTGAAATAACCGGCACCTGTTGCTTAAACCACAGTGTTTACAAAGAAGTCAAATTAGAATGTCGCCCATGGCAACTGCAAATGTAATCGCCACCGCGACCCTTGGCTGGAACACGAATGCATTAGTACAAAGGAGATGTAATGCTGACTTAATACGACATGTGATAAAAAAACCCCAAAAAAAAAGAAGTGCATGTTGTTTCACACTTCCAAAATGCTCATATGCTGAACTATTTTAACAATGATCAGTTTTTTTTTTTTTATCTGCTGCAAAACCCAGCAGCAAGGCTGATAATATAAGGAACTAGTGAAAGAGAACTCTTGGCTGGAAGCTGTAGGCTTTATCTTTGTTTACGATCGTCTCTTATATTGCTAACTTCTATTTCCACAAGGGCGATGGTGCAATGCTTTGTTAGGGCAGTACGTTCGTAAGAAGGACAGGGACACTTTCTGTGGTTCAGACTGCACGGCTGGCTGCTTCATGCTTGACACGATCGCAGTGTTCTCTCTTACTTCTTGGCCATGCAAATGAACGTCCGTCTGCCCCAGGTGGCACCGGGACCCGGGTCACTAGAATATTGCCCTGAAGGGGTTTCTTGAAATGGAGGTAAAATACTGCGATGGGACACACTTTTGGGAGAGAAGGTTTTTGGAGTCCCCTGCTTCAGGCTCCTCATGTCTTCTGTGTAACGTGATCCTGGGAATAAATGGAATGGCTGGGAATCAATTTGAATTTGCAGGGCAGCTGATCCATTCATAAAGCAAACAGGCCTTTCACACCCTTAAAGATGCCTTCAGAGATGTTTGTAATTACAGTCTAGAGCCAAAAGGTCAGTGTTGTTCTTTGACGGTCTATGCATTTAGTGTTCATTTAGCTAAATTACAATTGTTGTTTGGATAAATAGTTACATCACTTTTGCATTTTATGATATACTGAAATCGTATAACTGCCGTATTAATACAATCTTTCAAATTATGAAAGCTAGATGATGTAACTTTAAGGCCAAAAGTGACTTCAATGCTCCACAGTAATATGAGATATGAATGTAGTTCTTTTAAAGCTCCTATTGGTCACTGCCGGGTAGTTATCTAACAGGGAGATCATACATCCATCTTCTGTTTATACTGGTCAGGGCTGCAGGGTTGCAGTGGAACCAGGAGCCTCTGCCAGGCAACACAGTCTGCAAGACTGGGGTGCATCCTGGATGGGACGGCGGTACAGTGAGATCATGAATTTTAAAAGAGCCTGTCTTATTCTTGCATAGCAGTTCAGTTATCCAGACATCTTAAATTCTAATAGCCTTTCAGTCAAGGAGTATTAAAGTTATTATAAATAGCTGTCAGAAGTCACCCATCTACCACGTGAAATATCCCTCCACCAATATCTAGTTGCTTCTTGGACAATTCTCTCTGCCCCCACTGAAACAGCCAGATACGCCCTTCTCACTGTCCCAGACTGTCAGGCCTGGCCACAGCTGAACCTCTCGACCTGGAATACTTGGCCTACCTCTGTACCTCCCGACCGTAAACAGATAGACCAATGCTGTACCTCCACCACATCTCCACAGAAGAGACCAGCCCCATGTCATGTAGGGTTTATTGCAAACTGTCCCATGTGCTTAGCTTTAAGTATCTTAGCCTGGAAAGTATTACCCTGTTTATGGTCTTACAGGTGTTTCAGTTTTGCTAATTGCCTATTTGTTTTATCCCCCCCCCCAGCTGTAGCCATTGCTTCCGCTTTCAATCATCAGTACATCTATGTCTTAAACTGTCAGTGTGTGTTTCGGGCACAGTCGTCATGGGAGATAGTTGTCATCACACTGTGAGTGCACACCCAAGCATAATCTTCCAACTGCTGCCATCAGGCAAAAGATACAGAAGCATTAAAACAAGGACAAACAGACTAAACAGCAGTTTTTAC
>JAACJT020000045.1:152980-175183 GCA_009936485.2 Gymnarchus niloticus
AATCTCTCTGACACAGGGACTGCACTTAATTTCGTTGTACCCGTTACAATGACAATAAAGATATTCTGATTCTGAAATGCATTTCCATGGGGAGATGGTCGAGATTTTCAACAGTAATGAAAACTATAGCAAGAATAGTACACTGTATTCGCACCGTAATGAATGAATAATGAAACGTTCAACGAAAAAAACAATAGTAAAGATGACTGTCTGATTTATAGTCTTAGACCATGTAGACTGTGAAGCCTCAGTGTCATTCTGGGCTCAATGATTAATCAAGCGCTACTTAAAATCTATCCTGAAGTCATATCTCACCTACACATCTTCAAAAAATAAAAAGAATAACTTGCTCGATTTATTTTTGCCTGTAGGTTCATGTTGGTTTGAATGACATCTAATGTCAGGCACTTTTATCCATTTAAATTCACAGGAAACAGAACATATCCTATATTCAAATGTATTTCTGCTGAGCGCATTCCAAAATGGGGAAAAAAGCAGCCGTTACCTTGCCTTCTTCTGGCTCTACAATGAGGAAGTGCTTCCTCTAGTGGACATAGCTGCAACTACAACATCTGAAGTGTGAAGAAGCTGACAGGAATCCTTCCAAAGCTCTTCAGACTTTCAGAGACACGCACGGCATGGTTTCATGACAAAGTTTTCATTTCTTTCCACATTTTCACTCTCTTTCTTGGTTTCATCACATTATTGCTCTGCTAGTAATAGCAATACTACACTAATAATAATGTACATAGATTAATCAGAAGAGGTGTGATTAAGAAATGGCTGATGGACATGGCATAGCTTCAGACTGCATAAAGCCCCCTTTATAACTTGGTTACCTCTGTCTGTGAGTATCTCCATAGGCTAGAGGGGTGGTTCTTCTCACAGGATCTGCTTAAGGAATAAATCACAGGCTCAGAAGAAAGGCTCACTGTCAACGGTCCCAGTCCAGCACACAAAATAGTACGACTTTATTTTTTAAAAGCCAGGAAAGCTTAAAAAAAAAAAAAAAAAAAAAAAAAAGATTGTCAGCACCCCTTACCTAATGCATTCCTCTGTGTTCAGTGATTCAGTATTTTGTTTAGTCAATGCAATGCTAAAGTAGCTTATATTTGGGGTCTGTTTGCACTGCCTGCGTCAGGTGAAATTATACGGGTTTTGGGAAGGTACCGTCTCAATACTTGGTGTCTGCTTTTGTCATGCTTGGTTAATTCGTGCAGTTGCAGGGCGAAAAGAGGGCAGTAGTACTGTTGCGTATAAACTAATGTCTGAAGTTGGGTAAAATACGCAGTCTTGACAGGTCTGTGTGCCACGGGGGGGCATATACGTTTGCCCTGGTACTTTATTTGTAGAAAATTAAATTGTAATTGAACGCACATGTGTCATGGTGGGGGAAGCACGAAGCAGCTATTGTGAATTTGTTGTCAGTAAAAAAAAAATCAAGGGTTACTTTTGGGAGTGAGCAGTGCTGGGGGGGGGAAATTAGATAAGATTCCTGTGTAGACCCCCTCTTATGAAAATATGGTGAGGTTGGTAGTTATGGCAAAGCAGAATAGACCAGGCCCTACCCTTCAAAAGCCAATAAAGCGTGCACTACACCAACAGGCGACCGTAAATTAAAGTTCACCACGAACACAGCTGCCTGCTATATCTGACATCCCAGCAAACAGGGAACGTTCCCACAATGTCCAGTAACATTTCTCATTATGTTCTTAATGTTCCTATAACGTACCTGTAACGTTCCCTGTTTCCTGGGATTGTGCTTTTGTTTCGTTGGGGGTTAGCACTCAACTTGTAGATGGATCCGGGTTAAAACAAAACAAAAGACACACGGATGCTTTTTTTCCCCGTAGCGTGAAACAATATTTCAACTGATAATTCGCATTAAAAAATATAGCAAATCAATTCCAGGTATTTCTCTACGGAATGTATAAAACTGCCTATAAAGCAGGTGAGAAGAGCAAGCTGTTTTGTTTGTGGATGGAGGGTGAAAAGAAAAGGGCTTGAGGCTCCTCTCTGTACTGTCGTCTTCTCATACCGTCATCACGTTTGTTTGGAATGGACTTCACCGAAACGTAATGAAAAGTCCTGCTGGGATATTTTTCCACTTCACTGTGGATCCAATTTCTACGTGAAAACCAAGGATGCACGGGGCTTACCTTGTCTTTTTGTCCCTTCAGATTTACACCGTCTCATAAAAAAATAATAAATACATAAATCGTCTGGCTAGAGCAAAATATCTAATTTTATCTTTTGGATGCCAGCCACAGATGTAATAGTAATAGCTGAGCCAAATGCGATATTTTTGGTACATAATAATAAATTTAAAGATGAATAAAAAAGGATTAAATTAATGAGCCTTGCGTATACATAAATGTGGATGTATTAAGAGGCTAAAATGGGAAGAGGGATGGGGGTGAGGTTGGATCTGACACGCAGTCCGGAAATGCCCCTCGGAACCGTCTGAACTCTGCATCTCATCAGAAGTACCTGCCAGGGATTAACTGGGACCTGCACCACCTCATGCAGAATCGGCCTATTGCTGGGTCTTAATGGGAAACAGCTGGGCCTTCCAGGGCGTAGGAGCTCGGGCTGGCTCATTCGTAACCTTCAAGTGTTTTAATGAAGGCATGGGTGCTGCTGGAGGTGGGGGTGGGGGAGGACAGGGTCAGAACTCAGCAAGAGAACCCAGTACTTGAAAGTCAGCCCAGGCTTGGCCTGTTTCAGGACTTTAATAGCTGATTTCAGTTTCTATTCAGTTCTATCCAATTTATTTTTATAGTGCCTTTCACGACACCGTTGCCCCAAGGCACGTGACAGGAGTTTGTAATAGTTACAGTGTACTTAGACGGAAAAGAAAAAAAGGCAGAAGGAAATAAAGGAGAAGAACCAAAAACTCTTCAGAAAAGAGAAAAAAAACCTCTGGGGGTCCAAAGTCAACTGGCCACCCACCCCCTAGTGCATGCTACCATTAAATAGAGCAGGGAAAGATACAAGAACACTTCATATTCAAGGGGTAAAGTGTAGTGAGTTCCATCATCTTTGAGCTGGTTCTTCACTCTGAAACTGATGAGATATTAACTGTTCTCCTCTATGTCTTCCTTCGCTTTCTTCAGTTGAGGCTGGAGGTGATGCAAAGCTGGACCCAATATATGGTATATGGCATAAAGTATCCGCTCGAGTGAGAATCACAGACCCCCGAGAGCTTGTTTAGTCTCTCATCAAGTGTTGCCTTGGACCAAGGAGCGGACAAGCGTGCCACAAGCACTGCTCGAATCCACATGCTCACCCCTTTGCACACCTCTGCCAGCTGTAGAGAAGTGTGTTGACGCCCACCCTTACACACTCTCACACTCAGCATTATCCCACCGAGAGCTCTGATAAGATATGAGGTGTTCCGACCATGCTGAACTGAAGTTGCCTTCAGTCCTGGAAAGCTAGGATTTGGCTCTATGGACATTCTTAATTTAACTGAATCTCTTTGTTACTCCACCCCTGAATTAACCACATGTATACACCTTAGTTGAACCTGCCACCTTGTGAACTCACGTGAAATATATTGTCATTTATTCTGTGTGAATATGTCAATCAAAATTCAACTGAGATTAACTGTGAGATTAATATAAAATGACTGTTTGGTAACTTCATGCACTAACAAGTGATTTTACTGTGAAAATAATGGCATTTCCCAGGATAACAGAGCCGTCCTATTTATGTCCTCACTTTTGGTCTTTCAGATTCAGCTGACTCTCCTGAATTTTCTACAATCACTGGTCATCAGCCACAGGGCCTCCTTGGCTAATGAGAGAACAGAACTGGGATTTTGCTGGTGGGGATTTGGCTGAAGAGACCTGAAATACATGTATACTGAAATGACTCCTGGCAGGACTAATCAAATTTAAAAGGTCTTATCTAGTGAGATGAGGATGTATGAGTGTGGGGAAAGCCTACCAAAGCATGAGCAAGACAGCACCTCAGCTCCCTCAACACACAGAAAGACGAAAAGACACACGTGTGGTTTCATTGATCCCAGTGATTTCCTCTCTGCTCTTTTGCTCGTCTGTGAAGTCAGGCTTGAGCTCACCTTCCATTCTAACATAGACCAGTCCAACTGTGAAGCCAGGCTTGAGCTCACCTTCCATTCTAACATAGACCAGTCCAACTGCGAAGCCAGACTTGAACTCCCCTTTGATTCCAACATAGACCTGTTTGTCGGCCATGCTCCCAGTGGCCCGTGCTGGGAACGTGAGTGCCGGGCAGTGTCACGCTGTGTGTCTTCCTGTCCCAGGTGTCCCCCCATTGCTGTAACCCAAAAATAGAGCCTCACTCAGCAGGGATTTGCTTCAGCCCTTTTCCCAGGTTAACTCCCCCGAGGACATCCGCCCTATGTGAACGTCATTGCAGACTCGCCTGGTCGCCAGACTGAATCGTGCCGTTTCCCAGCGCCTGCCACGTTAGTCAGAGTCTGACACAGAATCCGACGCTCCACAGGGGGCTCGAGCTGCTCACTGAGATCTGCTGCTGCTGCTGTTACTCAAGAATTGAAGAGCTCAGGATAATCAGGCTTCAACTCAACGCGCTTAAGGCTTCAATCTATAGGGTCCTTGATATGAAAGACCTGGCACTGCACATATGAACATTTTGGTTTTGACTCTCAACTTCAAGGCATTGGAGCCTCCACATCCATCTTCTCAGGCATTCCTTCTGAACATATGCAGCCCTACCACAGACAACATCCCAGTGCTTCACTCATGTTGCCATCGAGCATTAGCCAGCACACAAGGGAAGGCAGGTTGTCTTAATATCTGTTTGACGCTTCCAAACACGTTAAACTCTCCAGATGCTTTGTGCTATCTGAGGGTGTCAAACAGACAAAGGCACAGGGAGCTAACTCGGTATGATAAAATGTAAAAAAAACCAAAAAAACCCAAAGATACGGAATCACTTTGCATTCGTTATCTTTTGGAACATGACAAAGAATTGCTTTTAATAAGATCATTCCAAAGCCTCGTCTGGTTCTCGTGTGCTAGGGAGGTGAGATGGGACGTTTGTGTCGCTTATGCTGTTTCAGTGAGGCTTTTTTCAAGGTCATTATGGAGTCATTTGGGGCAACTCTGGTAGAGCTTAGCTCCCCCACCGAAAGTTTAACCGCAGAACAAAGATAGCAGGAAGGTGGAGAAGCTTAACCCATTGACTGGCCCTCTCTAGGGGCTTCCATTTTTTTCAGACCAGGGTGTGGCCTGCACATTGTGAGACGGCCCCGACTTATTTTTATTAGGTATTTCTCATGTTGATGTGGCAAAGGTGTTCCACTCTCATCTCAAGAGGTATTGTAAAAGAGAGGCGTTTTTACAGTTGGACAGGAGGCTTGGGGAGCGCTGTGATGATCCTGTGTACCAGGGTTTCATTTAGGACTGATGCTCTTTGATATCTGCACAGACATCAAACGTGTAAATGACTTTCCACCCAGCCTGGATTCTATATTTGGGTGGAGACATGCCTTCCATTCTCCTAAAATTTCACGTTTATTTTAAATGTCATAATTTCGATGGCTAAATAAAACAAATGCCAGACATTTCTTTCCTCGATTTCCATACAAAAAGCACGAGATTTGTTAGCATGACCTCAACATAAACCTAGCAGACCTCATCAAGCAAATCTCACCCTAAATAGTGCAATTTTCAAAAAGGCAACAGCAATGTTACTGATAGGAAAAAAAGAGCACTAGCATATCATAAACAATTCCAGAAAAGAATGTAAATACCAAAAAAAAAAAAAAAAGGGCCAAGCTTGAGCAAGTGAACTTTTGGCTGAAGAGTGTACACCAAATTAACCTCTGTTTACAAACCTCAGAGAGAGTGGACCCTCCCAGATCCAGCCAGCGTGGCCAAATCCAACTCAGGAGAAGAACAGCTGCCATGTGCCTTTAATATGTTTTCTCTTACTCGATTCGAGAAAAAAATCATCCATCTTCTTTATTCCTGGTAGCCACTGAGGAGCGTTTAGGAAGGTCAGACAAGTGCTGACGTATAAGCAGCCATAAGCCCACCTCTGAGCGGTGTCCATGCTGCTGTAACCTCTGCTTCAGATGGATGGAACTCTGGTACAGACTTACGCAAGCTGCTCTGTAGCCCTGGAAACGTGTTCGGAATGCAGATAAGACTTAGTGATGAGGCATTTTTCACATAAGTAATATTTCAGCAGATAATAATTTAAATATCAGATTGGCTATATTAGTCTAAATGATAATGCATTTGTTTCTGGCATTCAAATAACCACGTATCTGTATTTGAAAAATACCCACGGCTTCTGAAACCCAGTGGCGTAAAATTGTTGGTCACAAGAATCCCTCTAAGGTTTGTTCATGGGGCCTTTTATTGTGACAGACGAAACCTCCTATCATGCCATGTAAACACACCAGATCGCCAGATGTCATCCTCTGCCAAATCTGCCACCAGGAAATTTGTCAGCATTGTCTAATTTATGGAACGGCCTTGTTTCACAATTCGTCACAGAGGGTGTGGCTTGTGGTGGAGATGCCGTTTTTTTAGATTTGATGGAGGGCTTGCAAAACTGCTAACCTACAAAAACACTCGAGAAATGAATAAAAAGCAAACACAATACCATGGACTTACAGACAAAGGTGAATGAACCCTGTTTATGTTCAGATTAAGAGTCATGTCCTTTTGCCAAGTGCAGATAAAAATTGCACAAGTCTGACTTGTCCTGAAAGCTACTTTTATCATTCAAATTAAACTCCATTTCATGTGATGTACAGGTCCTCCCCAGGAAACCTTTCAACTGCGTTTTCTCAGATTTCACTGAAAATGACTGGCCGCATCTCAAAAATGTCTCAGTATTCAAACAGATGCGTTTAGGCAGGATGCATACTCCAGACCAGGGCCACGCTTAAACAGGAGTAAGCGTGAAACTCCTGAGTCCACGGCTCATCTTCGGTCTGATACAGACCGGAGTTCCTGCTATGACTCTCTGTCGCCACCTGTCAGTTATTTAGAAGAAATGCATGTCTGATATTTCATTCATTTTTTTTCAACAATGTATCGTGAAACACACATCCCATCCAAGTGTCCAAGAGGTATATAAATTAAAAACTGAAGCGTTGGAATGTTCATGAGGAGAGTTCATCAAGAAAGTCATGAAAAGATTACGAAAAGATTTAATTAAGAACCAATCCAACTTTGTGTGTATATACAGTATATATATATATAATGTGTATATATATAGTTCAGTTTTTTGGATAAAAAATATAAAGATGGAAATCACATGCAGCTCTTCTGTAAAACTAATGACCAGTAATACTGCAGTGGACTGTCTCTTTCACACAGAATTTCAGTGACGTTTCCCTCAGACAGAGAGAGGGCTCAAGCATGCCAAATGCCAATCCAACAAAAACAGCCCACAATCCAAGCTCTGTCGCCTTCTCAAGCTTCGGCGCCTTTTCCCCAACACCGAGACACCAGGAGGCCGGAGACCCCTCCCTGCTGACACAAGGATCTGCACCCACACCCCCCAGCGATCCGACTCTTGGCCTAATGCACCCAGCCCTGCCTGTCCATCACCAAAGAGTGCCACGCTCAAGGTGTCCCCTCAAACCAGTGGCTATAAATCTGGGACATGACAAGTAACGAGGAAATTTGGGTGGAGCAAGAGAGGTGTATGAAGCAAAATCTGGTTGAGAAGTGTATTCATACTGGCTTCTCTATTAGGGTACTGAGCATGGGCAGGGGGTGGGGGTGGGTGACGGGGCTGTTTGCAAATGCAGAACAGGAGTCAGGTTATGGGGCAGGAAAGAAACTTTTTTTGCCAATTAATCACCCTTCATAAGTGCAAACCCAAGATCCAGGCTTTCTTTCTTGATTTTGGGATCAAGATGTACCATCATGCTCCATCTGCTTTTGTGTGAATTCCTCCCATGGTGTGGGGGCAAGATGATTTTAAGTGTGCCGGGCCCTACTGCAAAATTTTTGCACCATTTCTTGCTGAATATGACGTTCTGTCATCATTGTTGTACTTTGATGTATTCTGCTAATTGGAAGCAATACTGAAGACGTATACTGACCTTCTAATACAGTGTGTGGGGGGGGATTGTAGGTCAAGCCCTTCAACACTAAAAAAGCCCACTTGTGTCTGAAGGACATCTCTAAATGGCTAAAGCTGTTCTCACAGAAAAGATATTGAATTGGTCACGCCGGGGCTGAAGAGCGATGGCATTTTGGGCCGTGACCTCTGCTCAAGACTGTACAGATTCACGTTTATGCGTTTTCCATCAGGAACTTCGATCGCTTTGAGTTTATGTTACTGCTGAGGCTGAGAGGTTCTGGAAAGGTGACGTTCAGAGCGCACAGAAAACATTTCGCCTCTGGAATACGATCTTTGTGAAAGGAGGCACTCCAACGGCAGAAGTGAAGGTACAGCTTCCGAGATAATCTGATATACTACAAAAATAAAATTAGAGAGTAAACAAATCCCTGAAGCAAAGACACAACAATGTGTCTTAAATAACAAGCTTGACAATGTAGCCTCTCCTTGTTTTGACTATACAGAACAGTTTCTGGAGAACATGTTTTACTTGGATATCTAACCAAGGAAACAACAACTATTCGAAATGGTAAATGTGTGTTCTGACAGAGTAGCATTTTTAGGAATCAACCCGGCACCATTTACAGGATTATTTCTGGGATACCCACAAGCATAAATTTGTGTTTTTTTGTTTCCATTTATTTATTTATTTACTTATTGAGTTGGCTCTAAGTACTGAAATTATACTGTTCAGCGTTCATTCAGAAAACAGCCCACCCCTCCTCCCCCATCCTTTTGTGCATTAAAAATAAACAACAAAGATGTCTGCAAGAACCTCTGGTTTCAGGCAGACGGTAAACCATTGCCAGATGTTCCCTCTGCAGCTGGATGACAGACACAATGAAATTTTATATCATTCTATAAATACCAAGCCCAGATGTTTTTTATCAAAAGGAGAATATTATAAAAATGTGCCACAAATTAAACTTCGCTTATCATTCATTTGGCAATTAATAACCATTTTGGATGAGGGGGCCGTGGCAGATGAGAAGGGCACTTGGATTTATGTCGGATTTTCTCGGTTGTGACGTTAAAGAGATCACAAGTTTGTGCAGCATGGCCATCGAACTGACCAACAAGGAGAACGGGCCGCGGTACGGTAGCCTTTGCTACCGCGGAGAAGAACACAACCGTCGTCAAGCGAGATGATCCGTCAGCGCCTTTCACCAGTTTACTCAGGCACACTTTGGTTGGGGGGTGGAGGGTGGGCTTCTCTCCTTACCTGATAGCCCAGCTGTGGACCCCCTAGGACAGCCTCTCAACAGGCCAGTGGCACTGGAGATATGGTGAAGGAAGGAGCCAATCGATGACTGAATATACGCTGAGTCCTCACAGAAGGCTAATACTTTGGGTGTGGAGAGATCGAGGTGGTGGTGCAGATGCTACCCCTGTGAAAACTCCTCCCACAGGCAGCTGCTGGTCATCCCGGTTATAGAAACATGGGTCCTTGGGCGAAAAAATAAATCAACAAATAAATAAAGTGATGTCAACAAATTAAACACCCCACAAACTGGGCCCTCCTCCATCAGTTGCATTATGGGGGATCTCCATTAACAGCACGGGGGCACGGGCGGGAATCAAAGGCATGCCAGATTGCCTCACCTCCCAGTGATTAGCACCCGCGGGACCCCCCCATGTGGGCTGCGGGGGTCGTTGTAGCCAAAATGAGGTCTGGGAAAGTCACAGGCTCCAATCCAAAAAGCCCACTTACCCCACTGGTCAGGAGGGGCCATGGGGATGTCTGTGTCACAAGGCGGACAGGCTGCCTGGCTGAACCCCCGAGCTGACTAACAGCATGGACTGGGTCTGGGCTGGGCCTCCCCACAGCAGTTTATCATTAAATTTCCTAATCGCTGCTCCTTTATCGTTTATTAGCAGGTCACTAAGTGGAAAGAGATCAGAAGTTCATTTGTTTTTTTGGTGGGGAGGTTACCCGTAGCTGGGGGGGGACGGTCTCACTCCACATTCCAGCCAGCTGGAGCAGAATCTGCGAGCCAGACATCAGGGAATTTGCATCCGTGGAGCAAAGGCCTGCAGATTCAGGAGGTTTTTTTTGCGGGGGGGGTGAGTCCTTCCATTCAGGGGCTGGGATGTGTCTGCATGCCCGTTGTACTGAATTCTGAATTCTGCCCTCTGCCAGCGAGCTCGACTGTAAGAAAGCAAAACGGCCGTAATTAAGATTTGTCTCAAATGTTTTGAGAACGTTTCTCGCGTCCTTGTGATAGTTTCCCTGTGGTATAGTCGCATCCACCACACGTGAGCTTTCTGTTCAAATACAGCGGCGTTCCGTTTTCTCATCGGTGATTGACATCCACACGAACTGTCGCAACCAAAACGGTTACCTGAACCCCCCCCAACCTCGCGTTTTCCCAGCTGCTTCCTTCCTCTCAACTGTTGCCGTGTTGCTGTGAAGGCCTCTCGGCTTTTCCAAAATGAACCCCCCCCCATTTGACCCGCTACCAGTCACCTCGCAGCATTTCCTGTTCCAGACAGGTCATTTCCTTTTCTTGCCGTGTAAAGGGTTGAGGGCAATTGGTTTCAAGAAGCCACAGCCCTGGTGGTAAATATGGCTAGAGAATGGAGGAGGCGGTCGGGGGTAACTAGACCACATCTCCCCCCATCCCCCCAAACCCCTCCCCTCGGCTTGAATGGTCTCTCCCTCTTTTTCTTACACAACCAGAGAAAACTCCTGTCTGTGCTTTTCCGTTTCTCCAAACATCTGCTTTCAACGGAGGCACATTAGAAAAAAAAAAGCTGTCCCGTAAATCACTCACTCACGTGTGAGTTTGGGACAAGATGGAGGTGACTCTGAAGAGTCTCAGATGATATGTGGAGATCACATACAATCCAGCAGCCATAAACATGCCACACGCCAGCTTACAGGTGAACCATGAATTTGCAAATGTACCCTAAGTATACAAAAGGATACACTCATTATAAGAAATGATTTTTTTTTTTCACATTTATGCAGACATTCTCATTTATGGTGTCTTTGAACAATAAAGCCAAGGACTGGCGTGGCTCGCAAAGAAATATTGTTTTCCCCATTCGCGATGACATATCAAAAATAATTACAAATTGCTGTTTACCACCCATTTCACTCCAAGTCAACAATGACTTAAGTATGTGAAAACTGCAATTGCCAAAATATTGTTTGAAATGCTGGCACGCACATCAAAGAGGACTGGACAAGCTTAGTCATAAACAGTTTGCCTCCAAAACGGGTGGAGAGGAGGGATGGAGGCGAAAGTGGGAGAAACAGGGAGGTTTCTGACAATTAGACCGATGCCAGATAGTCTTTTGCAGTCGGAGCCCACAATCACTTGTTCCCATCGCCTCGCCTGCTTATCTGCCGCTACATTTTGGAAAAAAAAGGAGGAAAATTAGTCTCAGGGAGGAGTCCAGAAAACAGACCTAATTCTAAACAAGAGGGCACTGTTTCTGCACGCGGGCCATGTAACTGGCACTCCTTGCCTGGCAAAGCACAGGGCAGATGGGGTTCTTCCAGCAACATTCCGCAAGCCAGTAAACATTCTACTCTCGTTTAGGGTTTAGGGAAGTGCTGCTTTTCAGGTGACCCACGTGGATTGGTGCTGGAAGTTAGACAACACCCGTAAAGAGGTGTGTGTGAGTACGCCAAAGTTTTACTCATGTCTCTTTGGTCCTCTGCTCCAAAAAAGCATGGCCATAGTTATTTATAGCTCAATTGCTCCAATGAAGTTAATTTAATCCTAGTGCCAAAACTTTCATGCTGTTGATAGTCTGTGACTCATAGTGGCAGCTTAATTTCAGATGACAGATTCAACTTAATTCATACTTCTCTCAGATAATTCTACAAGCAAACTCTGCCTTTGTTAGAGTAAATGGAAAAGTAATTGAAAAACCATGTGTGAAAACCTTTCCTCCAGATGAGGATTCCAGCAAAAAAGAAAAGAAGAAAAACAGCCACACACACACACACACACACACAGAAAGTCCAAAAATCACACTGAAGATAATGAACTTGGATGTATTATTTCAATAGCTCGTCTCTTGAGACCCTGAATACCCTGGAGAACGTTCCTTTATAGAGGTAACTATTGCTAATTATCCTCGAGCTGACAAAATAGGAATACATTTACTGCCATCTTGTGGAGAAACAGACAAATGTACACAGCGGGGGTGTTGAGATCCAGTCCTCTCATCACATCACACAGTTTGGCTAAGCGCAGCTCTCAATTAAGTCACGTTCTTGCTTTGACTGATCTCTTGAATGAAGCATATAGAGTAAATTGCATTAAACTGGACTTGTTATTTCCAGACTCATTCTAATTTTCTGTACTGCCAACTTGAATTTGTGTACAGCTGAGGCACACCAAGAATGGTAAGATGTTCTGAATTTTCAGCCTTAAATCAATCTCTGTCATAATTGCAGTTTGAACAACTGAGCAGACCACATATAACTGACTAATGAAATAGGCTCAGTACAGATTTATATGGGTTATTTTCTCTTTTAATCAGCTACTAGGAAGAGCTACACCTGTATTGATGATCACATTTGGTTTAACATGGCCAACAATAACAGGAAGTCATCGATTAACGAATTTCGTGCGTAGTTTAAATCGTACGATCCATTCTTTTGAGAGCTCAGTTAAAACGTGTAGATCGACGAACTGAAGGTTGAGCCTGACAGAAGACTAGCACGTGCTGTGGATTTCGAGGACCAGGTTTGACATTGACGTGGCAACAGAGGGAATTCTGGGATTCAATCACCCTAGCCTCTTGAGGTTCACACCGCGAATTTGGGAAAGAACAAAGACCGTAACGGATTAGCAGGCGTAGTGCTGTGAAATACTGCAGACTTAAGCACTCGGGCTGTTAGCCTGACAACGTGTTAAGGCGGCAGTAAATCTCTTTTTTTTTTTTCTTTCCCCCCGAACAGCCTCCCCATAGTTCTTGTTGCAGCGTCATGTCTGCCCACGCTGCCACTTTGACTCGGGACTCGCCTGCGTTTTTCATCCAGCATTGTGCCGACGTGTAGAAAGCAACCACAGCCTCTGTTCTCTCTGAAGTCTCTTAAAATGTATTAAGGAACCCAAAATGTCTCCAGAATATTGTAGGTGATAACCTCAGGAGAGGCACTTTAGCTAAAATCCACATATGTGAGTGGAAGATGTATAACTTCTGTTTAAAAAAAAAATATATATATACAGCCTAAGTGGGTGGGTGGTGCTGCTTTGAATGGCTATATCTTGGTGATTTTGTGAAGTTCCTTAGTGAGTCACAGACAAAGACCAAGCCAATACCCTGTGATCTAATGCTGTCATGCAGATGGAACTAATGACTTTGGCTAAGCAATTCTCACGTGATGTCCTGATCCACCCAGGAGAAAAGCTCAAAGGTTCCCGGTGACGTCACAGCGTAGGAAGCCATGGAAGCTGCCAGTGGATGAGGGGGAGGAATCTTCTCCATCAGCTGGTCTCACATCGTACAGCAAAGAGAAGGAGGACAACAGGACAGAACATGGCGTGCAGGAAGTCTGGGGAGCTAGCAGTACCAGATGATTTATCCAGACCGCCTGTACAATCAGCAGGGGGCTGGATCAGGCAGCCGGGAGGTACTTAAGCAACTGGACCCTGATCTGTTGCTGGAAAGAAGAGTTCTGCAGGTCAAAAGAGATGGAAGCCCCGCTGTAGTTACCCTGACTCTGAACTATCATCACAGAATTATACAGACGTAATCTTAACTGACCAAAATTCTTGCATATCATCTATCCAGCCATTCTGCGGTCATTGTCTGTCTGTTCAGATTAACCCAAATGCTTTTTGTAACCATTTCGTTTGTGGTACCCATCATTCGCCAGTGAGAACAGCACAGAGTAGAGTTATTTGCTCACCGCACCTTACTATTTATTTAACGGTGCCTGTTGATTTACCAGCTGCACAGTTCTTAAAATGTTATCGCCCATAGAATGGCAAAACCTTTTCAAGCCCAAGGTGGTCCAATTTATTGTCTCCATTTCTGGCTGGCCCTAGGTGGGAGATGTATTTCTCAGCGAGGTTCCTTCCACTTTTGCCAAGTTGCTTTCCATCTCATTTTGAGCTTCCTCACTCCAATAATATCGTGAGCTACCTTTCTGTGACGGTATCCCCCACTAGGGTCCTCTTCCCTGCACAGCATGGATTGTGTGGCTCTATCTGCCGTCCCAACCAGACAACATTCCATGGAAGGACTTTTGAAGATTTTGCAACAGGGTTCAGACCGGAGGCAGAGACGGTGGTCAGCTTCCCTAGAAAGCAGCCGCATTCTTGTGGGTGTTTAATCGCGATCAGAGCTGCCTTGCAGAACCAGACCTAACCAGCTCGCTGGACTGAGCTGTAGGCCCTGAAATCACAGACTGACAGCTAGGAATGCAGAAAAAGAAACCTCAGCTTCCTCAATAAGGAGAAAGACCTGCAAAGTAAATGTGTATCCAGCCCACCCAGCATCATCTGGGACCTCAGCTATAATGCTAAGCTTAATGTGCTTGTTCACCTCTGGCACACCGTAGACCCCTCCCATCCTGTTTTCAGCCTGTCGGCCGTAGATAAGACCCCCTCCACAGCTTGATGGTGGGGGCACTGGCCTTCGCCTTCGTTGAGGAAGCACCCCCCTGGCCTGTAAAGACAATGGGGAGAGAGGAAGTGAACAGCATGAAGAATGGTGGTAGTCAGCTTTTGGCCATCAGTGTTAAATGTCAGGTGAGTGAAGGTCACTTTCCAAGCCCTCCGGGTGGAGAATCAAACAGCGACTCCACTTTGCCGCAACTCGGGTGCACGAGGCGCATTTATCCGGCATCGGACACCACTTATATTAGTATAGCTTTGAATTACTCGATGAGCTAAAACCTCCCAGCTACACCTCCTGTAGTCAGACGGCCAGATAATTTGGAAGGAGGAGGGGTCTGGGGAGGGGGACATCTGTATGGTTTGAGTTAGTGTGGCTGGTGCCTGGTGGCCGTTACCGTCTCCCACACACCCTCTCGAGGTCTGCGGTGAGAGCCCCGTCATTGCCGGGCGCTCGAATTCTCTGATTTACTGTCTGTTTTTTATCAGGGCGGAGCACACGGGAGGCTGCGGTGTACCAAACCCCCCCCAGCAGCCCCAGCGCTCTGTGTGCTTTACACAAGGCAGTTAGGCCACACTCGCCCCCCCCCGCCCCCCCGCCCTTGCTCCATGTTGGTGCGGGTAGACCTCCCGCGTTTTCCTGGCATCCTTCGTAAATCTCCGAACCTGGTGACGGTGCATCTGTGCGTTCATCTCTTGCTGTCGTACACAGAGAATAAAAGGCTAGAGCACAAAAAGAATAGGGCGTCGGGACATGGGCCAGAAATGCGTTTACGTGTCAGGAGCCATGTGTGGCCGAGCCTTACATGAAGCTGCATTAACGCCGTCGCCTATCCCACTCGGAAGGCCATGTGCGTGCGTGTCAGTTGGACTGTCTGCTACATCTCGCACGTCCAACGGGAGCTCTGAGTGCCGTTTAAGGGATCCCTTCTGAATGTGATACAAGTATGGAAAATTCAGCGTATGTTATTATAAGCAGCTTGGAAAAATGGCGGAGGACATCTTGGATATCATCTGAATTCCCGTCCCTGAACTACGCCAGGTGAAGCAATTGGAAAAACAAAATAAGTTCTGTATGAGCAAAAAAAAAAAAAAAAAAAAACAAAAAATCATTCTTTCAAAACCGTCATTGAAACGTCTTGAAAAGTCACACTTCTGACTGGAGGGGTCTCACCGGCCAACGTGCCATTCTTGTTTTAATTTTCCCACCCAGCCGCGACGCTACCGCTGGCCACCAAGTGACATCTGAGACAGGGCTGCTCTAACGTTCCATCAGCTGGAGCTCAGAGTTGAGGTAAACATCAGTACGACTGCTTGACCTTAGTGAGTATGTTGACAGCTCACATTTCAGCCCTCCCTCAGGAGAAAAAAATGCTCTAATTTTGCCACCTGACAAGCGCCTCCCCGCCCCCAACTGCACCCTTAACTCCCAAACTATCAGCTTAGTACTGGCAGGTAGAGCCGTCCTTTCCCTTTACCTAGTTCGTCTCTTCCCAGAACCACCAGTGATGTAATGTCTGTATTTCTAATCAAACCACTGAAAGAAGTAAGAGTTTCAGTTGTCTCGCCATTGCTTTTCCACCACTGTTGGTGGAAAAGTTTCTGAGAGACCCCCCCCCCAGAATACTGATACCCTCCTCTGGGGCACATCAGCCATGAGATCCGGGGAGTTCTTGCAAAGTCATGAATCCAGAGTATCACAGAATTCTGGACTTGGCCTGTACTACATCCAACCATCGATTTTTCTATACTGGACACCTTGGGACACCATGGATGGGGTAACTGTCCATCACAGGCCACACAGATACCCACACATTAAGGGAAGTTTAGAGATCACAAACCACAAAAACCACATTACCATCGACAGACAGTAGGATCTAAAGGTACTGAAGGGAGGAATTTGGAGAAGATGCAAAATCCAGACAGCAATGATTGACTTTCAGCAGGGGGCTGAACATATTCCAGCCTGGGAAATCTGCCCATTTAAATATTCAGCATAGACGACGAGGATGTTCTGAACAGCAAAAAGTTACAAAGTAAAAAGTGAACCCATTTGATTCTTACTGTTAGCATGAGAATATACAGTACAAGCAGATGAGCGAAAGAATAAGCAGTAATTCTCCTCCTAACAGACTAACGTACAAAGATATTCGGCCCAGATGTCCGTCTCATAGAGGTGATCCCGCCCCTTTGACAGGTGTCCATTTCTCTTTGTTAAAAGTGTCTTCGTTCACCAGACTCCCACCCTCTTGACTGTTGTCACCATCATCACATCAACAATAAATGACATCACCATCTAGTGTGTCATCTGCAGCTGAACTCTAATTGGTCCATGGAAGTACAGAAAAAAAAAAAGCACATGATTAGTTTGGGGTTATGATTCTGTTTTTTCCAGCATGCAATTATTCAAATAACTTAAAAAATTCACAGCTGGCGTTCGCCATACATGAGCAGATGTTAACCCTGGTTTTGTAGCTGAGGGGCTTGCTCATTGTTGAGTGTAATTAGATGCCGTGTTGGCTCGGTTGAGTACCGGTTCGAGGACTGTGTCGGCACATTTCGCCCGGGTTCTTTTCTGCATATTTACACTCTGCACCTTGCTGTTGTCTCGTATTTATTGTTGTTGGTCTTTGTCTCTACATTGTACTGTATGTGCTATTCTGATTCTGTAACTCTTGCAGTTTCCTGCCAGAAAATTAAAGTGTCTACCTACCTGGTTTCTACATTACGATAATTTACTAAAACTAAGAATGCCTCAAACGGGTCTGTTTCTTTGAGGAGTCACATTCTCTAAGCAGACCGTGGTCATGCTCAGTGACATTCAACGGCATGCCGCATTCTGTATGCTTTTAAAAGGAACAGATTTCACTTGAGCTTAATCAGATTTGCGTTATTTCCCAGGGTGCTTGATACTGGCCTGCTATCATCTTCAAGTCCAGTTAAATTTGAAAAGTAATATGTTTATCCTCCTCCACCTCAAAAAAACACTAAATCATTAAAGAAAAAAAAATCATTTGAGAAGTTTTGTATTCTCAACTGTCCTAAAATGTCACCAGCTTGAGTTTTCACAGGAAGAGGTGTTCTGCCAGGCTTAAAGCATCTGTGAATGTGTGTGTGTGTGTGTGTGTGTGTGTGTGTGTGTGTGTGTGTTCACTCTCGGCCTCACCACAGTGTAAACAGGAGCTGGAGAATTAAATAAGAGCTTGCTGACAAGCTATTGCAAAATTTACCATCCCTTTCAAAACTCATTTAGGATGCCGAGGTAGAGGGTTCAAGACCAGTTGACTGTTACCATCTTCTTTCGTCTAGCCCCTGTGAAACGTCAGGTGGTAATAAAAACCACGCGTTTTGAGAAAGTCTCTGTATACCCAAAGAGGAAATGATTTAATTTGTTGTTGCAGCAGGACTCCTTAAATAGGTGCAGTCATGATTTCAATCATGTCTGGCAGACTGCAATGTGTCTCTGTCCGTAAACAACCCAAGTGCGTTACCATACATATTTTCCCTGAAAAATATAAACAAATCGATTTAGCAATATGATGAATTCAATTCTGGTACCTTTGCACCCTCCAACACGTAGTTCTATGTTATGAAGTTTCACTAGCTGATATTTGTTCAACATTTGAATTTATCAGAACTCTGTCTAAAGGGGCCTGACTTTGATGTGGGTCAGCTGGGAAACAGTACCAGATGACAAATCCTGTTTTTTAGTCACATGTATCCATTTGTTTCCTGAAATATGCACCAATATTTTTTTCCTTATTATGATGGCATATGGAAGTCATAAGAAATATTCCCGATTCTATATAAAACAACAATCAGACAAACATTTTCTAATTCTCTAAATTAAAAAAAACAGTTGTGACTGAAATGCGTCGAGCTATTTAATGACTGTGTCCGAGCAGGAGCTTGACAATTATGTTTTCTGCACAGTCCATTTTTCAGGATTCAGACAACTCTGGGCTTTAAGAGTGTGAATGCCTGGTCTGGTGAGGGTGGGGCTAAAATACGATTCTCAAACTGCTTATGGAAAGAATGTTCACCAGATTGTGAAAGAGGCTCTTTTGGAAAAAAAAATTAAAATAAAATAACGTTATTTATAATCTGTATTTCAACTGTGGCAATGTTCCCAGGGCATGTAGCCGATCACCTACTGAGAGCCTCTGAGTTACAGTCTGCAGATGAATGGGTTTCATTCATTGGAAGCAGGAGACTAGTTTTGTTCTGGACAGATGATGCAGGATGCAACCTGCATCCAATCAACGACTGCTTTCCGTTTACTTTTGTTTAGCTGTTGTTTTTTCGCCCAAGCGTCTTTCACTCATATACCCGCGTGTTTTTTCCAGAGTCATATCTGTTCATAATTTTACCTACAGTCGTGACCCCTCCCTTGGGATTAAAGTTGGAAAGGCTAATCTGTGTCCCAAGATGGTAAAACCTCAGCTTCCTTTCCCGTTATTGATAACGTGACATATCTACCGATACGATTTGCTCGGTGATTAAGATCACGGGCCTGTGCTGCTCCATCTTTCTATCCTGTATCCTTCCAAGTAAACATGATGTACTGTCAACATAACTGGTCAGATGCTTAACTGTACTCGTGATGACCTTTTCCCGTTGCTCAGTTCAGAAATGTGATGCTGGTATAGCATTTAAAATCGCTAATATGCTTATTTTGCAACACAAGATGTCTTGATCTAAGCTCAAATAATTTTGGCAAAAGCACGTGAGGACAAATACTGAAAAATAATAATTGATTTAAAAAGCATAGTTGGACATAGAGTGACTGAATGATTTTAGAAAAGCTTTGCACTTGAAACATTTTATTACGCAACATGCAAGCCATCCAGCTTTTAATAACATGTATAGGTGGACAATGTGCTTAATGTTTTCGGATGCAGCCTGCAGTCACGTGTCCGACGTCGGAGTTTTGGGCTCCATGATCACGCGTGTATGTTTCTGAAGCGAGCAGCCAGGATTGTTCAAGCTCAATGTTTTCTCCTGTTCGGCTTTCAGAGTACCAAACTTCGGCCAAAGTCCAAAACAAATCCAGAATGCCTCTGATTGCTCTAATAATGCCTAGCTCCAGGGGGGTGGGGGTTAGTTTATGTGGTAGTGGCTGGGGAGGTTTCCGAACAGAATGACTGAGGAACAGGCAGTAGTCGGAGGATGGATGGTGCCTTTCCCACAGAGTTCACAGTGAAGGGCCCATTTGCTGCAGCTGCCTGGATAATCGCCTCATTTCCTCGCGGTGTAAATCCTACAGCAGACCGGCCTGGGTTCGATTCCAGGAGGTCAGCCCGCTCTGCGGCCGAGAGGGACCGCATCTTTGTGCTCGGCGCGTCGCAGGCTTGCTTTTTAATAGACGTTCTCTCGACAGGCTGCACCTTTCGGCCGACTTCCTGAAGTGTAATTAAACGTAATTGCCTCGTTTGTTTTGGCCGACGGCATTCGTTTTGCAAGACGACAGAGAAGCTTTATCTGAGAAGCAAATCCCCGCAAAGGAGATTAATGTAGTGGCAGTAGCTTGACATGAATAACGACTGATAAGGATTAAGGGGTGTCTCTGATCTGTCACTGGATTCACTTGTTATAAATTTTGGGGGAACAGACGCTTCACTTGATGATAAAGTCTGTTATCCCACCAACACCGTCCTCTCTTCAAAATGTTGCAAAGTAGCACCTCAGTCTCTCTTTTTCACAGCCAGGGAACCGGCGTGAAACCTTACCCCGCGATTACAACCTGACGGGCCACGTCTGACATTTGGGAACACATTGAAACAGTTAGGGGAGGCCCGACCCTTGACCTCTGACCCTCGACTCTGCTGACATATGCAAGTAGTCTACCCAAGATCCCCGAGGGTCGGGAAAGGGGAATTCGGCAGGGGGGAATTGTCATCTCCCCTCTCCTCCAGCCCCAAGGTTTGATTCTTTACCCTGGTCTCCTGCTCTCTGACAGCTCTACTCTACGTTGGCCAAAGCAGGCTTTTAAGGTGGGGTTGGAAGTTGAGTGGAGGCTTTCTAAACAATCTTTCATTGTCCCGCCGCTGATCGCTCGGCATAGCACTCGTGAGATGCGCGGCTTTTAGGCTGAGTGTGGAAACGAAGCAGAAGGTGGCTTCCTGTGGCATCAGACTCCGAGTTTTCGCTGCTGTTCCCAAGCTGAGCCGTACACTTGGGGGTGCAGGTGAGATGCTGCTCTGAGCCTAGAAGTCTAAGGGATCAGACGAGGTTCTGCTGCCCGGAGCCGTCGGGCTGAAGCAAGCAGAGCAGCCAGTGTTGCGTGGGAAACGGCAGACACCAGACCGCGATCACAGAGTGCAAAATGTGCTTGAGTTCGGCTCTTTCTTCCAAGCTGCTGCCTTCCAGCTATCTCCGTTCTTCCTTGATCTCCTTCTCCCAGGCGGCATCCTCCTGTGTCCCTCTCGCCACACCAACACGGCTCCGCTCTCATGTCCCTGCAGTCTGATTTTCCTTACCTCAGGTAATAATGCTCAGACTATGAAATCATCCATGCCCCACACTCCCCCCCCACCAGAAGAACTTTAATATTTATGACCATGAGTCCTGGGGAGTGGGTGGTAGGCAGAACCCAGTCCCGGCTCACTTCTCCCTGGTGTTTGTTAGCCGGTGACCTGGCTGCTTGGGTGCAGGCCTGCTGCAGGTCCGGGCTTCCATGCGGAACTGATTAAAGAGCAGGAAGCCCGACGTGACACTGCTGACACTAGGTCTCGCCGCCATATCCTGCCCCAAAGACCATCAGTGGACCAGCATCTGATTGGCTGAGATTTGCACCAATCGGTCCTGTTCCTGAGAATGAAGATGCCCAAGAAGCAAAGAATAGGACAAAGTGGGCAAGAAAAAGGCTAAAAAGAGGCTTCAACACAATGTGTCCTCTTTGGCGGGAAAGCAAAGGAAGATGCTGTTTTGTTCAGACTATGCATTGCTGTCCTCCTCTTTATAGTTATTATAATTTGTTCTTGGTCCTGCATTTCTTTGTTTCCCCCATTATACCTTCGAGGGCCCAATTAATCATGCGAGGACTCTTCAGTACCACAGTCTCTGTGCATCTCATTCATTCATGCTACTTTAAAAGAACACCCTTCCTACGTGTCAACTGTCCTATGAAAAACGGATGACCCCCCCAACACCTATGAAGTGGGTATAGAAAAGAATCACCCCCCCCTTTCAAAATATTCACATTTTATTGCATTGCAGCCTGAAATGAAGACACACACACACAAAAAACCGTCTCAGTGATTCTGTTTATTTTTTTCTGAGCTGTTGATATTATATCTCTCACTTGAATGTTGAAAGTTGCATTACGTCAATACAGCTGGAAAATTATTTTCTTTTCTATACCCACTGTATATTATAAATAATGTCCATTGAAACGACAACAGCAGTAAGGGCAGTCCGTGCCCCCCCCCCCCCCCCCCCCCCCCCCCCCCCCCCCGCCCTCGTGCTGGGCCGTCACACCACAACTAAACACCCTCTAACCGACATAAACTGAGCACCC
>JAACJT020000046.1:1669-14013 GCA_009936485.2 Gymnarchus niloticus
TCAGGTTCCGGGATGATGCCGCAGGCGCGGAAGGGGTGAGAGGGGCGTGGGGGGCGGTGGGGGAGCAGGCGGGGGGCATGGAGGTACAAGAATGAAACAAGACACACATACACAGGGACATGAGGGCCCCTCCTACAACACCCAGCCATTTCCATTGACACTGAAAACAATATCTGAGCCAAACTTGTTTAATAGTGAAATTCAGTACGGGGGCATTAATGACTAGATTAATATTCCACTATGCCGGAGTCATCTAGTTGTTTAACTTGATGAAACCATCAGTTCAGGACGGCCAACATCAATTACAGGACAGCGTGTCCCACTCTGTTTTAATGGAAGTGTTTTTTTCTACAGCATCTCGGTTTGAGCCGGAGCCCCAGGCCAGTTGAGTACGAGTCACATGTTTGCTAAAAGGGTCTTTCCATGGTGACCACACAGGTGGTATAACCACTATACAACACAAGTCAGCATCAGGCTCATTAGCCAGACCCATACCCTCCACAACCCCAGGCAGATCAACAAAGCACTCCTGGCCAGCTTAGCATGATCACACATTTATCTCCCCTCCCCATCTTTCACAGTGGGGTCCGCTCTTTTCGCCTTACCGTTTCCACCAACGCCGACTTCCTGCCAAAGTGGGATCGGCTAACTGTGTTCCAACAAACCGAAAGTTCCAACCACACAACTTGACATCTGTGTCAATTTGGTAAAAGCAGGAACTGGACAGGGTGGCCTGTTGTAATCCTGACGCCCCGGCCAGCTGACTCACCTCCACGCAGGAGGAATCACTAAACTCACACGTGTCAAACGTGAAACCACGGATCGACAGCCCCCAGCTAAGAGCCTCAGACTGGCACTAGGACTGGAGGTTAAATGGTCAAATTTGGAAGGGGGGGGGGGGAGAATTAACACAAAACCCTGCCAGACGAAGCCAAAGTGAAACATCGTTCAGCACTGTAGCTTTCATGGTACAATGACCTGCTTTTGGACTTTAAGCCATTCCTGTCACTAAACATTCGACGGCAAAGGGCTGAGTGTTAGAACACCGATCCGTGACAGGAAAGAGGTGTTCTAATACTCAGCCATCTGTATTCTCTTGCAACACATCAGTAAAATGCAAAGGAGAACAAAGTTTACCTTGATGGGGCCACACCCACCAGGTTAGGCCCCAGTCCTCTAAACAGAGAACGAGGTCCTTCTTTTTTCAGGATTAACCTGTGGGGAGGGAGGTGGTGACAGAGGTTACAGTAACACAGAATGCTTAGCATGCCGAAACTAGCAGCTGTTCTTCAAGTAAAATGAACAGGGCTGGGTTCCATCGCCATCTCAGCCATTCATGTCAAGACAGGCGTGCTGCATTAACCATCGCTGTGTCAGAACTCGAGAGACCTCGAGGACCAACTCTAGTACTGCTACGCAGAGAGACTATGTGGTTGATTTAAAAAGCACAGATTTTTAACTGTCCAAAATAAACCGAGAAATACAACTGACCGTTTAGCTTTACGCAGCGATATTTTAGTTCTCTGAATTGTGCAAAGTTGTCAAACCACATTGCACTCGTGTGAATAAACGTAAAATGTCAGAGAAACAACTGCTTGCTGATATTCCAGAAAGACAAAGACAACAAATTAAGGGTATTAGATTTCTGGCTCACCCTGCGAAGGGTGACAGCATGTTTACGTACAAGCAGACCAGACCGTGGGGTGTAACTGGCCCTCTCCACCTGCCTTGAGGTTTAAGTATATTTAAATATCTTCCTACTGCCCAGCAGATATAAGCTAAAGCTCTAGCTTAAATTTTGCATTACGCTGACACCCAGACTAAATTCACCAGTCTGCGGGTCTGAGATTTAGTCTGGCCTCTCTCTCCCCCAAGACGGCTCACTCACTTGAGGCAGTGCAGGGGCCCCGGGGACATTCGGGCAACGCTGGCCCCATTGACCGTGTTAAGATGCACCTCAGAGATGTAGAGCGTGACGGACGAGGACTGGAGCCGCGTCTTCACGACCTCCAGCGGGCACGTGAGGATGGCGCCCACTGTGCCTCCACATCTAGGGACAGCCACAAGGAGGGCATCAGAGAAGCCACGGCCACGCAGCACCCAGAATTTAAGGCAGGTGACGTGCGTGACCAAACACTCCTTCGCATAATGTGTCTGAATGACCAGTCTGTCCACGAGGATAAGCCGGGGAACTGTGTGACTCGGGACACTCTGCCATGCCACAGAAAGGCACCGTGCTGGCCCACACCTCGACATGCCAGGGCTCCACCATGAGGAACGTCTAAGTTTAGACACAGACCAAATTTCACCAAGCAACGGTCACTATAAACAGCAGTACAGGATGGGTGACCTTGGGGGGAGGGTTGGGGTGTAAAAAAAAAAAAACACAATGACCCGCATCGGCAATGATAAACCAGCTCACCTGAGGCTGCCCCCCCCCAATGATTTACTGGGCCTCCATGCAGCACAGCAGAACTACACGCAGTGCCTGAGGAGCCGTGGCCGCACACCTGTCGCCACGGCACACGCGTGTGAGCAGGCATGCCCTGACACATGACCACCTGCTTTCAAAGTCAGCCAGCCCCCCCCCAGCTGCAGGATCTCTCTACTGGCATAGAGGCACCGAAGCAGGCTTCCCTGAGCACGAGTGGAGCTCCCCGTCTGAAGTACACAGACTCTCCTTGAGGAGGAGAGACGGCAGCTGAACGACAGGCAGGCCTGCGGATGATGATGGTGATGATGATGAAGATGAAGATGATGAGGTCCCTCCTACACCAGGGTGGCCTACTGGAGCGCACGGGGGGGGGCAACTGTCAAAGTCCAGGGAAGCCAACAGCTGGCTGCTGGAGGGGAGGCTCCTCAGACAAGCCAGCTGCCGCCAGATGTTCCCGCAGACGGCACGTGACCACTGTCCCGTCGCCCGCTTCTCGGCTCATTAACCCGTTCCGTGTGCACGAGGACGGGCTCGCGGCTGCCCGACAGGTCACGTGAAGGAGGGCGCACGCGAACTCACCCTCCGGCGAAGAGATGAACCAGCGTGTCTCTCTGGCTCATCCTGTCTCATCCTCCGGGAGCCGAGCACAGGCCGCCGGACGGCGCTTGACGGGCTAAGACCGAACCTTCCCCCCACCACCACCGGACTTCCGGCTTCTACCCCGCCGAGAGAGACCGCCGCGAGCCCGCAGCACCGCTTTATCCTCGCGACAGCAGCCAAGCAACCACGAGGCGTCGATCTGCCACTCCGTCCGCGGCGTCGGGTAACAGCCGCACGCTCTGTTTATTGTCGAATGACGAGCCACCGAATTGTCGCGCCGATTGGTTGCCACGGAGACCCACGTGACCGCGGTCTCCGCCCCGGACACGTGATCGAGCACTGAATGAACCCGGGACGTTTTTTTTTTTCCGCACCGGCTTTCCCCCCAGAGACACGCCCCTGCTGAATCTGAAACGCCCCTATCGACATTTGATTGGTTTATGGCCAGCGTACAACAGCGGCTTATTTGCGCTGAAATCGTGACACGTGACTACACACGAAAAAATATACGCTTGTTTCATGCTTGGACTATTGGACTATGGCCGGTTATGCAGTTACACAACCATCATGCAGACCACGGAAAATATATTTTTAAAATATATTAATAAATACTAGGGAGGTACGCCCCTGGCTTTTTCTTCAAAGGCGAGGCTATAACAGGACGGTCGTACGAAAACGCCGCGTTGGACGCGCCGTCTGGCCATAAACCAATCAGCTTCAGCAGGGGCGTGTCGGATTCGTAAACCAATCAGCTTCGGCGGGGGCGTGTCGGTCGGATTCATAAACCAATCAGCTTCGCCAGGGGCGTGTCGGATTAGTAAACCAATCACCTTCGGCAGGGGCGTGTCGGCCGGATTCATAAACCAATCAGCTTCGACAGGGGCGTGTCGGATTCGTAAACCAATCAGCTTCGGCAGGGGCGTGTCACCTTCAGCTGAAGCGTATCTCAGGGGGGAAAAGCTGGTGCGGAAAAGTAACGCAGCCCGGAGGTTCTGAGTCTGGGATCAGCCTGGCAGGCGCGGATGATTGACGTTTAGAAACGATGGCACACTCTGTACTTAGCAATTTGCCAGTTTCACGTACAGTAAAACCTTCATCCGCTCCAAATGAACATTGGAATACTACACTTGTATGGTTTAAGCTTTAGAGCAACTCAACTCAGACAAAGAAAGCTTTGATAGTAACCAAGATATTTTTGGTATTGCGTGGTGCAGCTTCTGCTGTGCTGTGTAAACCCCTACGAGCAACCAGTGCTCTAAAATAACACACTGTCCAGAAAATGGGTCTGTTGACTCGTTTGCTGACCTCTCAGACCCGCAGCCAAGAGCAAGCATCTCCAAAACCTCCAAACATCTAGCTGACAGGGTCATGGGGGTTCACAGTCTGCGGCACAAATATTTGTGGAACTTTGGCATTATGGGATGCTTGCGAAGGCACGGTTTCTCACTTCAAGTTTAGCACGGAACCGCAGTTAAATTCTTCACATAAAATGCAAAAACATCTTGTGGAAAACCGTTCTGCGATCGTGTGGGACATTCTTTTTTGATCCATTGCGGGTATCGCGTAGTTCCCTGTTTGTACCTGGAACATTATAAAAATGTGAAAAATGGGCCTGATTTAATGTGCTCTGTATAAGCAACAGTTTTACGGTGCAGGTGAGCGAAATGCATTTTTGGTGCTGTGTTTGAAGGCAGTCTGTGTAATTCAGGAAAATACCACAGAGGACCTCTCCTTGATGGATGAGAAAATACGGTTCACTCAGCAGAATGGGCTGCACGCACTGTTTAGTTTTATAACTCGGGCCACAGTCTGACCAGTTTGAGATCATGTGAGCGGGGCAACGAGTCCAAATCGCATTACGGATCAGCACGACTGTACGAAACGGCAAGCAGTACAGAAGGTTATTAAGCCACCTTCCCTTTGTGCCGTTCATTTGTAGCCAGTCTCACACAGATCCCGTGTGAGTTGGCAAACTTGCACCACAGTTTAGACTTTTGCATAATGCACTCAAGGTTTTCGGATCTTTGGTGACTCTGTGTCCTACTTAAATGGATAATCAAAATTCCCTTGGCTGAAAATTCCTTTGGTTCTCTCTCTGTTTTTCCAGTAACAATGACTATTTCTTCCTGGGTAACTACTGGGTCTAACTGACCTGGGGCAGTAAAAATGTCACACACCCAAGCCTAGAAGACTATTTTTTGTGACTCATTGAAGAGTTCTGGTGACACTAATGCATCAGAAACTGTCACGAGATTGGAATGGATCAAGAAGGAATGAAATTGTGGCATGATTCTGTCCGCATGGGTGTGCATTACTGCTTATGTAATGTGTCCTGGATAGTGGAGCTTTTGGGGGTGGGATTGTGTTGGAGTCCTGTGTGAAGACTGCCATTCGGCATGCGGATAATGCAGTTACTATGTTATTAGTCTACTAGCAGGAAAAGCATGAGAGATTTTCACTCTAATAAAATGAAAGCGAGGTCCTCATCTTAACCCAAAGGACGCCCTCACTCCGAGAGGGAATGTCTGTCCTATTGTGGAGACCTGCAGTGGATTAATTTATATCTGGATATTGCCATTTTTTGCTTATTAGGCCATTTCCTGCAGCTCGTACTACGTTAAGTAGCTTGTCAGTGTAGGCAACCAAAAGCCTCGGTAAAACAATTTAGGTTAAGTGCAATGGATTAGCAGACTTTTCCAGGGGATAAAACTTGCATAATTTTGGCTTGAGTTCCAGTTCTTTACCTATGGGGCAGCGTTTCTCCTGCATGACATTCTTTTTCTCCTAATTTGAACTTTGTAGGCAAATATTGCCAGCTACATTTTGAGAAAAGATCTGTTTGATGATCCTGATATGAGTATTCTAAAATTAATAAACTCAGACATACCTGTGGTGAAACTGTGAGACATCTTCACTACAAGCATTCAAATGTCAGTTTTCCCAGCAGACACTGGGACACTCCCACATATATGGGCCCCGTGTTCAGGTGTCTGTTTTCCCAGCATCCCAGCTAGGAACCATCTAGCAGAGAAAACTAGGAGTGCTGTCTTTCAAACACAGCATCAGTCACAGTCCTTTGGTCTTGAAAATAACAGAGAAACTTTATCAATGAAACATGCTCCCAGCTGGTTGTAACCTGAGCTGGCAGTACATTGTGCACTGACCATGTACACAAAAACACAGTCCATAGACTTATAGGTCAGCACGTGACTAGGGCAGACACTGCAGGTGCCGTTGACTAACCGTGGTTTGGCTTCGTTCCGTGGGGTCTTTTGTTTAATGGGCTGGACCTTCATGTGGGTAGCCATAAATATCTACTATCTAACATTAAACGCCGCTATGGGTTTAACGGTTAGTGAGACAATGTTGCACATTTGGACCCTTGGAGAGAGTGACAGCATTCACAGGTGGCCTGAGCTGCAGGATCCGAGCATGGCACCATCCCCAAAATATGGGCTTAGAACCCAATCTACCCAGCAATAGATGGTGATGTCCTCATGTGTGACATCGTCCATTAGAACAAGCAGAGTGAAAAATGGCCACCGCCACCTTTAAGCTGGCATTTGAATCTCCCAGACATATCCCAGCGTGGATGGCTGGAGCTTCCTTCTGCTTCAGAAATTGGCCAGATATTTGCTTTTCTTACCTCTGACCTCTGAAGCTGCTCCTGGATGCCTTGCTCTGGAGGTGTTGAGCCATACTCTCTCATACATTTCTCTTCTGGAGGATAATGCTTTTAATCCATATTTTGATATTCTTTACAAGACCATAAATATTGACAGAGATTAGATAAGACCTGAGTTAAGGTAAACATACCTCTACAAGTATGACTTTATTTTATGGGGTATTTCATGCTTTAACCATATGTGAGTTACTGAAGATTAGCAGCTGGAAGCCTTAAGGTAATATTTAATTTTATGTTATAGTTTCCTGTTCTTTGCTGTACTTTATGGAAATATTGCCCCTTTATCCTGGCTCAAGGCATGTCAGCCTGCCCTATAAGTTACAGCCAGTCCTGGGCATCTTGTGTTGGCATGCTTTTTAAATCTTGAAAAAAAAAAAAGAAACATTCTAAGTAGTATGAGAGCAAGAGAAAAGGAAAGTGGCTAAGCAGCATCTCATGATGTCCACACATGCTGGAGATTCTTTCCTGGGTCCCATGACTCTTGTCCTGCCTCCTAAGGAGAGGCACGTTTTGCAACCAGTTCATATGACAGACGTACTCCCAAATATTATAGTAGGATGGGGGCAGGGACACAGCCCGGCCACAGCGTGAGAGGCCACCCTGAGTACTGCTTAAATGCATTATTGAATCAGCGGTAATCAAAGACCTGCTCTGACCAGTTGGGCCAGGGTTTGCTAGGCTAACCAACAGTGGCTTCCGGAAGCTCCCCTGTGTTCTCCTCTCCATTGGGGCCGAGCTGCCTGTCCATCAGGGGCAGTTTAATTCTTTCCTCTACCTCTCATTCACCATCACTTCATCATGCTGGGGCTTCAGGGTGCAATTCCATTGATTCAGCCCAACAGATTAGTCTGGTGCATTAAGCCGCTTTGTAATTGAATGCTGTGGGAGATAAGCGTGCATGCGGCTTTAAGGAAACAGGAGACTTGAGAAAGCAGGCAAGTTTACTGCATACATGGTACACATGGACATGGTCAGGATGGGTGCCTGGGGGTGACAAAGAAATGAGGCCCACACAAACATGCCAACATCTGTAGAAAAACCAGCAATGTCATTGTACATCTCTGATCTCTTCTGTCATTTTATTGCCAGACCCCTGCACACCAGGCAACAAAATGGCAGAATGGAGGGTGTGATCAATATGGGGATGTGATTGGATGGAGGGCATGGCCAATAGAGCCTGGCAGGAAGGCGTGATTGGAAGAAGGGCGTGGCCAGTTGGGCCTGCCAGCAAACACAAGAAATACACAAGCTGTCCCATGAAAGAGGGGAAAGCCTGCATCTCCCCAGAACGCCTTAATTCCACATGGGATAGAGAAAAGTGTGGATTGCCAGTCAGCCAGTAAGGCACCACTGTGATACTAATTGACTGTGAGATAACATCTGCAGCATGCTGACCCAGCTCAAGGTTTGCACTCAGCACTGTTCCTTGCTGGCTTCTCCATCAAGGATTGTTTTTGATTCATAAAGAGCATCTCTATGGTTTATTTTTTTCCCATTTCACAGTGATATCAGTCTCAGTTTTATGAGTTAATTATCAAGACAACCAAACTCGTTGTTTATTTGCTACAAGTGACTTTATTGTGTTAGAACCTGTTGAATGTTGCTTTAGGGCCCCAGAATCAAAGCATGACCCATTTTAGTAAAATGAACGATTAACTTCTGTGACATTAGGTTAAGCTCAGGGTTTGCTTGGACTGCTCAGTATTCAGTGTGAGTCCACACCAACATCTCACTGTGTCATCTCGCGTATTTGACGTAAGTCAGCATCCTCAGGTAACCTGGTTACCCGAAATTAACCAGTATCCAGAGGCTTAAAGCAAAGTCTAATGTGCTGCTTTATTCTAGCAGGCTCTGTCAGAACGCCAGCTCTGGGTCATGTCTGGACTGCTGGCTGGCGGATTTCTATACCCAACGTGATTTGAGAGGCAAAGATTACAGTGTAGGAAAATGCAGGTAATGCGTGAGGCAGGTTTTGGCCACAAGATGTCAGCTTTGCCCTCTCTTAGGCTGAAAAGGCCCAGTGCTTGAGTTATGGGAATTGGCACGGGATTTAGACTGCGCATGCGCAGAAATTATGTTATTTCCGCTCGCTACTGCTTTATGGCTGCTGCTCGATTTCACGATTTGGTTTATTAGTTTATTTAAAAATAGTTTGCACTTATCAGTTATGTGAATTATTATGTATGGATTTTTAAATTATTGTAAAGATTACAGTTTATTTAAAAATAGTTTGTACTGATCGCATTTCATTTATAATTAATGTATTTTAAATTTATTATAAAGGTCATTTGTTATTCTGATTTTGACCACCAGAAGTGTCCAGGTTTTTTTATCAGATTACTATATTGAAACCTTAAAGGCTGCAAAATTATGCTTCTCTCACAACTTTTCTCCACATGCATGACCAATTTGGAATAACTGATGCATTTTCTGCAAAAATAAATCACTACACATAGATAATTGGGCAAACAACATTTTATTTATATGTAGTTTATTGCATAGCAAAGATGAGATTTCACCTAGGCTCCAGCCATCCTTACATAGGATAAACAATATAGAAGATGAATGCATACATAAATTTGAACAAACGTGTCAACAAAGCAATAAAGGAAGAATAAAAGTGAGGTTCTCCAAAATGCAGAATTAAAACTAACAAGAATTAGTATTATACAGACATGGCATTAACTTTAAGACCCATTCTATCAACGCAATTGGAGAGTTAAGTTTACATGTCCTCTATATTGTGAAACATAAACGGGTCCTTTCTATCAACACTCGGACCCTCCAGGACCTCTCTGAGTGCCTCCTGCTGATCCTCAGCCTTCATCTGGAGTACAACAGGTTCTGTCATCTTGCCACAGAAGAGCTTGTGATTCTTGCGAATCCAGCACAAAGCACTGCAGAGGTCCCTCATGATGTGTGGCTCCTATATGAAGTTGGAAGTGAATATCAGGGATGGAATAAGTTAAAATGTAGGTAGTCAACAGGAAAACTTCCCATGAGGAGAGAGAAAACACACACTACATCACTGTTACACTTTCGAGAGCAGTCAGTTACAGCTTGCCCATCAGGTTTGAGAACAGCAGGAGTGGACACCCTGAAGAGAGGCTCCAAGTTTCCCTTCAGTAGGCAGGAAGCTTCCTCAGTCCAGTAGGCGAATCTCTGTCCATGTCTGAGTAATACAATTACATCACTTACACTGCATTAAAAATGAGTGTGTTTCTCTTTATAAATAGTATTTTTGCCTACTTATCTTAAGAAGGACACTTGTTGTTAATAACTTGAAGCTTTGCAAACACAGTCACATTTTCTGTGCCTTATGAATCTCATCAAACGTTGTGGACACAAATGACACCCGCTTTGTAGAATGACTCTTCTGCATTCTTTAGGAGTTACACTTCTGTGGGTAAAAATTATCATCACTGAGAAGCCTTAAGATGTACCTCATTGAATCTGAGGATTATATTCCAAGAGTGAAAAACAAGTAACTCTATATAAGGATTTGGACAAATTTGTGTAGAAATTTACATTTTTAAAAACTGAATAAAACAATGGCTATAAGTGACACGCATCACGTTCCTAATTACAGTTAATTTAAACGTACCTTTCATCACGAAATTACAAGATGCCTGTAGAATTATGACACGCTCTCTCTTACCAAAGAGGGGTGAAATAATCTTGCAAAGTGCGACAGAAAGCAAATGTGTTCTCTACAGAATTAAATAGACTGGACTACACACTAGGAGTGTAACGGTACATGTATTCGTACCGGAAATCTTCGCTACGGCTCTTTGGGTTCCGCACGCATGCGTACCGAACCAACGCAGCAAATGCGGAACCTTTTGTGTGTTTCTGTGTTTCCCCCCGAGCGACATTTGTGCTGCACAGCGTCTAATATGAAGCTGTGAATACAATACAGGTCAGGTACAGTTCATTTTCTAAATGTCCACCTTAATAGATATTTATTTTGATTTACTTAAGTAAATTTTACTTTTTTATTAGCAGGTTGCGGCAGTATTGACAGACTTTAAGAAAGACAGTCATACTTTGTTCAGTAAACCACTGTTTAATAAAGAAAAAACGAAGCAGTTTATTTTGTTTCTTTCACCCCCGCTGTACCGAAAACGTACCGAACCGTGACTCCAAAACCGAGGTTCGTACCGAACCGGATTTTTCTGTACCGTTACAACCCTACTACACACAAAACAAAACTTTAACTAATTACACAATAACACACGCTAGCGTTTTACCCGTAAGTCGCAGTAGAAAGCCAAGGCCTTCGTTTCTCGAAAAAACAAATCGAGAAATCGAACTTTTATTAAGTTTATATTTGTATGTGGAAACGACCTGATTCCTGCGCATGCGTAGTCTGCAACAACCGTAAAACGATTTACAGGGTCGTAAGAGGCTGACGCCTGGCCGTAAAACGACTTACATGGTCGTGAAAGGTCACGTGGTGTCCGCATGCGCAGTGCGTTTAATGGTAGGCACTGCATTTATGGTAATGACACAAGCTATAGCGAGAGGAAAAAAAAAAAGGTTTAGTTTTAATGTTACACTGGTAATAAGAACCAAACTATTGTAAGCCCCGTTTAGCAAAAGTTGGGTTATCATCAAAACGCTATTTGTTAGTCACTGGACAATGACATGGACACTGGCGAAGAGCTTGAGGAATCGCCCATGATCCAGGGAAAGGAGGCCCCTGGGATGGCCAGAGCTGGGGTATCTGGCTCACCTTTACTTTGTTAAAATGTCAGTGTAGAATGACAGCTGTATGCCCTGTCGAGACCATCCGTACGCCTAAGTTCAATAGACTGGACAGAAGATGCTAAGAGCTGTGGCCGAGCGGGCCTGGGGGGTCATGCTGTGGCCGAGCGGGCCTGGGGGTCATGCTGTGGCCGAGCGGGCCCGGGGGGTCATGCTGTGGCCGAGCGGGCCCGGGGGGTCATGCTGTGGCTCTAGCCTTCTAATGCTGTGTCCCCAGAGCCCCAGTGGCCCCCTGTCCCCCATGGACCCCCTTACCACACTCTCCAACTTCGAGACGGAGATGGAGGCGGACGGCCAGGGCAGCTACTCGTTGTTCCCCGCCTTGGACAACATGGCCAGCCTCTCTGGTGCTTCTGAGAGCCTGGAGACGTAAGAAATGCCTCCCATTCCTTTGTGCTGTCATGGCCTTTCTGCTGAGTTTCATGGATGCACACAGGGGGACATATGACTTCCAGGACTGCAGTTCTGCAGACGTTAGACTAAGCTTAACCTTTTGATTGGTTTCCTGATTTATTTGGATATTAGGCTTCCCTTATGTTACATTATACTGAGCTGCGAATTAAAACGTAGTCTATAAAACCTCTTGCCCCTGGTCACTGATGTTTCGGGGTTACCAGCTCCCAGGCTTGATTTTGTTAGTTTTTATTTGTTGAAAGGATCTTTTCTACAGGATTGATTGTCTGTGTTTTTCAAGTGAACCGCCGAGTGATGTTGCAGACAAGCCAAATCTCACATGGCTCGATGCCGCACAGGTGCGTTTGATACCGTTCGTGTGACATGCTGTGTTTTCCGTGAATGTTTCGCTTAAGAGGATAAATGTTCAGTTTCTCTTAACTTGCTTTCAGATCGTCCTCGAGG